>OU343220.1:310003100-310442307 GCA_910596185.1 Chrysanthemum makinoi | reverse complement strand
TTAATCAAGCATTAACTACACAACGAATGACCTATCGCATTACTAGATCATTAACAATTAAGATAAGAGACAACTAATCAATATTCAATAGTTAAGTTTCATATTCCCTAAGCAAACACACAAGTAAATTAGCCGGACATGGAGAACATGCAAGCATACACACAAATAATTGAAGACATAATTGAATTAATGAAGTAAAACACTTATCTTGGCGTAAGATAGGGTTTAGAACCCTAAAATGCTGTACAAGACAGCCTTGGTTCGGTTTAGGTTTTTACTCCAAAAGACTACACACTGAAAACTAAAAAATTTGGATTCTATATATAAGATTACAATCGCGACGGCGTCACTTTATGAATTGTGACGCCGGGTCGCCGTATTAGGTTTCTTCTTGGCCACGTTAGTCTTGCGACGGCGTCACCTTATGCTTGTGACGCCGCCCCTTCGCTCTCGACGCCTCTGATCAAATCTAGGCCGTCGAGTTGCGACGACCTACTCTTTTAAAGCCTGACACCGTCACTTGAAAATAAGCAATTTGGCTAATGAGCCGTCACAAAAGTGATGCGACGCGCCACAGATAACACCCTCGACGCCGCCCCTTGTGTTTCAAAGGCTTGAGTGTCTCGATTCTTGACTTTGGCCATTTTCTTCAGATATGCGCCTTTTCGTCCAAATAAGTGTCATTCCAGCAATTTGCCTTCAAGAGACCTAAAAAGTGAAAAGGAACGATATTAAGTAATAATGGATACAAAAGTGATCAAATAAGGGTTTAAACGACCCCTCAAAAAGGTACATTTTAAAACCTTATCAATTTTGCACATATGTGGAATTGTAAAGTCGGTTTTTGAAAAAGTTTGAAATTCCACAATTAATGCCACCACTCCACTACCGCAAAGAAAATCCCGCTTTTCAAGGGAATGCTTGCAAAGCAAAAAGGTGCACTTTTGCAGTAATAAAATATCCATAGGATATTTTATGTGAGAGAAGGCATTTAATGCCAAGTGGGATGAGGTAAGTGATGAGACCCCTGACAGTAAGACATATATTCCTATATTAAATTGGCATAGTTACCAACCTAGGACATTTAAGTAACTGATACTTGGATCATTTAGTTACTTATTCAATGCTTAATTTTGATCGTTCGGTCCCCTGAATGAGTCTTACTCATTCAAGTGAGGGGGTTATTTTGGGTGTTCGGGAGGATGAACCATTTCAGAGAACTTATGAGATTGGTTTTCGATACCGACTTTCAATGGCAAGCATCCCTAATTCAAATTTTCGTCTCCGGAAGGTAGGTTCATCCAAGGGTTTGGTGAAGATATCGCTTGATATTCAAGAGGATGAAATGAAGTTCTATGTCTCCTTTCATTATGTGATCCCCATGAAGTGATATCTCGATATCAATGTGTTTGGTTCTTTGGTGAAGGACAGGGTTGTTGGAGATTGCAATTGCACCGGTGTTGTCACGTAAGATGGGTACCATTTTGTAATGGATGTCATAGTCACCGAGTTGACTTTTCATCCATAAAACATTGGCACAAAGATCCCTGCAGCAGCCACATACTCGCCTTCAATGAAGACATAGCCAATCGTTGCTTTTTAGCACTCCAACAAACCGTTTTCCTCCAAGAAATCGACAGGACCCTCGAGGTACTCTTTTCGTCCATGTTGCACCAAGATAATCGTAATCGAGTAACCTTTGAGATCGAACCTCGAGCATTTTGGATAATAGAGTCCAAGGCTTGGTGTTCCCTTCGTGTACCGAGTATTCTTTTGGCTGCAGTGAGGTGAGATTCTTTGAGATTGGACTGATATCTTGCTATTAAACACCGAGAATTGTATGTCCGGTCTAGTAGCGATTAGATACATCGATGAGCCAACAATCCCTCTGAAATAGGTTTGATTGACCGATTTGCCAGTGAGATCAGTCCAAGGTTGTTAGGAGGGACCATTGGAGTCTTCATCGAGGCACGCCGATATCTCATATTTCTTCAAGATATTTCTGGTGTATTTCTCTTGACTGATGGATATCCCTTTATCGCTTTGCTCGATTTGTAGTCCAAGGAAGTATGTGAGTTCACCCATCATGCTCATTTCAAACTTCTTTGTCATCAGCTTTTCAAACTGTTTGCAAAGTTTGTAGTTTGTTGAGCCAAAGATGATGTCATCAACATAAACTTGGACCAATATCACATCCTGTTGTGTTCTATAGACAAACAATGTGTTGTCTATCTTTCCTCTGACAAACTTGTTTTAAATCAGGAAGGCCGAGAGAGCTTCATACCATGCCCTTGGAGCTTGTTTAAGACCATAAAGGGCTTTGTCAAGCTTCTGCAGCATATAGTCGTGGAATTCACTACTCAAAGCCGGAGGTTCTTGAACATACACATCTTCCTTTAGATCACCATTTAAGAATGCACTTTTGACATCCATTTGGTAGACCCTTAAGTTCATGTATGTTGCATATGCAAGAAAGATCCTGATTGCTTCCATTCTTGCAACAAGAGCAAATGTCTCATCATAGTCAATGCCTTCTTGTTGACTGTACCCTTTGGCTACAAGTCCGCTTTGTTTTTAATGACAGTGCCGTTTTCATCAGTTTTGTTTATGAAAACCCACTTCATTCCTATGACAACGACATCCTGAAGACATTTGATCAAGGTCATGACCTTGTTTTTATCAAACCGTTGCGCTTCTTCTTGCATAGCACTGTACCAAATTGGGTGCTTTAGAGCCTCAGTGACACTTTTGGGTTCTATTTTCGATAGGTAATCAAGATATAGACATTCATTCACGGTTGCAAGTTAACTTAGCGACCATGCTTCTAGTGAGCATGCCCTCGCTGGTTCACCAATGATGTTTACAAGTTCAATGTCTTGAGATCTAGTCCACTTACTTTGTGGTCTTGGATCTGAGCTTGAAGAGGTCACCGAAGCTCGGAGTGAGTTCATTCAGTGAGCAAATGTAATCATTTAGAGCATCTGTTGAGATATCCCTGTTCGTGTGGGGTTCTTGAAGCACGTGTTCCTGAACATTTGGTTCAGTATTACCTATCCCAGTAGGGACTGATTGATTATCAATGAATTCACCGATAGTTGGTTGTGGTAGGTTGTAAGGTAAGACATAATATGAGATGTCAAGATCTTGATATGAGGAATTGAATTAAGTGTTGTACTCATCAGGAGGATATCTTGATGAGTTATCAATTCCTATTTCCTCCTCTGAGGTGTTGGTGAACCCTGATGCTTTCAAAGACTTTCATCAAAGGTGACATGAAAGGTTTCCTCAACTTGTTGTCTCCTTGTGTTAAAACCCTGAAGGCTTTGGAGATCAGTGAGTAGCCTAAGAAGTATCCATCATCGCCTTTTGCATCAAACTTGCCTATATGATCCTTGTGGTTATGAATGAACACAGGACATCCAAACACATGAAAATAGCTGATGTCAAGAAGTCTACCTTTGAAGATCTCATATGGGGTTTTATTATGTCTTTTGACAATGATTGACCTATTTTGAGTGTAACGGCGCTTTGATCGTCAATCGTAAATGCTTTGAGAGGGTCGAGCCATTTAACATGGTTCTAGCGCACCTCAATGAGAGTTCTGTTTTTCCTTTCAAAGAATCCCATTTTGTTCGTGGGTATATAGAGACGAAATTTTGACAAATTCCTTTTTCATCACAGAAACTCTCAAGCTCTTAATTTCTTAACTCAGTACCATTGTCAGCTTCGATTTGTTTAACAGATAATGTCATTCCGTTTTCAATCTTCCCGATGAATGACATTATTGTATCACCGCCTAACTCTTTTGGAAAGAAAGTATACCCAAGTGTATCTTGAGAACTCATCAACAATGACAAGTGTATACTTCTCATGCTGGATTGATCCGGGACCGAGGTCCAAAGAGATCCATGTGCGAGGTGAAGGCAGACTTTTGATGGAGAAATTTTGTTTGGTTTTGAATGATGCTATGTGGTGTTTACCTTTTCACAGTGCAGAGCATGGTTTTTCTTTGCAAAAACCAGGATGGTAAGCCAAGGACCTTGTTTTGTTTTGCCAAGTTGTTGAGGTTTTTGAAGTTTAAGTGTGAGAGTCTCTTATGCCACAACCAATTGATAGTTTCAGTGGCTTTAGCAAAGAGACAAGTTCCATCTTGGGAGAGTGTTGACATGTCTAACACATAAACATCATCTCTTCTTGGAGCTATAAACACCACTTCCTTGTTGGCATTGAAGATGGTGCCTTGTTTGTCATTGAATTGCACAATGTACTTAGCATCACATAGTTGACTGACACCGATGAGATTGTATTTTAGACCATTGACATAAGCTATTCTAGAGAAAACTATTCCATTGCAGTAGCATCAACCGTAACCTTCATGGGACATGATGAGTTATCACCAAACACTACTTTGGGTCCTGGTTCCTCCATATACTTGTGCAGATACTCCTTTACACCAGTCATGCTTCTTGAGCATCCACCGTCTAGATGCAAAATAGGCTACCCGGGCGTGTCTCTCGCACAAGTAGTAAATCAATTAGCTTCTTAGTGACCCACTTACTAGTGGGCTTGGGTCTCAAGGTCTCTTTGAATTTGGTAATTGACTCATGGTCAGTGGTTCAATGCATTGTGCTACCAACGTGTTTTGCATTTAGAGACTGAGGATGACTCGGTGATTTTGGGTTGTTTTGTACCTCTCCTTGCATGAATGACACTGTCATGTTGGGATGTCTCATGAGCTGGATTACCGCATATATCACAAAGATGTGTTCATGAGACAATCATCCTGATGATGATCATTAAACCCACAGTGAGGTCACAGAGGAAAAGGTTTTGCTCTATTCTTGGGAGTCGTTTTGGAGGATGAAGCATACCGATGACCAACTTTGGTATAGTTTGCTTGATGACATATCAGAGGTGGTCTCAAGTACCTGGATCATCCTTTTGCGCATCATGCAAAAAAGGATTCTATAGCATTTGTTAGTGGTATGGCTGGTGTAATGACACAGCTCACACTTTTGCTTGGGTTTTTTTGGTGGATTTTGACTTTGATGAGCTAGATGAGGCTTACTTAGTTTCCTTGATTGAATTAGGAGCTTTTTCGATGGATTCCATCTTTTCGCCTTCCTCACAAGCTCGTTAGTTGTCGAATTTGGTCAGCCTTCGCTTGGAAAGAGGATGTTGAAGTCTCAGTAGGATTAGACTCTTGTTGAGTTAGTTTTGTTGGTCTTTTCAGGATGGTTCTACCAAGTCCAGACCTTTCTTTTGGTGAGTGAGGATTGAATTGTAATGGAGTAAGCTCAGAGCTTGGTGCAACAAAACGGATTTTATAGGACGCCCAGAAGTGTCTTATTAGACTAGTTTATAGGACCTTTAACATTATAGGACCAACACTATAAGTGTCACATAAGAAGCCGTTGTATTATGTGTAGAATGGTATTAGGACACATTTAAACATCCTAAAAGGCAGAATATTATGAAACAAATAAAATAGTCGTATTAAATTGCTTTATAGGACGCAAATTGTGTCCTAATAGGCCACTTAATAGGATGCTATAAGGTGTTCTAATATATGTTTACCTATTACTTTCTTTTGAGACACATTTCTGAGTCCTTAAAGATGTTCTCATAGGATGAATTGTATGTCTATGTAACCATTTTGGTACAAATAAAAAAGTCCTAAAAAGGTTGCTATGACCAAATTTAGTGTCCTAACATGACACATTATTAGGTGGCCTGCTTTTCCAATACTTTTAAGGACGCTCACGTTTCTCATTGAACACTATTCCAGACACAATATATGAGACGATTAATGAGCCTAAAATTATATCAAGTCCAAAAATTAACAGTAGATCAAAACATGTCATTTCCATAAGACCGTTACAGAAGGAAGATTTTTCACATGATTGAGTTAACATCATACACAAAAGGTTAACACCATCTAAATTAACATTTTGTTACATGTATGCATAAACTATAAATAAAATAGAAGCAAATAATCTTGAGTGGTAGTAGATGATCCTCATGCAACATCTTCGGGTACGAAACAAGCATGAAACAACTCCTTTCTGGTTCGACATAAAAACTCCTGTTAAACAAAATTATTTTCAATACATATGAATATTTTACATTAACGATTACAAAATATTATATAATTACCTTAAACTCTTCGCGCGCTATAGCATAACTTTTTTATCCATGATTTGCACAATCTTTCTTTTGCCTTACTGGTGCTATTTTCTTCACCGATTAGCTGGAGCATAAAAGAATAACATAGATAAAGCAGCCCAACAATAGCAAAAAAAATATTTCAGATTTGCAAACATAAGCAATTTATCATAAGTGTGTGGACCAAAAGAAATTTATCAAATAAACATTTTAATGATTTTAAGATTTAGGCAAGGAAACTATAACACAAACGACAAATACCAACATAGGAAATAAGTGGTATCTGCTGCGTAGTAAGATATAAAAATTATTGGTACACAAGTAAAACAAAAAACTAGAAAAAGAGCAATTATATATTTACCCCTTGTTTCTGCTTCGAAGTCCATCATCATATCCACGGTAGGAGGAAAGTTCAACAAGGAACAGGTAAAAAGAAAAGAACAAACCGGCCCATCCTAGCCCTTCATCTCAATTTAATTTAACCGTTGGATGTATCTTTCATTTATACCATTTAATTAAATATAGGGGTACATTTGTCAACTCTCTCTTTATTAACTCTCAGTCACTCACTTTTTCTTTTTCTCTCTCTCACCAAAAACACAATCTAGATCTCACAAAAAAAAAAAAAACACTTGATCAAATCTCACAAAAATCTGATAAACACAATGGAGATGCCGGAGATGGGGTTGATGACGGTGGCGTTGGGGTAGATGATGGTGGTGTTGGGGTGTCCGAATCTACTGTAGGGGTTGAAGATGGTGGTGTGGGGTGGGAGATGAAGGTGGAGGAGATGGGGTGGTAGGGGTGGTGTCCTGTAGGATGTGATGGTAATGTTGTAGTACCATTGCAAACCTTGTACCAAAGATTGAACCTGACTCCAAAAGAACGGTAATGCCATATATGAAGTTATTAATGTACCTATTGTCAAAGGCTTAGAAGGAGACTCATATTACATAATATAAATGTTGTGGAATGAGTAGTTACATAGGTTTTAATTAGCGTTGATGACATTTTTCTTGATTTAAAGAATGATGAAATGAAACGAAATGAGGGTTGTTTTTTATGTTCGTTCTCCATTATACTTAAACAAAAGATGATGTTTGTGATGAATTTTACTTTGACATAAGTGCTTGATAGTGAAGCACTGGGATGATGTGAACTTACATGTCATTTTGTAAGTTGATGCTTATTAACTTTCATTTAATAGCGAACTTTAAGTGAATGATTAAAAAATGTATAAAAAGCCATTACAAAATGTAAAAATGTATAAAAGGTTAGGACCTACCTTACAAATATGTTAGGAACCACCTTATGTCTAAGTTGATTGAAGATAGAAAGAAAAAATAGAGTAGAATTCGTGATGATATTGGCTTGTTTATTTAACCAAGAAGATGATACAGAAGATAGAGAAAGAGAAGATAAGGAAGTGGTGTAAGAGTAAAGTAAATAAATTTGGGTATGAGAGAGAACTAGTGATAATATGGTCAAATATTTAGTTTGAATATTTTATTCTATATATTGCTTCTTTGCTCAAGTAAACAACATTATTTCGGCTCTTTTTGAAATATGGATCAAGTTTTTGGAAGTTGCTATAATATTTAGCGAAAATATCATCTGTCAACTTGTGGTCAAATCTTTAGTTTACTCATTTAAAGGACACTATACATTACGAATCCTTTATGTTTCATACAAAATCCCATGAGATTATACAGAATCTCATGGGATTTAAACAAATCACAAGTGAATTTTTTACGAATCCTGTGGGATTTTTTTACGAATCCCATGGGATTTTTCTGGACGAAAATTTTGAAAAAAAAAAATTTCGTCTTTTTTCGAATCCCGTGGGATTTTTTAACGAATCCCGTGGGATTTTTCTGGACGGAAATTTTGAAAAAAAGTTCGTCTTTTTACGAATCCCGTGAGATTTTTTTACGAATCCCGTGGGATTTTCTTACGAATCCCGTGGGATATTTTTACGAATCTCTTGGTATTTTTCTGGACGGAAATTTTGAAAAAAAAAAAATCGTCTTTTTACGAATCCCGTGGGATTTTTTTACGAATCCCGTGAGATTTTTTTACGAATCCCGTGGGATTTTCTTATGAATCCCGTGGGATATTTTTACGAATCTCGTGGTATTTTTCTGGACGGAAATTTTGAAAAAAAAATCGTCTTTTTACGAATCCCGTGGGATTTTTTTACGAATTCCGTGGGTTTTTTTTACGAATCCCGTGGGATTTTTCTGAACGAAAATTTTGAAAAAAAAGTTCGTCGAAAGTATATAAAAGTGCATATCAATAGAAAGATGATTTTTTTCTCGTCGCGATGGTATATTTTTTGTACCTTGAATATTTACCGTTTGCAAGATATGTTGTTTTTTTAAAAAAGGGTGGAAAGTGGGTTTATATAAAATTACATTTTTACCCTTCCTTTGTTAATTTTTGCTTTAATCTCATCCATTGGATGAAAAAAAGATGAATGGTTGAGATCTTTTGATTTGTTCTTTAGATTATATGTGTTTTGTATTGATCTCACCTCTAACTATTAAAAAAAATTAAAATTAAAATTTGTTTAATAAAAATAAAAATTAATTAAAAAGAAATTACTTACTTAGAACAACATACATATAATTTGACTTAAGTCGATGTCGATATCGATGTCGACATCGATGTCGACACCAACATGGCAAGAGTTTCTTCAGTAAGTTTCCTGGCAATAAAAAGACTTTCGATTATTATTCGATCATCATGTGCAATTGTTACTCACAATTCTTGGCACCACACCTTCCACTGATTTGATTTGATTTTATTTGTTATTTAAGTTATTAGGGTTTGTGTCGAAGATTCGGGTAAGAAAAAGGGAAAGCGTATATCTTTTATGTTAGGACTCTTAGCCGTGGTGTTAATCGAGAGATGAGTGACGGACGGGTAAAAGAGAAAGAAAAGTGTTGGGTGGATGGTGTTTGTTCATCTTCTAGATCTAGTGTGTTTTTTGAAAGAGTGTTAAGTGTGTTATGTGGTAGGCGATAAATCTAGGGCAACAAAAGAATTTGAGAGGAAACTTTTTAGGGGGGATTTTTAGGATGGGAGGGAAATAAAAATTGGGTGGGAGGGAAAATTTTTGTTAAGATATTTTCATTTATAAACAAATATAAAAGAAAATTTAGTTGTAAATAATTTTTTCGTCTTAAAATAAATGTTTAGTTTCGTCTTTTTAAAGTCTAAGTTTTAAATGCATTTTATTTGATATAATTTTCATCAAATATTATATAATACAAAAAACAATATTTAAGGTCAAATATGAAAAAAATAAATATTTCAAAACGTCAAAATTTGAAAAAGATCATTCTCCCGTATTTCTTGTAGCACGTTCTCGACATTAATATGATAGAATATATTTTGACCATGGTAACTAAAACATACCTCGTATAAGATGTTACTAGCTTATAATTATGGGTGAAAACAAGTCGAGCCGAGCCCGAGCCTGCCAGAGCTCGAGCTCGGCTCGTTTAAGTTTTAAAAAGCTTGAGCTCGAGCTCGGCTCGTTTCGAGCCTTAAATTTTAAACTCGATCTTGGCTGGTGGTATATTATATAGGCTCGGGCTCGGCTCATTTATACGATTTGGCTCGTTCGAGCTTTTTACTGATCTGATCCCAAGCTTTTCACGAACGACTCGACTCATTTCCACCCCTACTTATAATCTCAATATAACCTAGCTAAGGGTGTAAAAGATCCCGGCATTCAAGAGTTACTCAAGATTTTTTCGTTGCTAGCTTGACCTCAAGCTAAACCTCATTTTTATGTAATTAGGACTATATACACTTAATAAACCATTACAACCAATTAAACATATCACAAGCACTTCTGACAAATACCAGCTCAGTTATACTTATGGAAGCTTCATTCATTAACCCGATATAAATAACCCGGTGAAGCTAGCTCGTCTATATATAATGAACATATCTAGTATTTTAGAGGCAGTTATAATTATGACCGTTATAGAATCTCCACACGTCACGTTGTAGTCAATGTACACATGAACTTAACGAACAAAAAGCGTGCACTATAAAGTACATCACAATGATAAAGGTCATATAAAATTTGTAATAATAGGACCATGATATCAAGTGTCGTGTTAGGTTTTTTTTCATAATAAAACTCAAATAAATAAGTGTCCTATAGAACTTATTTGATAAGACCAATAAATTAAGTGTCCTATTAAGTTTCGTTATTATAAGACCACTTCATATAAGTGTCCTATAAAATCGAATTTAATAGGACACATATACCTGTGTCGTATTAGACTATATATAATATGACCCCTACGGCTAAGAGTCCTATAAAAATTTAGATAATAGGACCTAAATATCAAATGTCGTATTATGTTATATCATAATAAGACTAAAATGAGTAAGTGTCATATAAACTTCATCTAATAAGACCTACACATGAAATGTCCTATTAATTTCCATGATGATAGGACCTATATACTAACCCGTCATATTAGATAGTCTATTAGGACGCTGCTTGATAAGCGTCGCAGAAAAAGGTCATAAAAGCCCCCTTTTGTTGTAGTGGTGCAGCTGAAGAGGTTTCAGTGGTGGAAGCGGTGCTTGAGATTCTGCTTCAGACTCAAAGATGTGTTCAGTACTATTGGGTATATCAGGGAGTCCAAGCATGCTCTTTAGAGCTTGGATTTCAGGCTCTAGAATCCTTCAAGAATCGAAATTTGGAAGCTTACTCTCAGGATTGACCCTTTCAATCCAATCACTTGGTTTGGGAGTAGTCAACATGTTGGTAATCATACCACCGGACACAAATGGCTTAGGACCCTGGTCTTTGTTGAGAGAGTCAGGAAGATGATCTTCACCTAAGACTTTCTTCTTGCTACTCTTGGGGCTCCCACAAGATCAAAGACCCTGGGATTCTAGGCGGTCCAACTATCAAGAATATCTTGAACCTTTTTGAGTTCGTCTTGAAGAGCCTAATTTCTTTTAACTAGTTCAGTGTTTTGAATTTGCAAAGTGACAGCCTCAACATAGCTTGTTTTAAAAGAAGCAGTTCATCCCTACACTTGTTTAATTCAAAACTTAGCTTGTTGTATTTTGAAAAAAGATTAAGTCTTTGCTCCTCTACGAACTTAAGGTCAACATTAAGATAAGTCATGTAAGACTGCCAATCAGAGTCATCATCCATAGAAAGTAGAATATTTACCTTCTTCATTGTGATATTGACCCATTCTCCATTTCTGGCATGATTCTTTCCAACATCTAGCTTGTCCTCTTCTGAGAGGGCCATCAGTGCACTGAAATGCACCATTTCATCATCTGATGACACTGGCTCTTCATCCCAGTCGAAGGTCTCAAAGAACAAGGCCTTTGTTTTACCCCGGTGTAAGTTTGAGAGAGTTTCGAGTCCCAGCCTGAAGGTGTTATACTCAAGTTTCAGGTCCATTATTCTGTTTTCCTTGGTGTCAGATGGTCCTTCATGACTATGAACTAGGTCATCCCAGGTTTGCTTAGTCGTACTACAACTTATAATGCACTCCATAATATCGTCAGAAAGACAAGATATTATGATACTCTTGAGTCTTTGGTCCTGGTTGACCACTCTCCTTTCATCCTGGGTCCACTGAGCTTCGTGTTTGGGCAACCCTTCGCAGCTTTGGGACAAATGGACCTTCATTTATACACTTGATATAATAAGGTTCCATCCCAATCAAATAGCAAAGCATTCGCTTTTCCATTTGTTGAATTTGCCAACTTCAAGTCTAGGGGCAAACAAGCTTAATAAGCTCCACCCTTTTATCGACTAGTTGGGGTACATCAATTTCGCAATTTAGGATCCTAATTTAAAACTTTTAGATGCCTAGAAAACGAGTTTTATAATTAGCCTTGCTCGATACCACTTGTTGTTCCCGCTCACTATCGTTAAAACAGTTTAAGAATTAAAAACAAGTTAATAGTGAACAATGACTGAAATTAACATAAGTAAAACACACTAAGTAATTTTCAACGTCATATTCTTTATTAGAAATTAATCAAAAAGAATACGTTACCCAAGTACTTGCGGAATAGTACTTGGGATTGAAATAACAAAGTTTGGTGACTCCTCTCTAAGCTCAGGCTAAGTCTAAGCACAACTCTTAGAGCATACTGAGCTATCTCAGGAACTAAGTTGTATTTGGAGGAGTGAAAAGATGGCTTGCGTGTATGTGTGTTTTTACAATTCACAAGCTTAACCTTTTCACTCCATCTCTTATGCTATTTATACATGTATGATTTTTGACTCTTTCCTAAGTAACAACTGACATCATTCGAAGACAAAATACTGATGTATTTTGTCTCTGCTTACAAAGACTATTCTAGGTAAGAGACAAGACTACTTTCCTAAGTTCTGATGACACGAGCCGATCTTTTGCCATTCAGGGAAAGTTGACTTTGGTTGATAAGGACATCCTCTTATCTGATTCAAACTTATCCCGCCTTGTCCCGCTCTTTCTTCGCTTTACATCCTTCAGTCTTCTACTTCAGTTTTTCTTCAGCGTAAGTAGTTGGAGAGGAGTCTTGGGGATTCAGTGAGTTATTGTCATCACTCACTGAATCCATCATCTTCTTCTTGACTCAGTCTTCACCCTTTAAGTTCCGCCTTACTGAGTGGAGAGAATTCTTCTACACCTCGTCATCGAGTATCCCGAAGATGACTCACTGAGAGGCTATGCACTCAGTGACCTGTTTAGTGTTTAACGGACTAAACACTTGGGATATTTTCTATTCAAATCCAATATTAAGGGGTTTGGGTATTTACTGAACCCAACACTTATTACATCATAGTTTTGTAGTTTGATGTTTGTTGTTAGCGTTTACTGATGTTAGATTTTTTGGATTAACGTTTACTGATGTTAGATATTGTTAGCGTTTACTGATTTTGTGAATTTGTTGTTAGAGTTTTTGGATTACCGTTTACTGATGTTTGATACATTGATGGCGTGATATTGCTAGGTTAGCGTTTACTAATGTTTTGTACTTTGGCGCATAGGCTGCGTACATCAAGTGCTAAAGATTATGTTTACTGATGTTTTGTACTTTGGTTAGCGTAGGCACGTAGGTTAGTTTAATATTGCATAGGATAGCGTTTACTTTGATGTTTGTTGTTGTGTTAGCGTTTACTGATGTTTGATACACTGATGGCGTGATATTGCTAGGTTAGGATCTGCTGATTTAACGAGAATGTTAGTTAACGAGAATGTTATTACTAGTCGTAAACATATAACTTGATTTTTCTGATTTATTCTGAATCCCATGTGATTCATACTGAATCTCATGAGATTCATACTGAATATGAATCTCATGAGATTCATACTGAATCTCATGGGCTTCTTAATGCCTTTTTATTGTAAAACTAATGTTTTATTTTATGTCAGGTGTTGTCAGTGGTTCTCCAAGAAGTGGGTTACAAAATCATATGCGCGTCAGTTAAGGGTCGTCATGACGACTCAAACACGAATAAAAGTCAATGGTCAAACGTGTTAAGCTAAAAGCTTAATAAGGTATTTGGACGGATTATTAGATTCGCCAACCCAATAAGTCCAATGATGTAACACCCCCAAATATGGTTTAGCGGAAGCATACGTATTCATGGGGATGCTACGAAATCGAAGATCACAACACAAGTAATAACGAACGAAATACATACTCCGTTTAAATTCATAAAATAGTTTTAAAACATTGTCATACAAACATTGTTTAAAAATAAAAAGGGCCCAACCCATAAGTTTTGTGGTCCCAAATAAAATATCACTTTGTGTAAAAACACTTCTTTTAGCATTACTACGACCATTTACCACCTCTTGCCTTGCATCCATGATCACAATTTAAACACCTGAGAAAATATGCTAAAAAGGTCAGCTAAAAGCTGGTGAGTTCATATGTTTATAATAAAACTTTAAGCATGGAACATAATCAAAGACATATAATCATTACAATTAATATAATGATATACGGATGAAAGTCTATTACGTTAGCACTAAGTTCATGCAACCGATACTACGACAGTTTCTGTATGCTAAATGAAATCATACAATATATAGACCCAATGCGAGTGTTTTGTCCCTCAACACTCGATTCCGACATGGTATACGTTTCGCCTTGGCCTAAGCATGGCTAACCGAACGGAGGAGTCACCCTCAATAGATCTATGTATAACATTCGCGCTTCCCAGCAGGGAACTGACGGTTCATGAAAAGGTGCATTTCTAGGGACATAAGGGCTTAGGCTACACCACGTAATAGTAATCATGCAATAGTTCAGGTCCATAAAAAGGTTTTGCATATTTTCTCACCCCAAAATGTATAAAATAATTTATCAAATAAAAGAGGGGCTATGAAACTCACCTTAGCAAATAAGCAATCCAAAAGTGGCAGTGAATATTGTGAAGTGCCGACCACAGACCTAGATAAGGAGGACAATGTTTTAGTTTATTGTTTTAAGTATCACTTACTTAAAATGGTTCAATTTATATTGTTTTTGTATAATGGTATTAAAACCAACATTTAGTTTGTAAAAATGATTAAGAGGTTTACTAGTAAGTATATGAATGTATATATACTCCTTCATGTTGACACTATAATGGTATTAAAATCCGAAATTTGGTTTGTAAAATAATTACGATATTCTACTAGTAAGTATATAAATGTATATATACTTATTTAAGTTGACACATAATAGTATTGCCAAAATCAAATATTAGTTGATTTATTTTCTAATTGTCTTTACAAAATACTTATGTTAAATTTGGAGACTCTCAAATTAATGAATGATAAAACGATATAGTGGTCTCTATTTGTTTATCAAAATTTGTTCGTAACATTTGTCATTTTCGACTAATAGTTTACTTGACATAACTATGTCTACTTGAACATATTGACGATAATCTTGACGTAAAATTTTATTATGTATATTACATTGTTAGTCACTTGTTTCATTGTAATAAAACTTTTAAACTTGTTTTCTTGTCGATACAAATATATTTACATCAAATTAGAAGAATTTGAATTCGCGGGAAATAAGTTTAGTTTATATTTTGACTTCCGATTAAACACCTCGAGTTTTATTTTGCGGGTTAGCTTAGAATACCCAAACGAACACCCCGAAATTCCCATGGGTTGTGGCCCAGCTTTGAAAGCAACGGACATGGGCTTAAGCCCGATATGAAATTTGTATAAGGACATGAGATCGGCCCATAGATGGTTTAGAAGAGAATTTGGGTTGCGGCTCAATGAATTTCTGAAACATAATTGGTACAAGTTTTTGTGACATATTGCATTCAAAAAACTAATGTATCTATTTGCCGCTAGTGAAAGGTAGTTAAATATTTCAGGTTCGGCACACACGGGTCTTCACTATGGTCTCGGCCTCATGACTGGTCGGCAGTCACTCGCCCTCACTACCATAGAAGATTACTCGGGGCCAACATGTAAATCTTAACACGTTAGAACAAGGAAAAACGACAAGACCATACAATAGTTGAGTACTACTCAACCCGATTTCATCTCGACATCAACATGTATTCTACTGAGCCGTGACTTGTTTTGCGTTAACTACCTTAGTCCACCTTTCATTTCTTCTAGTGTCACGAAATTCATTAACAAGAGTTAAAAGAAGCAGTTTATTTAGACTCGTGAATTTGTCGACGGACAAATCATGACATGAACATCATCTAGTGTGAGTACTAAGGGGGGTTTCACAGTCGAGTCTATCCACGACTCGATATCGACTAAGGTAACAAATATTATAGCCGAAAGTCATGGATTTTTATCGATACCGGGTACCAAGATTTATACGCAAGTTTCGAGTACTAAACAAGATTACACGACCAACAATAATTTCCCATATTTAACACCAAGATTACTAGTGAATTTTATAAAACTTAACTTTCACCATTCTTGATTTCTATTTCTCGACATAAACGGTTCTAACAAAAACCAACGACAAGATTAAATCCCAACATGACCAAATATTAGTCGATTATCAACCCCAAAATTTTCTCAAGTTTTACTAACGAAAATGTATATGATCGATAAGGATTTAACAAACATAACTTCATATTATCATTGATTTTAGATTCGAAAAAAAATGAAAATCAACACGGGTCATACACGACCCAACTTTCAATACATAACAAGATTAATTTTAGAGACACAACAAACATGTTATCCTTACAAAATTTTGGAGGTAGGTCGAGTACAAGCCAAACTAGAAGATGTCGATTGACCTCGAATCCTTCTTGATTTTGACAAATTGATGCTAGAATTGGTGGGTGTTAACCCCGAATTTCAAAAGCCCCAAATAAATTTTTGAAAACCCTAACTTCTACAAACCCTAATTTTTTTTGTGAGAGTGGGGATTGGACTGATTTGGGCGCCTCCTACCTTCACCAGTATTTGGAGAGGTGTCTTTGGGGTACCTTGACTCTTCTTTCCATCTTGAGGTCTTGGTGTGAAGCCAAAATAAGCTAAACTCCTGCAACCTAGATTGTCTTGAGCTTTGACCCTATGTGAAGTGATATAGATGTGTGCTTCTCCTTTGATGTTTTTGTCTTGAAGCGCTTGTACTCATTCGAATGGCAGTCAAAGGTCTCCAAGAGAAGGGTTCTTGAGACAAAATGATTCATGGTTTTGGTGAGGGAGAGTTGGAGATGATGAATGGAGGATGTTGGGTTACTCCTTTGGGAGGGTTTGACCTAGTCGATTACAGTTCTAGGGGAAGAAGAGAGTTGCTAACTCTTTTCTGCTTTTTCTCTTTTCTTGGTGTTTTGTCGTGAGGGGAGAAGACACAAGAGATAGATATCTCAAATTTTATAAAGGAAAGATTTTATATTCATCTTAAATTATTTGTATTATTTGCTTTGTGATATCACTTATAACTATTAATAGTTATAATAAAAGTGAAAGTTATATTAAGTATTTTGTGTTCCGCGATATTAGACTGTGGCGCAATATTATTGTTCGATAACTTTTATACTGAAACGCCTTATGGTTACGTTTCTGAAATGATATCACATTCGTATTGTTTTCTATTCCGGGGATTAGATTTATGTTTTATTTGCCCTTATCATAGTGTCGGTACGCGTGCGGTGTCGGTCACAGGGGAAAACAAGATACCCTCTCGTCTTACAATTTTAAATCGTAAGACAATTATTTCACAATATTCAAATTATGCAATGAATGCAAAAGAAATGCAATAGGCTACAGTATGCGAGTTATCCACTTAAATGATCAGTCAAGCTTATGCATGCTTAATGACTTATGCTTAGTAATAATAAATTACCATTCATTATTTAATAATAAGTGAAAAATTACTGTGTGTCACATCCTCCCCGCCTTAGAAGGAAAACCGTCCTCGATTTCCAGTTAGAGTTACTTGCTGAAGTTGTGAAAAGATGTAGGTATTTACGCTTGAATTCATCTTCACGTTCCCACGTGTATTCTGGACCTCTTTGAGAGTTCCAACGGATCTTAACGATAGGAATGCGGCTTTATTTAAGCCGTTTGATTTCTTGATCCATAATTTCAATGGGTTCCTCGACGAAATTTCAATCTTTCGTCGATTTGGATTTCTTCCAATGGAATGGCGAGAGTTTCGTCGGAAAGACATTTCTTCGAGTTGCATATGTGAAACACGTTATGCCTGGAGTTGAGTTCTCGTGGTAATTCGAGTTGGTAGGCTACCGGCCCGATTCTTGCGAGAATTTTGAAAGGTCCAATGTAACAAGGATTTAACCTTTCACGTTTTCCGAAACGGATTTCTCCTTTCCGTGGCGAATCTTTTATTATGACTCTATCTCCCACTTGAAACTCAAGTGGCTTTCGTCTTTTGTCCGCGTAGCTCTTTTGACAATCACGTGCTGCTGGCAGGCGGTCCTGGATTAGCACAATCTTCACTAGATTCTCGAATTAGTTCCGGACCAGTGAGTTGATTTTCTCCGAGTTCTTCGTACTAGAATATCTGTGAATAAAGTATAGTCCTGATGGTAATCCGAGTTGGTAATCTACCAGCTCGCTCTTGGGGTTAATCCTACGAGATAAGGTCTTGCCCCTTTACGTTCTGTTAAAATGGTTTATGCTTTTCTGAGGCGAAACCTCAATCTAACTTTCTTGTTGACTTGAACTTCAAGCGACATTTAGTCCTATATTTATTTACCTTGACGATCAGAGTTGTTTGCACTCGGCCACTGGTCTGCACACTATTATCAATGGTTCTCGATAAAAGCTTGGAGCCATTGGACTGGTTCCTTGCCGGTCTCTGTTCTGAACGTGATTGATTTGCGCTTTTGACCATACAGTGCCTTATGAGAGGGCTTTTTGTTCCAAGGGAGTTCGGTTAAGACAATTTGCCTGTTCCATCCACTTTTCAAACAAGTTACTCATGATTGAAATACAACTTCCATAGCTTGAATGGTCCTCCCATTTTAGTCCATCGGTCGGAAGACGGTAGATGGTACTCATTTCAAGATGGATTCCCAAGAACATTGGAGTGGTCTTCGAAAGTTTGATGTGAATGGTTATCGCTATTTGGAATGAGGAGAATTGAAACGCTATGACTTGTAGCGCTTTGCTTCAAGCAAACCGTGCTGGTTTGCCCATGTTGTCGTTCTCTTTGTTTGGTAGAGATAGGTGAATTTGGTGAGATGATCAATTATTACTCAAGTAGTATTATAATCGATTGAGGTCTTTGGTGACTTGGTACTAGATTCCATTGTTATGTATTCCCATTTCTATCTGGAAATTTTGGTTTGTACATGTAGATTTGAATGTTTCTGATTGTTTGAATTTTTCTTTTCGAACATGCTAGGTATTGTTTGACATAGGTCAAATACCAGCCTTCATGTTTGGTACTCAGAATAGCTTTCTGGATCAAGGTGCATCTTGCCGGACACTAGATAAGTATTACTCCTAGCCTTAATGAGGTTCACGCATAATGGGATCACAAATCCCTTCATGGCGTGGGTCCCAACGTTGGTCCTTGGAGATAAGACTCCTTTTGGTCTTTTACGAACTTCATTTCACCTTCAGGTATGTCGTAAGGGTTTTATTTAGTCGGTTTTTCCTTTGAGTGCTACTACATGGGCCTTAAGACTTTAAACGGAAGGGGTGAACTAGATCTTTCGTTTCCCCAATGACCTAGCTTTAAGGGGTTTAGTTTGCTAAATGTTGCTTAGAGTATATGCGGTTATGACCGTTTTGCCCTGGGTAAGTACGAATGTTGTAATTGAACCTACGTTGCGACTCCAATTATTGGTGTCGTCACCTGGTCAACTTCCTTTTGATTCCATACATTCCCTAGGACCTTATAGTCGGTGTACACTATACTCCCTTGATGTAGTAAGGATAGCATTTCTAGGTTTTCCTAGTGTGATCATGTTAGGTCCTAACTCTAATATGTGCACTGCGTAGTGCTCCTCATGAATCTTTGGTGTTGAGTATTCTATACCATTATTTTCCTCTTTGGATCAGGATGGCTTTCAGCTCTAGCGTAAAGTGTCTCCTTTAAATGATAGAGTCTCTGTCATACTCTGGTATGTCTAAAACAGGTGCACCACATGATTTTTCCTTGCGTCGTGTGTGTGGGTGCTTGTTGGGTTGACCTATGGTGTATGACTATCTTTGTTCAGTGTAGATGGTAGGATAATACGTATGAATAGGCATATTCGTGATGCCAGTTTCTGTGTCCAATGTTCTACAGGATGCTAAGTCATTGTCGAGGGTCCAAACGTTTCACATTTGTTTCCTTGGCATAAGATCTCTTCCCTCAGGTGGCACTATTTATTCTATCCATGTGTATGTGAAATGTCTGGCATTTTAAGGGGGGATGTCGACGTGAGATATAAGCACAAATTTTTCCATTTCATGGTTGTGAGTTAAGCAGTCCCTTTAACATGACCAGGCAAGAATTTCAAGAATTTTAACCATGCCCGCGCACGTAACCCCTCCCGAATTATACATAGGTGATTAGGCTATGTATAATTGGGAACCGGTGACGTGTTGTTCGGTATAGTCTTAATCTTGGTGTATTTATTCTTCGGTCAGCGGAAATGTTGCAAAAGTTCATGTGCGAAGTTTTGGTGTGATGGTTTATAGAATTGGCTAGGCCGACTAATTCTGTCAACATGACCTATGGCTCGTTTAACCAAGATGTGTGAAACATTGGCAACTTGGTTAGGGATGGAATGTTGAATTTGAGATTCTTGGCGAGGTAATAGTTTGAGTTGGTCTTAACGGTATTGATAATAATTCCTTTGCAATCTTTGAAATGTGGATTTTTCTAAGACATCTCGTTGGGTGATACTAATTTGTCAGAGAGACTAGTCGAATACCCAAGATGACTTTCTCTTATCTTCAGAGAAATCCTTTCATCATGACAAGATAGTTGAAATCCTTAATGATATGGTGAAAATGGTCATGGAGAGGACACATATTAGGATAACACGATAAGAACAACGGATACATTACTAGGAAAGGTTTAGTACATTAAGGTTACATGGAAAGTACTTAAAGTAGATTCTTAGGAATACGACTTAGAAATTTAAACTAAGCTTTATTACAAACAAGTTTCCCTAGCAAACTTAGTTTCTTCCTCGGTGGCCGTTGGAAGTCTGGACAATCCTTCACACTTCATTCTGGTAATTGTTCTGACAAGTGTTTCCTTCATGCTGATCACCCTTATTTGGGCACATGCTCTTGGTGTGACCTTTAATTCCACACCCAAGGCATGTCATTGTCTCCCAATAGAGTTGCTTACAATCTTCCATCTTATGCCCAAATCCTTTACAGATTTCGCAAGGTGTGGGGCACTTTCCGTAGTGATGGTATGGGCACATGTTGCACTTGGGTTTTGTCCCAGCATACCCTATTTCCCACTTTGCTCCAGTAGTCCCATCTCCACTCGTCCATTATCGCTTGCTTGGTTGTTTCACTTGATCTTCTTCACTATCATCTTCCCAGTTCCTCTTGCTACCACAATACCCCACTGCTTTGCCTTGGGGCAGTGACCCTGTCAATCCAGAAGTCGCACCAGTAGCTTCTTGAGTAATAGTAGGTGCGAATGCAACAACGTTCCTCCGAATTTCAGGTGAAAATCCCCAAAAGTATGCTTCGAGTTTCCTTTCCTCAGGTCCTATCATGTCTAGACATAGTTTGACCAGTTCGCGAAAACGGTTGGTGTATCCTTCAATGTCGTCCCCTATCATAGTTAGTCCACAGAGCTCTTGTTCCATCATTCGCAGTTCATTTCTTGAGCAGTATTCCGCAATCATCATTCTCTTCAGGGTGTCCCACTGAAGTGAGTAAGCAGCGTCTATTCCCACTAAATGGACATAAGTGTCCCACCATGTGAGGGCTTGATGCCGAAAGGTGCAAGTAGCATACTTGACCTTACAATTGTCCGTGCAACGCTGTTCGCGGAAAATTGTCTCTAACCTTTCTAGCCATTTTGCCAAACCTGTGGCTCCTTCAGTCCCCTCAAATGCTGGTGGTTTACAGTTCCTAAATTCTTGGAAAGAGAAATTTCGTGTTGTAGGTGTCTTACAACCAACTTCTTCCCTATTCCTATGGATGATGTTGTTGACGTTGTGATTGACTTGATAGTTAGCAATCCTTGCAGCAATTCGTTCGGTAACAGATTTCTCAATGGTGGTTGTGTCCATGTTCTGCTTTACTGGAAACATTTTCCTTCAACCACAAGAGATGACAACAATGAGTTTTCTATGAGTATGGGGACCGTGGTGGAGATCCAACAAGTTACATCATGCACTACTTCTCAATCAAGTATTTTCTAGGTTGTATTGACTGAATATCACGTAGACTTAGCCTATTATGATGATGTTAAGAAAACGGAGCTTGGTTGGAGTGAGTTTAACATAAGGATATAATTCACAAGACGTTGTTTATTATGCATAGCTGTTCATCACCATAAACTCGATTACATTCTAAGAAGATTCCTGGCTCATAGGGCCGATACATAGCAAGCGTTCATTGACTCACTCTAGTTTGTCATACAACAAAACTACTACTAGCGTTTTTATTGAAACCACTCATCACAACGTCTAACACAATACAAAGTGTAACTTAAGCACTTCCCGGTGCTACCCCGGGTTGAATTTGTTGAGTTTCCTTCCATTCCTCTAACTCTCTGAGCTGGGCCTCCATCCTGGCAAATTTGTTGTTGGCCTCATTTGCCCTACTCTCCATAGTACGTCTTTGAAATTCTACGAAACCCTCCAGATACCCCGACTCAGTTAGTGCTATTGTAGTAACGATCTCCAACCGTGTCAACCGACTCTCAATAACGGTCTCCAACCGTGTCAACCGACTCTCAATCTCTGTGAGACGTCCTTGGGTGTCTCCCGGAGTTTATAGAGCACACCCTTCAATGTGGTCCTCAAGGCGGGCAATTATCTCTTTCAACTTCTCACGAGTTTCCACCAATACTGTTCCGATATTGTCGTTGCATTCTTTGAGTCTTTCGCCAAGTGCTTGTATCTCTTCCACCACTTCCTCAATTCCTCCAATCCTTTCTATTGGTAATACTCCCAGATGGTCCGACATTTCTTCTATTTGTTCCTCATGATGTGTTATGCGTGTCATAAATGTGTCGAGAGTTGGTGGTCTAGCAGTGGCTGCTTCCGGAGTTTCTCCAACTTCGAACACACTAAGAGGTGGTGTACCAGAAGACGATGATGATGATGCAGAGAGGCAGATTTTCTTGCCAGCAGGTATCTCCCAACTGAGAAGTGGATCTCTTTGATGCCTTGGTGAGAGTGTAGAAGTAGTGGAACTGGTAGGTATAGTATTGATAGTAGTGATGATCTGGAAGTGAGCAGGTGGAGTGTGGGTAGTACCCTCCTGGTGAACTTGATACACTACCCTGTACGTGTTTCCAGTCTCAGGAGTGAGTTGAGAAGGGGGATGCGTTCAGGTGACAAACCTTATGTTGTGTCATCGCATCCAGCTCCAGAGTGAGGGGAAGACATGGTCTGTGACAAGACGGTGCATATGTGTAAGTATATGTAAAAATATACTTATAATAGATATGGGGTAGTGAATTAATAAATAGGCAATATAACATGCAGTCATATCTAAATGAACTCTAAGTAAAATGGCAAGTAAGGCAAACGGCAACTGGCGGTCGTAGAGTGATGTTTTGGTAAAAAGTAGTTATAGTTTAGGGTTTATATGTACCTAGTTCTCTATAACTTAGGCTCTGATACCAATCTGTAACACCCCCAAATCTGGTTTAGCGGAAGCATACGTATTTATGGGGATGCTATGAAATCGGAGATCATAACACAAGTAATAAAGAACGGAATACATACTCCGTTTAAATTCATAAAATAGTTTTAAAACATTGTCATACAAACATTGTTTAAAAATAAAAAGGGCACAACCCATAAGTTTTGTGGTCCCAAATAAAACATCACTTTGTGTAAAAACACTTCTTTTAGCATTACTACGACCATTTACCACCTCTTGCCTTGCATCCATGATCACAATTTAAACACCTGAGAAAATATGCTAAAAAGATCAGCTAAAAGCTGGTGAGTTCATAGGTTTATAATAAAACTTTAAGCATGGACCATAATCAAAGACATATAATCATTACAATGAATATAATGATATACGGATGAAAGTCTATTATGTTAGCACTAAGTTCATGCAACCGATACTACGACAGTTTCTGTATGCTAAATGAAATCATACAATATATAGGCCCAATGCGAGTGTTTTGTACCTCAACACTCGATTCCGACATGGTATACGTTTCGCCTTGGCCTAAGCATGGCCAACCGAACGGAGGAGTCACCCTCAATAGATCTATTTATAACATTCGCGCTTCCCAGCAGGGAACTGACGGTTCATGAAAAGGGGCATTTCTAGGGACATCAGGGCTTAGGCTACACCACGTAATAGTAATCATGCAATAGTTCAGGTCCATAAAAAGGTTTTGCATATTTTCTCACCCCAAAATGTATAAAACAATTTATCAAGTAAAAGAAGGGCTATGAAACTCACCTTAGCAAATAAGCAATCCAAAAGTGGGATTCAGTGAATATTGTGAAGCTGCACCGACACGCGACCTAGATAAGGAGGGCATTGTTTTAGTTTATTGTTTTAAGTATCACTTACTTAAAATGGTTCAATTTATATTGTTTTTGTATAATGGTATTAAAACCAACCTTTAGTTTTTAAAAATGATTAAGAGGTTTATTAGTAAGTATATGAATGTATATATACTCCTTCATGTTGACACTATAATGGTATTAAAATCCGAAATTTGGTTTGTAAAATAATTACGATATTCTACTAGTAAGTATATAAATGTATATATACTTATTTAAGTTGACACATAATAGTATTGTCAAAATCAAATATTAGTTGATTTATTTTTTAATTGTCTTTAGAAAATACTTATGTTAAATTTGGAGACTCTCAAATTAATGAATGATAAAACGATATAGTGGTCTCTATTTGTTTATCAAAATTTGTTCATAACATTTGTCATTTTCGACTAATAGTTTACATGACATAACTATGTCTACTTGAACATATTGACGATAATCTTGACGTAAAATTTTATTATGTATATTACATTGTTAGTCACTTGTTTCATTGTAATAAAACTTTTACACTTGTTTTCTTGTCGATACAAATATATTTACATCAAAGTAGAAGAATTTGAATTCGCGGGAAATAAGTTTAGCTAATATTTTGACTTCCGATTAAACACCTCGAGTTTTATTTTGCGGGTTAGCTTAGACTACCCAAACGAACACCCCGAAATTCCCATGGGCTGTGGCCAAGCTTTGAAAGCACCGGACCTGGGCTT
The DNA here is from genome assembly GCA_910596185.1 of Chrysanthemum makinoi. Lineage (NCBI taxonomy): Eukaryota > Viridiplantae > Streptophyta > Magnoliopsida > Asterales > Asteraceae > Chrysanthemum > Chrysanthemum makinoi. The sequence continues at coordinate 310,417,263 of OU343220.1, read as the reverse complement.
AACCCTGAAACGAAATTTGTATAAGGACATGAGATCGGCCCATAGATGGTTTAGAAGAGAATTTGGGTTGCGGCTCAATGGATTACTGAAACAGAATTGGTACAAGTTTTTGTGACATATTGCATTCCAAAAACAAATGTATCTATTTGCCGCTAATGAAAGGTAGTCAAATATTTCAGGTTCGGCACACACGGTTCTTCACTATGGTCTCGCCCTCGTGACTAGTCGGTAGTCACTCGCCCTCACTACCATAGAAGATTACTCGGGGCCAGCATGTAAATCTTAACACGTTAGAACAAGGAAAAACGACAAGACCATACAATAGTTGAGTACTACTCAACCCGATTTCATCTCGACATCAACATGTATTCTACTGAGCCGTGACTTGTTTTGCGTTAACTACCTTAGTCCACCTTTCATTTATTCTAGTGTCAAGACATTTGTTAACAAGAGTTAAAAGAAGCAGTTTATTTAGACTCATGAATTTGTCGACGGACAAATCAAGACATGAACTTCATCTAGTGTGAGTACTAAGGGGGGTTTCACATTCGAGTCTATCCACGACTCGATATCGACTAAGTAACAAATATTATAACCGAAAGTCATCGATTTTTATTGATACCGGGTACCAAGATTTATACGCAAGTTTCGAGTACTAAACAAGATCACACGATCAACAATAATTTCCCAGATTTAACACCAAGATTACTAGTGAATTTTATAAAACTTAACTTTCACCATTCTTGATTTCTACTTCTCGACAGAAACGGGACTAACAAAAACCAACGACAAGATTAAATCCCAACATGACCAAATATTAGTCGATTATCAACCCCAAAATTTTCTCAAGTTTTACTAACGACAATGTATATGATCGATAAGGATTTAACAAACATAACTTCATATTATCATTGATTTTAGATTCGAAAAAAAATGAAAATCAACACGAGTCATACACGACCTAACTTTCAATACATAACAAGATTAATTTTAGAGACACAACAAACATGTTATCCTTACAAATTTTTGGAGGTAGGTCGAGTACAAGCCAAACTAGAAGATGCCGATTGACCTCGAATCCTTCTTGATTTTGACAAATTAATGCTAGAATTGGTGGGTGTTACCCCGAATTTCAAAAGCCCCAAATCAATTTTTGAAAACCCTAACTTCTACAAACCCTAATTTTTTTTAGAGAGTGGGGATTGGACTGATTTACCGCCTCCTACCTTCACCACTTTTTGGAGAGGTGTCTTTGGGGTACCTTGACTCTTCTTTCCATCTTGAGGTCTTGGTGTGAAGCCAAAATAAGCTAAACTCCTGCAACCTAGATAGTCTTGAGCTTTGAACCTATGTGAAGTGATACAGATGTGTGCTTTTCCTTTGATGTTTTTGTCTTGAAGCGCTTGTACTCATTCGAATGGCAGTCGAAGGTCTCCAAGAGAAGGGTTCTTGAGACAAAATGATTCAAGGTTTTGGTGAGGGAGAGTTGGAGATGATGAAAGGAGGATGTTGGGTTACTCCTTTGGAAGGGTTTGACCTAGTCGATTACAGTTCTAGGGGAAGAAGAGAGTTGCTACCTCTTTTCTGCTTTTTCTCTTTTTCTTGGTGTTTTGTCGTGAGGGGAGAAGACACAAGAGATAGATATCTCAAATTTTATAAAGGAAAGATTTTATATTCATCTTAAATTATTTGTATTATTTGCTTTGTGATATCACTTATAACTATTAATAGTTATAATTAAAGTGAAAGTTATATTAAGTATTTTGTGTTCCGCGATATTAGATTGTGGCAGTAATATTACTGTTCGATAACTTTTATACTGAAACGCCTTATGGTTACGTTTCTGAAATGATATCACATTCGTATTGTTTTCTATTCCGGGGATTAGATTTATGTTTTATTTGCCCTTATCATAGTGTCGGTACGCGATATTAGACTGTGGCAGTATTATTACTGTTCGATAACTTTTATACTGAAACGCCTTATGGTTACGTTTCTGAAATGATATCACATTCATATTGTTTTCTATTTCGGGGATTAGATTTATGTTTTATTTGCCCTTATCATAGTGTCGGTACGCGTGCGGTGTCGGTCACAGGGGAAAACGAGATACCCTCTCGTCTTACAATTTTAAATCATAAGACAATTATTTCACAATATTCAAATTATGCAATGAATGCAAAATAAATGCAATAGGCTACAGTATGCGAGTTATCCATTCAAATGATCAGTCAAACTTATGCATGCTTAATGACTTATGCTTAGTAATAATAAATTACCATTTATTATTTAATAATAAGTGAAAAATTACCTTGTGTCACATCCTCCCCGCCTTATAAGGAAAACCGTCCTCGGTTTTCAGTTAGAGTTACTTGCTGAAGTTGAGAAAAGATGTGGGTATTTACGCTTGAATTCATCTTCACGTTCCCACGTGTATTCTGGACCTCTTTGAGAGTTCCAACGGATCTTAACGATAGGAATGTGGCTTTGTTTAAGCCGTTTGATTTCTTGATCCATAATTTTAATGGGTTCCTCAACGAAATTTCAATCTTTCGTCGATTTGGATTTCTTCCAATGGAATGGCGAGAGTTTCGTCGGAAAGACATTTCTTCGAGTTGCATATGTGAAACACGTTATGCCTGGAGTTGAGTTCTCGTGGTAATTCGAGTCGATAGGCTACCGGCCCGATTCTTGCGAGAATTTTGAAAGGTCCAATGTAACGAGGATTTAACCTTTCACGTTTTCCGAAACGGATTTCGCCTTTACGTGGAGAATCTTTTATCATGACTCTATGTCCCACTTGAAACTCAAGTGGCTTTCGTCTTTTGTCCGCGTAGCTCTTTTGACGATCACGTACTGCTAGCAGGCGGTCCTGGATTAGCACAATCTTAAGCAGATTCTCGAATTAGTTCCGGACCAGTGAGTTGGTTTCCTCCGAGTTCTTCGTACTAGAATATATGCGCATAACATATAGTCCTGATGGTAATCCGAGTTGGTAATCTACCAGCTCGCTCTTGGGGAGGGGAGATAAGGTCTTGCCCCTTTGCGTTCTGTTAAAATGGTTTATGCTTTTCTGAGGCGAAACCTCAACCTAACTTTCTTGTTGACTTGAACTTCAAGCGGCATTTAGTCCTATATTTATTTACCTTGACGATCAGAGTTGTTTGCACTCGGCCTCTGGTCCGCACACTATTATCAATGGTTCTCGATAAAAGCTTGGAGCCATTGGACTGGTTCCTTGCCGGTCTCTATTCTGAACGCGATTGATTTGCGCTTTTGTTGCAAATGAGTTCGGTTAAGACAATTTTCCTGTTCCATCCACTTTTCAAACAAGTTACTCATGATTGAAATATAACTTCCATAGCTTGAATGGTCCTCCCATTTTAGTCCATCGGTCGGAAGACGGTAGATGGTACTCATTTCAAGATGGATTCCCAAGAACTTTGGAGTGGTCTTCGAAAGTTTGATGTGAATGGTTATCGCTATTTGGAATGAGGAGAATTGAAACGCTATGACTTGTAGCGCTTTGCTTCAAGCAAACCGTGCTGGTTTGCCCATGTTGTCGTTCTCTTTGTTTGGTAGAGATAGGTGAATTTGGTGAGATGATCAATTATTACTCAAGTAGTGTTATAATCGATTGAGGTCTTTGGTGACTTGGTACTAGAGTCCATTACCGTGTGTCACAAATGATCCCTTCGCCTCGCTTATTAGTCCCAAGCCAAACCTACAACACCAAAATAAAAGATAAGTCATTATGATAGGTCACGTGTTAATAAATTCCTTCCAACACATTTGTTGGGCTCTTATTGGACTCGTTAGGCCAATAAATCCAACAATTATATCGATTGGGTCTATTAACATCAAACCAATCCGCAACTTAAATCAAATCCAATTATTCATAATTTCGCAAATAAACCAAGTTCAATCAAATCTCAATTGTCAATATTGGTCATGTGTCTCGAAAATGTCCAACAGGTCCTCGTGTGTCTCACTTTATTCAAATTGTCCTTACACAATTATCCTTATTGTTGTGAATAAGAATTGAGGGAATGAAAAGTATTCTTTTATTATTCATATTGTAGGAGGTACAAAGGGTATATATAGATAAATATTAAGGTAAAAACCCTAATAGCTAATTGGGTCATGGGCTTTTATGGGTTATATGGACATCCACTAATTATTATCCATAACACTACCTCTTGGATGTCCATATTGTTAATACGCTTAGGAATTGATGCCTCATTAAAAACCTTGTTAGGAAAACCCAGTGGGAAAAAAACCATGACTAAGGGAAAAAGAGTGCAGTGCGTATTATCTCCCACAAATGACTATATCACTTGAGCTCTTTGAGTTGACGCATCCCAATGTTGTGTCTTAGTTTCTATATGTTGAGCTAGGAAGTCTCTCGGTAAACAGATTCGCCAAATTGTCGCTTGAACGAACTTGTTGAACAATAATATCACAATTCTTCTGTAAGTCATGAGTGAAGAAGAATTTTGGTTAAATATATTTCGTCCTTTCGCCTTTGATATAACCTTCTTTAAGTTGAGCAATACATGTTGCATTATCTTCATGCAAAACTGTTGGTGCCACATTCTCTAAAGAATTACCACATGATCTATGTATGTGTTGTATCACACTTCTTAGCCAAACACATTCTCAACTTGCTTCATGTATCGCTAAAATTTCTGCATGGTTGGATGATGTCGTTGAGATCGTCAGCTTAACTAAACGTCATAAAATTGCGGTTCCTCCACTTGTAAATACATATCCAATTTGAGATCGACCATTGTGAGGGTCAGACATTCTAGAAGATATGTAATCTTCTAATAGAACTCAATTACCTCTAATCAATATCCTATAAGACTTGGACATCCATATTATAATTATCCATAACGCTCCCCTTTGGATGTCTTTCTTTATACGCTCGGGGACGTTGCCTCATTAAAAACCTTGCCGAAAAACCCTGTGGGGACAAAACCGTGGTCAAGGGAAAAAGAGTACAACGCGTATCTTCTCTCCCCCTAATGATCACATCACTTAAGCTCATTGATTCAGTGAAATGCACATATCACATGAATAAATATTCTCTACACGTTGTTCACGTATTCATATTACCATATGTCATACACCTCATGCAAGTATATCATCATACTTCATAAGTTATTCATTGCCAACAAATTCAAAGTGAATGATATATTATATCATATATGACCACTAGCGAGAACTTCAATCGTTCTATACGCATTTTAGTATCACACTTTTAAATCCATATTGTGATCATCATCTTTATAAATCAAGGGGGTCTTTTCAGCATCACGTGACCTCAAAAACATGAGCGTCATTTATCCATATAGTTATTTAGCATCTTTATCTAGCTTTTATTATGTTCAAGGATTTCATCCTTAAAATATTCAATCAGAAAAATTATCTTTTCTTTCAAGGTTCAATTTCTAAGCATTCAATCGCCTTTAAAGCTCTGCTTGAGTTCCATCAATATTCAAATTATCAAACTATATGAAACTTACATCAGGTTGGAGACCAAGTCTTCTTATAAAGTAACATGGGCAAACATATTTATTTTATGGCACAATTTTCAGTGAGTATATTCTAAGGCGACTATAACATATATGCCTAATAATATGATTGATTCAGTATAATCAAATAATGTTCTCGAGAACTTTTCTTATATGATCTAAGCATTAAAAAAAATCACTAGCATGCTTCTTGCATTTTATATCTTATAAAATCTCAACATTACATGAGCTCTATTCATCTATCTTTTAGACGCATATCGATTACTTATTATATTGCCAGACTTATTGGAGCCACCACGTGAAAACATATCTCCTTATGATCATTTATGAAAGTATTGTGTGCCATTAGTTATGCCTTATATACGAAAAATTCAATACTTTAGTTTCACTTTCTCCTAAAGACCAATGCATATCAATAATTTACATATTCATATATACTCATTTATTCTTTGCGTCTTTACATCTTTTGGCCACTCATTTATTCATTTGCACTTCCTGCAGGTATGCTTCCATGATCCTCACCATGATTATTGCGCTATCTTATTTATTTACATAATCATTACCATATCAACGTTGATTCATTACTTTTCGATTCCACACTTTACTAGACATTTTATTCTATCATTTGTTGAGATCTCAAAGTTTTTCATGTACACGGGGTTTTCAATAACCTTCATGTCTAGTTTCTCTTTAAGAGACTATTATGGGGTCTTTATTACCTCGATTCGACCATCTTCATTTTACTGCTCCATTTTAACTCTTCATTCGAGGACTTTTATTTGGAATCGATTAGTCTATCACGTTGCAGACGTGCCATAGACTCACTATCAATCATTGGTTTTAATGTTGGGACACAAATTTTAATTGGAGCATTAGCAGCGTATGTATGATCTAGTCACTTTATTTAGGTCACAAAACTTGTCTGGCAACTACTAGATCTGGAATATAAATTGTCCCTTGAACTGTAAGTTCATTTTCATTAGTGTAAGGATCAACATTTTTGTATCATCATTCATTCCATATTTCTCGCTGCTCATTCTATCCCTGAATGAATTATCAACTACAACATCCCTTGTGTGCCTCGTAGTGGATTTACAATTTATGTTCCACACATTTGCAGAAAACTTTATATGGGAAACATATGGTTTGTGACCGAAACCATTCTAATAGGGAGAATTCATTATTAATTGTTGGCAAGATGCGAATTCATATGTTAGAATATGCCCCATAAACTAAATGTTTTGTTCTCATAATATTATTGGCTTTGCAATCAACTGAAGACGTTTTATAAACGTTTCAACAAAAGCAATTCGCGTATGAACATGGGCTACTTTTATGTTCAGCACTTATTCCAATAATCGCCCAATACTGGGAAGTATTCACCGCCATTTCCAATACGTGTTTTTGATGATCATTTTGACGATATATCAATTTTAAAACTCAAATGATCAACATGACGGATATATAGGCCTACATACATCCCCTTTATATTCTTTCCAAAACTTTATAAGACAGTCTTTAATATAATATGGTGATAACAAATGAACAATTAACTTCCAATGAGAACAATCAAATCTTTCTTTGAAGAAACTTATGGTTCTTCTATACATTCGCATCATCATTGACTCAGGATGGTCCAACCGGTCATGCCACTCAGTAAAATAATTTTGGCTCATAAACTTTGGTTTATGACCACATATGCTTCTATTGCATTTGTTTTATATTATAATCAATTAATATGGAGAATTTAATACGTTATTACATTTATATTTATGTTTCTCCAATGAAATTTATACAAGTACTTTCATTCCTTTCACATAGTTCAATATAAATAACATGAAATTATGTTATTTGATTCTTTTGAGGGAATCATAATAAAACTTGGGGTTTTATGTTCTTTTGTAACATAGTTATGTTACTGTTTCTACTAATTAAATTAAATTAGAACTTGAGGTTCTAATATTTTTTCTTTAACATAACACGAGGTTATGATATTGATTGCTTATAATAGAATCATAGTTGAACTTGACGTTCTAATTATATTATTTTTCTATAACATAACATGAGGTTATATTATTTTGATTATTTCTTTGTAGTCACAATAGAACATTTATTGTTCTTGTGAAGTTGCACAATTTGAAAAACACATGCATGCCATTACTCAATTAATCAAATGCCTTGTAACTGTAACAAACAAAATCACATGATCGATATGGATAAACTTAGTGACACAATTAAAATCAACTAAGGCATCGTATTTGAATATCCATTATTGTAGGCACACTTTACAATAATGTTTGAACACTGTAATAATTACATTTTCTTTTTCGTACTTCACCAAAAAATATCAGTGAATTTCGATATTTACAGTAACATTATTCTCATATTTACAACAATGATATATATTCTAAATGACACCTTTATCTTTAGCAAACGTACTTATAGTGACTTGTCTTGTTACATGATAAAAGACCTAATTATTTACCTCAACCACGTCTATAACTACATCGTTTAAAATGGATCATTATATTATCATATTAGCTTTAAAAGTTGAGCCTTTTCAACTAGACGGGTTTAATAATATTTTAAAAATATTTTACACATCTAAAAGCAATTAAACATCAACCTTTTACAATATTACTCTAGACATCAACCTATATTTATTCATGATGCAATGATGCGATCTGCGGAGTAGCATAGCATATGCTCAGATAGTGTCACAAATTAATGTGCCTAAATTTATCCAAGGCTAATTCTCTTTATTATGGAAGCGAAACTCGGCTAATAAACATTCAAAATCATAGAACAAAAGAATATATCATGCCTAGAATTGTCACCAAGCCACATATCATATTCATAGGCATCAAGCGCGGACACATAAAACACATTGCCATTTTAATTTTCATGCATCTCATAATATTGCATACTAAGAAGCAAGCACATGAGATTATTATATTAGAGAATATAGTGTTTCTAAGTTCACATAAATCAGTTGTCATATTTTTCATATGAACTCAAAACGAGGGATTACAACTTTCATTGTACTTTTACTTGCAATCAAAATGATAGTAAACTAGATTATTGCAACACATAAGATCAAATTTTATTTCACATAATACTACATCAATATAGCTCAAAATACACTAATGACAAGCTATAAATTAATAGATAAAACCATGGCTAATAGTAACTATCCATATCAATAGCCGAATAAGTTCAACAATTATGAGAAGTTTAGTAACTAATTTTGGAATATGCCGAATGACATCAAAAGAAGGTTTCAATGTCATGACTTGTTCCAATATAAATTAATATATTGTACTCCAGATGTTGTCTTTTCCAATAATATTGTCACAATAAAAATTTATAACTACTGAAATTAGTCTACATGTAATATACATGAGTCACATGTGTGGTAAGTTATGAAATCAAGTAAGATACAACTATGATCATCCTTTAAAATAAGGGATTGTCTAACCAGTGCCCTAAGGGCACTGGTTAAGAAGAAGGAAGACCCACAAAAAAACACCAAAAAAATAATTTAAATACTCAAGGACCCACACTTTTTCAATAAAAAAATATTTTTTCAGTACTTTTCTGTGGGTCCTCAGCCTTCTTAACCAGTGCCCTTAGGGCACTGGTTAGACAATCCCTTAAAATAATACTACAACTAGCTAGCAAAACTCTGTTGCATATATAATAATAAAAAAAGTTAGTAGTAATTAGCTTACTGATGTTAAAAACTAGTGTCTATTAGAATTTTTATAATTGAAATAAATTAGATTGTATACGACAATTCATTTGCCAACAAATAGACGACGATTCAATAATTTCGAAGAAGACATTTGTACGTAACCTATGGGCATACAGTTAGCTTTGTATAAATCTTAACAATATCAATTAGCACATAATCACATCATTAGATCTAGCATACATTATAGCAAGTAATGATACTTCTATCAAAAGAAAATCAATACGAACATGTGTTGAGTAAAGATTTATCTTTTGCAATTGAACCATTTGAAAATAAAATTTGATATCCTCATTGCTAGCAGTCTCTTTTTAATGCTTCGAGTTTATAAAAATGTTTTAGTTATCAAAATCTTTTGATAATCCTTAAATTTTATTTGCAAAAACTAAGGTACATACTGTGTAATCAACCTTTTGAAAACCATTGTGTGCCTCACGTAATGATTTTCTCAAATTTATGAGTTTTAAGGGGATACGACAATTAATATAACAACAATATAATTAGCGCTTGTGTAGCAAAACACTTACATAATAATACCAACTTATTATACATACGATCTAAGCTAAACTTTAAGTATATAAGAATCTCCATATCACCATATATACCTAGAATAATCCAAGTTATTTAATTCTAACACTTTTTCCGCAGATCTCCAAACTTTTCCAGAAGAAAAGTTACAGGTTTATGGAATGCCAATTGAAAGAAAGATGATAGCATATTACAGTAATCAAACTCAACTCAAATATAAGTTTGGTCACTCAAATTAACTTTGAACAGTGAAAACATGCGATTATTATAAATATTAATCTAACAGTTTTGTTGTGACAATTACATATAGTATGTCACAAATATGTATTCCAACAAACAAAATAACTATTTCGTCAATGAAGATACGATATTAAGCGTGTTTAAAAATTTATAGATATTGTAACCCTTATAATATTGTAAACCAGTCAACATGAAAATAAAACATAGAATAAAGTGAAGACTTACCTACTTCAAAGAAGTTGTTATGCCATGGAATTAATATAGTATGGTACGATAGATTGCAACCCGAACTGGTTGTGCTTTCCTTTTCTTGTTAAGGTAACAAAGAGTGTGCTGATAACATGTTGTGAATAAGAATTAAGGGAATAAAAAATATTATTTTATTATTCATATTGTAGGAGATACAAAGGATATATATTGATAAATATTAGGGTAAAAACCTTAATAGCTAATTGGGTCATGGGCTTATATGAAAATCCACTAATTATTATACATAACACTTATTTCGTTTTTAGTATTAAGTGCAATTAATAATAATTAACTTTACTATTTAATCATTACAATATTAATTATTTCATTTGCTTTTTCTTTTTATCCAAATCAAGTCAAATATAACTTTGAGCCACACGGGTCGTTAACCAATTCAAGGCACGGGTCAAACAAATACTCTCGGGTCAACGGCTTGCTATTCGAGACATATATACTAACTAAATCATATTTACCGATGGTTACATGAGTCAAAATAGCCAAGTCGCGGTTCGAGACGAAACCAAACGGACAAAATCTATGTCCACTCAAAACTAAATCGGACTAAAACACTTTAAACCGATCGGACCAAAAATTATTAACAAATCCAATGGGCCAAAATTTACCACCAGGTTCAACTTAAGCCAAATGGGCCGAACCCCATTGCAAAACAAACAAATCAGACCTATCAAAATTAACAAACAAAACGGACTTAAGTCCGGCCCGATCCAAAACGAAAAAGCCAAGAATAAGCCGAAAGAGATAAGCTCATAAGCAGAAAAATAAGCCGAAAGAGATAAGCTACAAACAAGCCGAATAAGGATAAGCTTAAAAGCTCAAAAGCTAGAGAATAAGCCGAACCAAAAATCTTAAAAAAAACAAGAATAAGCCCGTAAATAAGCCGGACGAAATTTAGCCGAAAACCAATATAACCCGTTTCATTAACAAAACCGATTCACAAAACTTGTTTTGACCACAACCCAATTCTCACACTCGTTTTATTAACAAAACCTTACCTTGCCTTTGTTATACATGAACCAAATGACAAAAGAAATGAAAAAGAGGTGCGGCTACGGCGAGGAGAATGAGATGATGGTGGGAGATGGCGGCGGCGTAGTGATGGTGGCGGCTGTGTGGGCTGTGTGGAGAAACAGAAAACGGAATAGTCGCGAGAAATGTTAGAAAGAACTCGAGTTGAGAAGAGTAGACGAACGTAGTCGAGACGAATAATAAAATAAACACAATAAATTTGATAAGTCGATTGGTAGCGTCAGTATTTACCCAAAACTCCAAATAAACCTTGTTTAAAAATAAATGTTGGACTTATGGTTTTTATTAAAAAGGATTTTGGAAAATAATCTAAGTATAAAAAGCTTACGAAATTTGGGCATGACCCATTCGTTTATTGAACATTCCCAAGTCAAACGACTTTATTTGAATTTCAATTTCTAATTTAAATTCTTTAGTATATAAATGTAACGATTAAAATTATTAGTATATAGACATTTTCTCTTATTGTTTGTCGCTACGAATCGAATATTTCAAATTCATTACAAGTCTAATCTACTATATTCGTATCGTGTCCAAAAGGTCCATGATGTCCAAAGTCTAACAATACTCCAATAAGTCCAACCAATAGTATATAATCCAAATCTCGAACAATGTTGCAATCCCAAGTTAAATCCACTGCCAATCGATATCATGACGACTCAAACACGAATAAAAGTCAATGGTCAAACGTGTTAAGCTAAAAGCTTAATAAGGTACTCGGACGGATTATTAGATCCTTATTGGATTCGTCATTAGGATGGGTCACGTGCTAATAAGTTCCTTCCAACACCCTTGTTGGGCTTTTACTGGACTCGTCAACCTAATAGATCCAACAGCCATACCGGTTGGTCTATTAACACCAAACCAATCCACAACTTGAATCAAATCCAATTATTCATAATTCACAAATAAACCAAGTCCAATCAAATCTCAAATGTCAATATTGGTCATGTTGTTAACGAGAATACATTGAAAATAAGGCTTTGTTGATTGATTTGTTTTTTGATAATTACATTATGAACCGAAAGGCTCTATTTATACTAACAAACAATGAGTTAAATATAGAAATAATAGTGGACTATTGGCTGGCATTGCTTGCTCCGTGTTTTCTGCTCCATGATTGATGGTGATTATCTTGTATATGGGGAAATGATGTATTGGCTGATCCCCACAATCCTTTCCATTCTAACACTCCCCCTCAAGTTGAATAGTGGGATTGCCGACATTCAACTTGTCCAAACATTTATTGAAAATCGTTATACCTACTGCTTTTGTCAAGATATCAGCTATTTGATCTTCAGACTTGACAAATGGTATTTCTATGATCCCAGCTTCAAGTTTTTCTTTGATGAAGTGTCGATCAACCTCAACATGTTTTGTGCGATCATGCTGGACTGGATTCTCTGAAATTCGAATAGCTGCTTTGTTATCACACATAATTTTGCTGGATTGGGTTGGAGAGTACCCGATTTCTGTCAAGAGTTTCCGTATCCATAGTATCTCTGCTAGACCACGTGCTATTCCTCGAAATTCTGCTTCAGCACTTGAAAGAGCCACCACCTTTTGTTTCTTGCTTCTCCAAGTAACAAGATTCCCACCAACGAGGGTAAAGTAACCAGATGTTGATCTCCGATTTCCTTTATCTCCCGCCCAGTCCGCATCGGTATATATTTGGGTTTCTAGGTGCCCATTTGTCTTGAACAGAACTCCATGACCAGGTGTCCCTTTAAGGTATCTGATAATTCTCCACACGGCTTTCATATGGGTAACTTGAGGTTGATGCATGAATTGGCTCACAACTCCCACTGCGTAAGCAATGTCAGGCCGGGTATGTGAGAGATAGATAAGTTTCCCTACTATCCGTTGATATCTTTCCTTGTTGGCCAGCTTAGCCTTTTCCTCCATATAGAGCTTTTGGTTCATCATCATAGGAGTATCCACAGGTTTGCAATCAATCATCCCTGTTTCTGCCAGCATGTCAAGGATGTATTTCTTTTGGCAGATAAAAATCCCCTGTCTGGACCTCAGGACTTCGATCCCAAGGAAATATTTAAGTCTTCCCAGATCCTTCATTTCGAATTCTTTGGATAGGTTTATCTTTAACCTTGTCATCTCTTCCTCGTCATTACCTGTGATTATCATATCATCAACATAGATTATCAAACATGTCACAAGGTTTCCTCTGTGTTTGAGGAACAGAGTGTGATCCGAATTGCTCTGCTTGAAACCATATTTCTTCATTGCCATAGTGAACCTGCCAAACCAAGCTCTTGGAGACTGTTTTAATCCATATAGAGATTTCTTCAGCTTGCACACTTCTCCAGGTTTGAAGTTCTCTGAGAAACCCGGAGGTGATTCCATATACACTTCTTCTTTTAATTCTCCATGTAGAAAGGCGTTTTTTACATCAAACTGGTGAAGTGGCCAATCTTGATTTGCAGCAATCGAAAAAAGTACTCTTATTGTATCAATCATTGCCACTGGAGAAAAAGTTTCGGAGTAGTCGATTCCATATGTTTGAGTATAACCTTTAGCGACTAGCCGGGCTTTATATCTTTCGACTGTTCCATCTAATTTGTATTTTTTCGTGAAGATCCATCTACATCCCACGGGTTTTTTACCTTCTGGTAGGACACACTTCTCCCACATTTCATTTCTGATCAAAGCATCCATTTCAATATCCATAGCCCCTTTCCATTCTTCTGACTTTAAGGCTTGTTCAGTATTTGATGGAATTTCTTCTGAGTAGAGACTTGCAGTGAACACCTTTTCTTCCTTAGATAAGTTTCCTACAGCTATGTTAACTATAGGATATTTTGAGCCTTTCGAAATTCTTTCAGGTGAGTACCGTTTTGCAGGGACTCCTCTATTTGTTCTTGCTGGGAGGACATACTTAGCTGGTTCTGCTATACTTTCTTCATGAACATTTTCATTAGCAGGTTCCACTGTATTTTCTTCCTGGACACCTTCATTGGCCGGTTCTAATTCTGAAGCAGTATGTATAGTTTCAACAGTTTCATCATTAGCCTCATTAGGTTGGGAATTACGTACCTCGGATATCAGACTGGGGAATATATCTTCGGTGGCACTGATATGATCTTCGCGAGTGGTGGTACTGTGGTCTGGACTCATTTCTTCTGTAACTGTACTAGTGTTCAACCAACTCAGTGTGTCACATTGATCCTCCCCCTGGCCACTGGGTTGGGGAGAGTAGTAGGATTTGGTTTCTAGAAAATCACAGTTCATTGTAGTGAACATGCGACGTGTTTTTGGGTTATAACACCTGTAACCTTTTTTATTGACTCCATATCCCACGAAAACACATTTTTCAGCACAAGGATCAAGTTTATCACGGTAAGATTTGGGTATGTGAACAAACACAGTACACCCAAACACTTTGGGTTGAAGGGTGAGAGTGTGAGGAATTTCGGTGTATTCCTTGAGGGTTTCTATTGGTGTTTTTAGTTTCAGGATTTTGGTTGGTAGACGGTTAAGCAGGTAGGTGGCAGTGGCCAGAGTTTCTGGCCAAAACATTTTAGGGACATGGGATTCGATTATGAGTGCTCTAGTCATTTCTAAAAGAATATGATTTTTCCGTTCTGCAACACCATTCTGCTCTGGGGTATGTGGACATGTGGTTTGGTGGATTATTCCTTTTGATTGAAAGAATAGTTTCATTTGGGAATTGACATATTCTCCACCGTTGTCTGACCGGACAATTTGGATATTTTGTTTGAATTGAGTTTGAATCATGGTATAAAATGTTGTAAAAACATCAAATACCTTAGCTTTATTTTTTAAAAAATAAATCCATGTCATTCGTGTACAATCATCAACAAATATTACATAAAATCGGAAATTTTGCCCCCCAATGACCGGTGCAGGACCCCACACGTCCGAATGGATTAATGAAAAAGGTGTTTTAACTCTGGTGTTATTCGGTTTGAAAGGTTGTCTATGGCTTTTGGCTAAAATGCAGGTTTCACAAGTAATTGACTTATTCGAAGGAAAGAGTTTAGGGAATAAGATATGTAAGTACCCAGCAGAGGGATGTCCCAATCTTCTATGCCATAACCATGCTTCTCTTTCAGTAGTTCCATGAGCCAGCATCACAGTACCATCTTGAACCACCTCATCAACGTAGTATAATCCATTTTCCTCAGTGCCACGCCCAATAATCCGTCCCGTCCTGATATCCTGTAAGAGACAAAAGGTTGGGTGCATTAGAACCGAACAATTAAGTTCTTTTGTCACATGGCTAACTGACAAAAGTTTGTGTGACAGAGATGGAACATAGAGGCAATTAGGGAGTTTTATATTTGGAGAAATTTTAATTGTCCCTCCGGTTTTGACATCTAATTTTTCCCGATTTGCAACTTGGATGTGAGTTTTTGTGGGTTTGGTTGTTTCGGAAAAATCAGAAAAATCATATGACATTGTATCGGTGGCCCCACAGTCAAAAATCCATGGACCATGGGATTTTTTGAGATTGGTTTGAGCCATATTAGATATTGCATTGGGCTTTTGAGTGTTTGGAAGTGGGCTTGGAAACTTTGGGCTTGGGCCGGTTTTGAGGTTAAAGGTTTGAAGTTTATCCTTGCCGCTGCTGTATGTAACCACCAGGACATCCCACAATGCTTTCGCAGTGGGGTACTTGGTCAGGTTGCCGGCTATACTGGGCTCGATGTTTTGGATGAGCCATGAGAAGACAATCAGGTCTTCTTGTTCCCATGTCTCATATTTTTCTGTTTTTTCTGGTGGTGCTTCGGTAAGATGTTTCAATAAGGTTTTTGATTTTCCGCCTATGGCAACTCGGATCATCCGAGTCCGTTTTGGCTGTTTAATTTGATGTTTATTTGAAGGCTGTCGGAAAGTTTGGGATTTAACGGTTGTGGGTTGATATTCTGTTGCAATAGATTGGCTAATTGTGTTACAATCTCCAATCCCGAGCCGCCGGTATCATGTGCCATGGTGGCTTGGGATTCGACAATAGTTTTTGTTTTAGTGGCTAGATGATGAGACCAGAACCATAAGCTCTGATACCATGTTAACGAGAATACATTGAAAATAAGGCTTTGTTGATTGATTTGTTTTTTGATAATTACATTATGAACCGAAAGGCTCTATTTATACTAACAAACAATGAGTTAAATATAGAAATAATAGTGGACTATTGGCTGGCATTGCTTGCTCCGTGTTTTCTGCTCCATGATTGATGGTGATTATCTTGTATATAGGGAAATGATGTATTGGCTGATCCCCACAATCCTTTCCATTCTAACACATGTGTCTCGAAAAGGTCCAACGGGTCCTCGTGTGTCTCACTTTATTCAAATTGTCTTTACTCAATTAATTCCTTATTTCGTTTTTAGTATTGAGTGCAATTAATAACAATTAACTTTACTATTTAATAATTATTAATTATTTCATTTGCTTTTTCTTTTTATCCAAATCAAGTCAAATATAACTTTGAGCCACACGGGTCGTTAACCAATTCAAGGCACGGGTCAAACAAATACTCTCGGGTCAACAACTTGCTATTCGAGACATATATACTAACTAAATCATATTTACCGATGGTTACATGAGTCAAAATAGCCAAGTCGCGGTTCGAGACGAAACCAAACGGACAAAATCTATGTCCACTCAAAACTAAATCGGACTAAAACACTTTAAACCGATCGGACCAAAAATTATTAACAAATCCAATGGGCCAAAATTTACCACCTGGTTCAACTTAAGCCAAATGGACCGAACCCCATTGCAACACAACAAACAAATCAGACCTATCAAAATTAATAAACCGAACGGACTTAAATCCGGCCCGATCCAAAACGAAAAAGCCAAGAATAAGCCGAAATAAATAAGCTAATAAGCAGAAAAATAAGCCGAAAGAGATAAGCTACAAACAAGCCGAATAAGGATAAGCTTAAAAGCTCAAAAGCTAGAGAATAAGCCGAACCAAAAAGCTTAAAAAAAACAAGAATAAGCCCGAATAAGCCCGTAAATAAGCCGGACGAAATTTAGCCCGTAAATAAGGGTTTTCCCGACACCAAACACGACTAAAAACCACTAAATGATGATACCTTTTTTAGTTTTTAAACTCGTTTAACAAAACCCGGTTCACATAACCCGTCTCATTAACAAAACTGATTCACAAAACTTGTTTTGACCACAACCCGATTCTCACAATCATTTTATTAACAAAACCTTACCTTACCTTAGTTATAAACGAACCAAATGACAAAAGAAATGAAAAAGAGATGCGGCTACGGCGAGGAGAATGAGATGATGGTGGGAGATGGTGGCAGCTGTGTGGGTTGTTGGCGGACACAAAGAGAGAAGAAAAGAGAGGGTGTGTGTGTTTTTAGGGTTTGAAATAAAACCCTGATACACCTCTTTATTTTAACTCCCAAACTAACATGACAACTTTTGCAATCTCAAGTGCGCGGACAAAATTTCGGCTAACTTTTGCAAAAATAACGATCGGGACACAATTAGGCTCGATAACATACGACTCACGACACGAAAATTACACTGTTGCGCTTGAAATAAAATTTCCAATAAATTAAGTATTCACACGACTAACTTTGCGCAAAAAGATAAAAATCATTTATAAAACGTGTATTAGGTTTCTTTTCGTGCCGGTACGCGTTGTGCTAAATTCTCACATATCCCCGAGATAATCTCTCGTTTCTAATCTAAACAAGTCCAAAAATACTCGCAATTACTAGACAATCAAAAATAGTTACAATGTGGTATAAAAAATTACCGGTTGTCACAGTAACTCACACCATGTTCAAGAACTGCATTTCCCTCAAGAAAGTTTAGTCATCTACACATTAAAGTAAAGACCTAGATTCTATTAAGCATCGTCCAACTAAAGAGATATCCCATTGGTAAATGTACACATCTACTGGACAATGCTTAGAACAAAATGAAAGCTATTTCACTTTGCTCAGTTTCTTGTGGTCAATGAAACTTGACTACTAAACCACAATAAACTTTATATATTGGAAGTACTTTACCTGACTTTACTGAACCACTAAACATCATATTGATAGTATTATGTTGCATTCTTATGTTTGGATATTTAATGGACAGACTTATGGACATAACTAATGCAATTTTTTTTTTTTTTTTTTTGGTAAAAGCTCAATAGGAAACAGAAAAAATTACACGTTTGGTCCCTATGGTTTGCCCAATATAACAACTTTAGTCCCTAAGTCACTTTTATTACACCAGCAGTATCTAATTTTGAAACTATGCACGCTTTTGGTCCCTAAAATAGACGGACGTTTATTTGGCTCGTTATCTCATTAAAATACAAGGGTAAACATGTCTTTTCTACTTATCTTCTATAATAAAAGACACCCACCAAACAAACCAAACGGATCCTAACAGTTCTTGGTTCTCCATGGATCCACCACGACAACAGTTCTTGGTTCTCCACAGTTCTTGGTTATCTCATTAAATCACAACGGATCCACCACGACAACAACACCGGTCTCTTGGTCCCGGTCATCTCCAACAACAATAACAACAACAATAATCAATCTCAAAACAACCAAAACCCACGAATCCGATAATGGTCACGAATCCATCCAAATCCACGAATCCATCCAAATCCATAATAACAATATCACATAACAACCAAAACCCACGAATCCGATAATGGTCACATAATAACGCCAACATCATCCATCCAAATCCACGAATCCGAATCAAACATCACATAACATAAACAATAATAACAATACTCTACACGACACAATACAAACACGATACCAACTAATTTATTTTCATTTTTATTTATTCAAAACATGTTTTCTTTGCATTTTTTCCGCTTAACCCGAACCAAACAAATCGAACGTGACTCGGAGGTCACCAAACGATTGTGAAACTCGTTTTTCTCACCTTCTTTCTTCCCGATCTAGGTGTGAAATGACGAAACATTAAAAGTGGTGGCGCGTTTGGGTTGCTTGGGTGGCGGTGATGGTGTGTTAGAGCGCTTGCAGTAGGTATAAATGGAGAGGGGAGTCAAGCAAACGTTTTGGTGGTGGAGGTGGTGGTGCACGCGCGGCGGTGGTGCGGTGACCGGAGGTGGCAGGCAGCGAAGGTGGTTGTGATTTTGAAGATGAAATAAATGGGATTAATGAGATAAATAGGAGAAGTCAACGAAGGCGGTTGTGAAAATGATTAATTAGCATAATTCCTTTTATTATAAAAGATAAGTTGAAAAGACAAGTATACCCTTGTGATTTAATGAGATAACGGGACAAATAAACGTCCATCCATTTTAGGGACCAAAAGCGTGCATAGTTTCAAAATTAGATACTGCTGGTGTAATAAAAGTGACTTATGGACTAAAGTTATTATTTTAGGCAAACCATAGGGACCAAACGTGTAATTTTTTCAAGGAAACAATACAACATAATACATTTCACCAATAAGCACTCAAATGCTATGTATACTAACCTTTCGCAACCTCTGGCTCATTGTACGCTTTTTTCCATAAGTCTTCACGTATCACATCAGCCATTCAATCACTTCCTTCCAATTATTCCCATATTTAGCAAAAACATACTCCATGATATCATTAGTTAGTTTCACTTTGCTCCAATCCTTACCCTTCGAAGAAATTGCTATTGTACGAATGGTGTTTTTTGCAAAAAAAAAATATTTAGGATTGTGAGGAGTGATCAGGTTATGAGGAGTGAACGGGTAGTGAGGAGTGTGTAAGGAGTGATCGGGTTTGGTTAGGTTAGGGTATGTTTTTGGCGAGAAAAGGACAAACGATGCAATTATTGAACAACAACAAGGACACAATTTGTTTAAAAAATATATATATATCGAGATGACCGTCCAAGCAGGTAAGCAAGTGGAAATAACCGGTTATAAGCCAGTTTCGTAGTTCATAACAAGTCTTTATCCTGTTAGTTATTCATTTTAGTCATTATGAGGAAGTAGATAAAATATTTTTAGCTTTTACCAATAAAATTTGTTGTATAAAAAAACATAAATAACTAAAAATACCGAATAATTTTAGTAATGTTCCACATAGTTCAGGGGCAGTTTTGAATTTTTCTTAACCCCACGAGGTAATGAGTATTTGATTGAAAAAATTGAGACCTAGGTCAAATGAAACCAAATGGTCCAACATGCAACACTTCATGTGCTACAAAATACAAATGACTATTTCTTTTTCTAGGAATGGTACGAGAATAACTCATATAATTTGAACGGTTCTTTGAGAAACACAAGTTTGCAAGCAGTATAACTATAAAACTCACAATTGCTATTTAAATCTAAACTTTTAATCACTTGGTTAAGAAATGTCAAATATTTACAATACCAGTAAGTTATATTACAAAATATGTTCAATTGATTTTTACAAAGATCTTACTTGCCCGATGAACAATGTAACGTTTATTTAGTTGTGACATTAGCACAAGGAATATGATCCTTATGTTTAATGATATACATGACTCTAAAATCATGACACATCTCATACTAAAAAGTAAAATTTTTTAGTGAAGGAAAAATGAAAATACGCAATTTCCAAATGTGATACAATCATACAATGAGTGAATCATGCTTAAATTTAGTAGCATAAGTTCCCAAAATGATTGAGTGGCTAAAACGTATAGGGTATATTTGGCAAAATTAGTTGTAAGCTGTAAGCTGCAAAGCTGTTAATATGAGCTACAAGCTGTATATTTTTTTTTTCAATAAAAGTGTTTCGTAAATTAGCTGTAAAATGTAATTATAAGCTGTTAACAGTTATTTTATGTTTTAACAGCTTCGAGATATTTAAAAAGCTTTATGAATCAGCTTTTCATTTTGGAGCTACTTGTTTAAAATAAAAGCTTGAAATTGATAAACGGAGCTATTTATTTTAGAAAAGATTATTTTTGTAACAAAAAGCTTACAGCATAGAAAAACTGCGTACCAAACAGGCATATAGTTAATTTTATACATAAATTAATATGACACCTGTTTATTGATTTATCAAAAAGCGGATGATTGTAGTATCTTAATAAAATACATGTCAACGAATGCAAATTTTTTGCTGCGTTTGGCACGAACTTTATAAGGGCTTACAGGGGTTTTAGCTTTTAAAATAAATTAGCTTACAAAAAAGCTTTGTTTATTACAAAAACTTAAAGCTTTTATAAGTTGTAAGCCTCCGTAAGTTCAAGCTCATTGAAAGGGGCTTATAGTTAGTCAAATTACTTAAATACACATCAAAATATAATGGGTTATCATGCAAAAGCTATATATATATCTATATATAATTTGATGTACTTTTATGCGATTTTAGAGTAATAAGCTTCAACTCCAACTAATTCGTCAAACAGTTTTATAAAAATATAAGCTCAACTTTCAGCTTAAAATATAAGCTCCAATTCTAACTCCAATTTCCGCTTCAATCTATTTTGCCAAACATGACTACTATGGATTTAACCCCAAAAGATATAAGTGTATCCACATATGTATTTTGAATGAGAATTGATACTCACACCACATTTTTTATGGATGCACCACAATCTGTGCATTACAGTTTGTATCGTACAATACTGTAATGCACAATTTGTGATGCATTAATAAAAAAATATGATGTGAGTATCAACTCCCATTTTGAATGGGATATATTATACGTACCCTCCTGGATGTGACATTTTGTCATCCACCCTCTGGCCCACCCCAGTTTAGAGTACAACATTTATCAGTTTCTGTTTCATATTTTTTGTCAGTTTTAAGCTTTTAACTTATTAAACTTTATATTATATTTCGTACTTTCAAGTTTATAGTTGTTTTTTTTTTTTTTTTTTTTTTCTTTTTTTTTTTAAATATAAATACAATTATATATATAAAAAAAATAATAATAAAAAAAATAAACAAACCTGAAAAAAATAGGGGGTTCAAACATGTATTTTAGGGGGTCTTCTTATAACATGGGCCATTTCGAATTTAAGTTCTAGAAGGTTCTGAGTGATCGGAGGTTCCAAAGCGTGACTCTATTATTATTACGAGCATTAATTAATTAATAATTAAAATAATAAAACCCTAATAACTAAAAAAAAAAATTAGTTAAAACCCCCTGCCTGTGATCACACTCTCATTTCGCCACCACCATCTTACCTAACCCTTACTTTCTTACTTTTCTGGTATGTCCTTTTTTTCATTTTTATAAAACTTATATAAATAACCTTTTATTTATTTGTACAGGTAGTAGAACATAGTGATCTTTTATGTTACTATATGTTATAGGGGATGTCTGGATTATTACCTTCTTTTATTTTATGGGCTTGTTAGCTTATTGAGATTTAAAAAAAAAAAAGCTGATAAGCTCACTTTTTACAGCTTATGAGGTTATCACCTTAAGCTTATGGAAGTCCATAAGCTTAGGTTGATAAGCTCTAAAAAGTCAGCTTATTGGCTTTTTTTAAAAAATCTCAACAAGCTAATAAGCCCATAAAATAAAATAAGGTGATAATCCAGTCCACCCCCTAATGTTGGTTTTTGAAATTGATTAGCTTATTTTTATGGGCTTGTTAGCTTATTGAGATTTTTGAAAAAAAAATGATAAGCTCACTTTTTACAGCTTATGAGTTATGAGATCATAAGCTTAAGCTTATGGAAGTCCACAAGCTCAGGTTGATAAGCTAAAAAAGTGAACTTTAACGGCTTTTCAAACTCTCAATAAGCTAATAAGCCCAAAAAATAAGGTGATAACTCAAACACCCCCTAATGTTTCTTTTTGCAAGTGATTAGCTTATTTTATGGGCTTATTAGCTTATTGAGATTTTTAAAATCCAATAAAGCTCACTTTTTTCAGCTTATGAGATCATAAGGTTAAGCTTATGGAAATCCATAAGCTCAAAAAAGTGAGCTTTAATGGCTTTTCAAAATCTCAATAAATTAATAAGCCCAAAAAATAACGCCCAATGTTTGTTTTTGACACATTGTTTTGTTTGTAGACTTGTAGAAAATGACATCAATCACGCCCATGATGTCCATTGGCACTTTTGGGACAGCCGATGCTAAAATAAGTAACACAGCGTCGCGATCATTGTCGTCATTTGCTTCTATTTCTTCTGTTCCTATCTCGAGCCGCAGGCGAAATGTAGTTCTCCAGAAGAAAGTGAACCCCAAGGTTAAGGCAATGGCTAAAGAATTGCACTTTAACAAAGACGGGTCCGCAATTAAGAAGCTTCAGGTGAATATCGACGAAAATGAGACTATTTTTTAGCTATTTGATGGCGAGTGATTTGATAGGGTGTATACGTTTGTTGTTTGTGTAGGCTGGTGTCAACAAGCTTGCGGATTTAGTAGGGGTTACGCTTGGTCCGAAAGGGCGCAATGTAGTTCTTGAGAGCAAGTATGGGTCGCCTAAGATTGTTAATGATGGTGTTACTGTTGCTAAAGAGGTATGTTAGAGCTGTGAACGTGATTTAATATGTTAAGTGTCGAAGAATGTTGAGTGATTTTGTTGTTCTGTATAGGTTGAATTGGAAGATCCTGTTGAGAACATTGGTGCTAAGCTTGTGCGACAAGCGGCTTCGAAGACTAATGATTTGGCTGGTGACGGGACAACAACGTCTGTTGTTCTTGCACAAGGTTTAATCACCGAAGGTGTTAAGGTATTTGACGGGTGCTTGTAATTCTCGAAGTTTATAATTATTTTAACTGGCTGAGTCATAAATAACGTTTTAAGCCATTATCTGTTAGGTGGTGGCAGCAGGTGCCAACCCTATTCAAATCACGAGGGGTATTGAAAGAACCACTAAAGCCCTTGTGGCAGAGCTTAAGAAGATGTCAAAAGACGTAAAGCTCTATTCTTTTCTTTATCATTTTTGTGATATATCATTATTTTACATTTTTTTTTATCAATATTTACATTATGTGTAAAATATATGCAGGTCGAAGATAGCGAGTTAGCTGATGTGGCGGCAGTGAGTGCAGGAAACAACCCTGAAGTGGGAAATATGATTGCGGAAGCCATGAGTAAAGTAGGAAGACAAGGTATTGTGACTCTCGAAGAAGGGAAAAGTGCTGAAAATAGTTTGTATGTCGTGGAAGGCATGCAATTTGACCGTGGTTACCTTTCTCCATATTTCGTTACCGACAGTGAGAAAATGACCGTTGAGTATGAAAATTGCAAGGTAATGTTATCAATATATATTTTCCTCGATTATACTTGGGTACGTAGGAATTTATTACTCGTATTGGATATTGATATAAAGCTTCGTGGTGCAGTTGCTTTTGGTTGACAAAAAGGTCACTAATGCACGAGACTTAGTTGCCTTATTGGAGGATGCTATTAAAGGAGGATACCCGATATTGATCATTGCTGAGGATGTTGAACAGGAAGCTCTTGCTACCCTTGTAGTTAACAGGCTAAGAGGTGCTCTAAAGATTGCTGCACTTAAGGCCCCTGGATTTGGTGAACGCAAGAGTCAATATCTTGATGATATTGCTGTTCTTACTGGAGGTAAAGCTTTTGTTACATACTTACATAAACGCGCGATATATTAGGCTTCGACCCTCTAGTTTTGAAAGGGTCGATACAAGTCATTTAAGTTTAATGGGTCAAATAGGTTACAAGCAAACGGGTAGAATAGGTATCTCTAATTTCAATAACCTACTAAATCAATTTTTCGAGAAAGATTTTCTTAAGAAATATTATCTTTTGTAAGCATGTTTAACACTCTAATTGTTTATAGAGAAAAAATAAAAGGTTATGGGAAGAGGTTTCATGGCCCGTGCAAGAAAAATACACATTTTGCCCCGTTATTCAACCTTCCCATTTAGCCACCTCTATTAGTATATTGTTCGTCATCTTTCTTCCTGCACTCTATGGTTATCTTTGTGCGTATGTGATTCAGGAACTGTGATCAGAGACGAGGTTGGGTTAACCCTTGAGAATGCCGGAAGTGAGGTTTTAGGATTCGCTGCTAAGGTGGTTCTGACTAAGGATACTACCACCATTGTTGGTGATGGAAGCACTCAGGAGTTAATAAGCAAACGAGTTACCCAAATTAAGAACCAACTTGAGGTGCATTTCTATATATGCTTTGTCTTAGACATTTATCATGGTCTTTTCACTCAGTTTTGTGACAAAAAATATCTTGGTTGATGTTACAGGTGGCAGAACAAGACTATGAAAAAGAAAAACTAAATGAAAGAATCGCAAAACTATCTGGTGGCGTTGCTGTTATTCAGGTAACGTTTATACTTGTTGCTCTTGATACTATTTTGGTTGTTTTTTTCGATTTCTCAACGTAGTATTGCTTCCAGGTTGGAGCACAAACAGAGACGGAACTTAAAGAAAAGAAACTGAGAGTAGAGGATGCTCTTAATGCAACCAAGGTCCAAACTTTTGTTTTTTTTGAGACTTGTTATCTCCGTTGCATCTAGTATTCTAGTCTCTAACGAAATAATGTCACCAACATATACAGGCAGCTGTTCAGGAAGGCATTGTAGTTGGAGGCGGGTGCACTCTTCTACGCCTTGCTGCAAAGGTCGATAGCATCAAAGATACCCTTGACAATGATGAACAAAAGGTGTCACATTTATTGCACATGATGTAGCTTTTACAAGAGTTAATAATGTTGGTTGTGGTGTGTAATTGACTTGTTTGAATATTTGTAGGTGGGAGCAGAGATTGTTAAGAGGGCCCTTGGCTACCCTATGAAGTTAATTGCGAAAAATGCTGGTGTCAATGGAAGCGTGGTGATCGAGAGGGTAACTAACTAATTATTGGTTCAAGATATTAACCACACTGACCATTCTCGTCACACGTCTTGAATTTTTTTTGTATCTTTAATTCATCTTTTTAGGTTTTGGCTAGTGATAATCCTAAGTTTGGTTACAATGCTGCAACTGGAAAATACGAGGACTTGATGGCTGCTGGTATCATTGATCCAACGAAGGCAAGTTTTAAGCTTTCACTCATATTCTGATTTAGGCTATTAAATAATGCGGTTTATGCTAATGGTATGTATGCAATGAATTTTGCCAGGTGGTAAGATGTTGCTTGGAGCATGCATCATCAGTTGCAAAGATATTCCTTACATCAGATGCTGTTGTTGTTGACATCAAGGAGCCTGTGTCGTCTATGCCCGCTGGAAACCCTATGGGTGGTTATGGTGGTTACTGAGCTTGTGTCGTCATGGGATGTGGGCGGATGCTAGTGAATAGAATAATCGGCTTAGGTAAATTAAGCCTCCTAATTTATAATTCTCGCACCAATGAGTGTTTATGTGATCAATCAGTGACAATTTTTAGCACCATATACTTCATTGTTAGTTATAGAGGTGGTAGATTTGTTGAATTTTGGCAGACATGATTAGTAAGAGGACGATATGTAAGAGTATTCCAACGGATTTATAGCCGAGTCATGATTAAGTTTGAGGAATTGGAGTATAACATATTTTGCTGTTATTATGATTTTTAGGTGGTGAAAATTCATCAACTTATTGTTATTGATGTCTCAAATTTAGAGTAAATTGCAAAAATCGTCCTTGTGGTTTGGTCAAATTGCATGTTTCATATGTAGGGTTCGGAAAGTGCAAGCGACATCCTTGTGGGGAAACTTTGGGTCTGATTTCGTCATTTCTTAAACTGAAATTACTAAAATACCCTATCATCTTCCTTCTTAAATAGGTGGAACAAAGGGGTATTTTAGTAATTTTAGTTTAAGAAAAGATGAAATCGAACCCAAAGTTTCCCGCCGCTTGCACTTTCCTGAACCATACGAACGAAACATGCAATTTGACCAAACCACAAAAACAATTTTTGCAATTTATCAAAGTGGGGTTTACTCCTTACCTGACCTTATATGGGCATGTTTTTGCAGCTTGTTTGTGGCATATAGACTTGCAAAGCTTTTTGCCTTCATAGAAAAAGTGATACCTTAGATTCCTCTTTTTATGGGTATCTTTTGCAATTTTATGAACATAATAGTTTTGTCTAGAGGTGAGCATCGGGTCAAACCCGACCCGAACTGAAAACCCAAAAAGGAAAAAAAATCAAACCGAGAACTTACGAAAAATATATGTCAAAACCGAAACCGAACCGAATAATTCGGTTCGGGTCGGTTTTCGGGTTTGGATCCGAAAAAACCGACAAAAACCGAATCGACTCGAAACCGAACCGAAACTGACAAAAATCGAAATAAATATATAAAACCGAAACCGAACCGAAAAAAGTCGGTTTTGTTCGGTTCGGTCCGGTTTCGGTCGAAATAAATGATTATAGTTACAATCTTCTCTTCACATATGAATTGTCACATTGATGGTTTTCGGATGGATTTGCTCAGCCCTAGTTTTGTCAAAAAGACTATTGGTTGATGCATAACTAAAATAAGGGGTGATTTGTATGTCATCTAAATGCCATTCACATCATCAAAGAACTTCACATTTACAATTTGAGTCTTCTTTTTAATTTGTTGTTCCGCATATTTTTTATGAGACTGTTAATCAACTCACCCAAGGCCTAAATTTCTCTTACGCAAGTCGATATAAAGCATGAACAGACAATATCTCTAATCGTTTATGGCGACGGGCAAATGCCACAACTTCTGATTTAAAATAGTAGCAGTAGAAGCAATTGGTTAACAAAAAAGAGTTCATCACTCGGTACAAAACAAGTAGTAGCAGAAGGTTATTAACTAAAACAATCAAAAGAAGCATCTCATAACTTACATTAATCAATTTAACCGACGACTAGCCAAGAAAACTATCGATATCAGCCACGACCCACGACGGATACATCCACCCGTCCATCGTCTCAACTATCAACTCATTCGACGACCACGACTCAAAACTCCCATCCAAACTAGGCAACTCAAGAATTTCCTCCAGCTCATCAACCATATCATCAGCAGACTCGTCCAAAGACGAATGTTGCTCAAACTCATGCATTGTGGCTGCTTTCGCAGCGGCTTCTTGAACGTCACGTGGAGATATAGAAGCGGGGCGTGGCAATCTATCTTTGAGCTGAGGGAAATTTAGGATAGCTGCATTCCCTTTGATAGATAATGCAGCTACATCATGAGCTCTAGCCGCCATTTCGGCTGTTGGGAAACTTCCTAACCAAATGCGCGTTTTTTGTCTAGGTTGTCGAATCTCAGACACCCATTTGCCCCATCTGCGGAGCCTAACGCCTCGGTACACTGGATGTTTGCAGCTCGTGTCTTCCTTGTTAGTACGTGATCTTTTGTTGTTGTTGTTCTTGCTAGACATGGCTTGTTGAGCTGTGTCTTGGACTGAAGGTGAAAAGTTATTGGTTGTTTTGTGAACACTAGCCATTGTGTGTACTTTTGGTATATGGTTATGAGTTATGACAACGTTATATATATAGGCTACAAGTATCAATGTACGGAATGTGATATGCTTGAATAAGACATTTGGAAACGTGTTTCTGTGTACAACTTTTCCCTATCTGAAAATTCAAAAAATGCACTAGCTTCCTAGCCATTAGCCAATAGTCTAATACCTCCAAGCAAGTTTGTAAAAAGAGAAATGCTAGAACCAGAAAAGAATTTCACAAAAAAATTTTATACGCTGATATGTCAAGCACTGATTGGTCTAATTAGAGAAAAGTGAGAAATTATAACAAAATAGATAAATCATTGCCTGACATATCAACGTGTGGATTTTTTTGTGGAATTCTTATGTGGATCTAGCATTCCTCTTGTAAAAATCGTTAGGCGTTAGCTGGGCGGCTAGGTACCACCTAGCGATTAATCAGTTAGGCGACAATTAATCGAAGATTAATCGAATTGGATTTTTAATATATACAATTTAAAGTTTTTGAAATTATATATATAACATAAGCGAAATGTTTCAAAATACTTTAATGTTCAAAGTTTAAGTTGTTCAATTAATTTTGAGAAATCAATTTCCAAATTCAATTAGTGCCATTAATATTCAATTGTAATAAGAAAAGCGAGTATACCTTCACATTTTGTGTTAAATCATTGCCCGAGGTGCGTTTAAATGGCAGTGTTGACTGATTTTGTGAAAAATAAGAGGTATATTGAAATAAAACCTTAATTTAGTTATTGGAAAAAGTTTACCCGCGTTAAGTGAGTTGGCCGATTTAGCAGATTTTTGTCCGATTTGACCAATTTATATTCTATTTGGCTGATTAATTAATACGTTGACCAATTTTTGACCAATCAAATTAATAATATTGATTAGTATAAATTCAGACGGTTAATTCCCGCCTAACGCTTAGGCGTCGATTAATCTGCCGTCTAAACTGATTTTTAATATAAATGATTGTGATAACTAAAGATATATTTAACATTATGTTTAAATTGACATTTCATTATTTTGTAAGTTGAAGTAAAGTGACTCACAACTTTATAACCAAAATAATTGCCACATCTCATATATTTTTAATCAAAGGGTCAAATCAACATCTAGTTAATTGCATTATATGTTATATCAAATCATCAAACTGAATCAAACTCATTTACATAACTTTTTCTTATATATATTGCATATGGGTCCCTGATTTTGTACCTAGAATTTGTTATGCACTCCTTTCTTTAGGTTAGTCTTTGGCATTATTCAATTAGACTCATTGTCCTTTGAGACCAACTCAATGTTGATAGTCCATTTTCATGTTTCTATGCCACACATCTTCGTCTTTGTATCGTCAAATGTCTAGCTTTAATAATGTGATAGAAACGACGACATCATCATTCATTGCATCGATGTTGTTATGAATCAGATAAAACACTACGGACCTCTCTTCAGATGCGGACCGAAGGGGCTCTGAAGGTGCACAAGAATCACATGGATTTTTTTTACGCAGTGTAAAGTTATGTCAAATATATTGATTTTCTCATATGAACCATGTCCTAACATTTTGTGCTACGATTCTTCATTAGTTTTATAAAATGCTAGGACTTTTAGTTCTGGGTCCGCCACTGCTGAAATCCATACCACTTCAAGTACATAATAATACTCAGTATATCGTAGCTTTGATTCTGCTCAAAATACCAAACTTCTTTTGTAAAAAATAAATAAAAAGTTAGTTACGTTTACCGGCTCGTTAATGGAATTCGAGAAAGTCAAGTAAGGGAACATATGTAACATTATGAATTGCTTCTCAACAATATACAATCCAAACATTGTTATATGATTTCGATTAAGTTACTCAGCTTTTTATGGTATTACTTGACACCCCAAATTATAGCAAGTCGATACCAAAGTGCAACAATCTTTGTATATCTTATTTAGGCCGTCCTCTCAAATTTCAGGTTTGTATAACTTTATTCAGATCATCAGCATTTAAAGACACAATTAACATCGAGCATAAATACATATGTGAGCTAGCAAAAGTACATGGTGGATCCATCTCTTTTATAGTACTCGGTGTCGTGTGTCATAAGGCGCGTTATAGCCCTATGACGCGACCTTGTGGCGCCGACCGACACCCTCCTCGGCGTTATAGCCCTTCACGCCGTCAAAACCAACCGAGTTATCGGTAATTATTATTATTATTATTATGTTCTATTGGATTAAGTGTGAGTCAGTGTGTGAAATAATAATTAAAAAAAAAATATGTTTTTGAGTTAAGTTATAGATTCTAAGTTGTAACATAAAAATCTAACATGGCAGCAAAATTTTTTATAACACGAGCCTATGGCTCCCAAAACACGTTGTACTCTTAAAGAAGTTTCTTATTACAAGACAAAAGTAATTCAATATGTTGGGTTCTCTCTACTTTTGAAAATTTGTGCTAAAAACATGTCACATGTTACTTTTAAAGTGTGTCGAACGATCTAGCAAGTTTAGGTCTTGACGTTCTTAATATAAATGGAAGATAATGAATTTTTTCTTTCGTCTTCTTTATACACAATTGAGTGGAAAGTACCATTTTAAGGAAATTTTTCTACAATACAAGTGCGAAATAAAAGCTGATAAAAAATTATGTTGACTGTAAATAGGAGGTCAAAAAGAGTAGAACATATAAAACATGTATATTTTTTGTACGCCAGAAGGGTACCAAATAACATAACACTTTATATATGAGGTGATTTGCACACTTTTTAAATTGATTGACACACTTTAAATTATAGTGTTTGGACATTTATACACTCAGATCACTTTTACACATGTTCATCTTGTAAGGGTATAAATGTCAAGACACTCAAATTTAGAGTGTGTCAATCAATTTTGGCTACCCCTAATAACAACCCTCAGCAACCTTTATCTTTCCTGCCGCATCAGCTTTCTCTCTCCTGCGACCTATAGACAACCTTTTAGGCATAGTAAGATGACCTACACTATAAAAAAACATACCCACAAAAATACATATTACTAGTAATTACTAAAACATATACACAAACAAACACACGACCTAGGTTGTTTGGACGACCCTCATACCCAAAGCCATGACCGACAACCTTCAACGACCTTAAAGCCACAACAAAGACGACCCTCAGCAACCTTGACAATCTAGTCGGTTGTCACCCTTATTGTGTCTAGTCTTAAAAAGTGCGCAAATCACTTCCCCCAAGATTATGGTCTTGTTGGAATCGTGACACGGTATTCAAAAATGTTTTATGACGAAGTGACAGGGCTATGGTACGTAATATTTTTTTAGGTACGAAAATAGTACAGTGTCGTTTCATATCATAATTCGTCTGAGTCAGATTTGATCCATTTCACATCAAGGTTCGACTTTATCATAGCTTAGAGAATCTGGGAACAGTCTGCAGATTTAAGAACTTTAGCCCACCTAGGAAATTAGTCCACTCATATTGTAGCCATCGAGTTAACATAAACACATGTTAGATAGATTCCTTTGTAAAGTGTTTTCTTATCGTTAGATAATAATAGTTACTACATTGATGTTATTTGTAAGAATATAATAACTATTTGCATATCGTAGGTAAAAGATTTTCTTTTCCTATTGTTGTTTAACCTGTTATCTAACTTATTAGATTTTCTCTTTTTGGCTTTTACTCGTACTTCAAATATGTTTGATAGAAATTAACAAAAAATGGAATAACATGTTGAGAAAAGAGTAAGATTTGATAAGTATAAACATAACTTGAACAACCAAAGGGATTATGTGTCAATAATATCTCAAGTTGTGTGAGAAGCTCTCACTCAAATGGTTATGGGTTTCAATCTTCCTTAAGACGTGTGAGATTGATTTGTGGTGTAAAAATTGAGATAGTTAGTTGTCGAAAAAAAAAAAAAAAAAAAACCTGAAAAGAGTTTCCTTTCTGCTAAATAAAATATAAAATTTAATAAGTCAAAAATTTAAAACTGACAAAAAATATGAAATAAAAACTGATAAAAAATTGTTTATACTGTAGACAACAAGAATTTTTTGTACCTTTACACACTTATGTCACATCCGGGGGAGTAACATAACCCGTGGGAATAACCTCTCACCCGTTATATATACTTCAAAATTCAAACCTTTATGGTATTACGTCTCTTGATGTGACTTTTTTTTTCTTTTTTCTTTTTTTTTTTTTTTTTAAATTATAATTTTGTTTTTCTTTAATTCTTGTTATTTTAATAGTTTTATTTTAACAGTTGTTTGTTATAGAAGCTTATAAATTTAAAGACATAAAACGAAAACAAAAGGAATAAACGATTGAACATATCTCATCATTATAAAAATGCAAAAGAAAAAAATATATATTTAACATTTATTACACAACCTACACAAGAAGAAGAACACGTTTTTCACATTTTTCTGCTCAAATAGGGGTGAACTTATTATATGGGTTACGAATATAAACAGTACACCTGGATATAAAAACCGTACTTTGTATAATACTGTAGTGTATAGCTTTATATATGATATATGATTGGTGGTAAAATTGTTGGGGTTGTATCTCCCAGAACAGGGTTAAGACAATCAATGACAGTAGCAATACCACTAGGTGGTTACCGGATATCACTTGGAATCGTGTGATCACTTTCCAAAGTAAACTATTCGACCCTAATGCCTGGGTATCACGAATATCTACTTGGGATAAGACCAAATGCAGTTAGAGAATTAGGCACAATTCTATAACCCTTTCGCTAATAAGTGTTTTCGTTTTCTGTGTGTCTTTCATGCATAAACAGATCTCCTATTTATAGGAGGTTACTCTTAGCTAGTCAAATGGAATTATGAGTATTAATCGGCCCATTAATAGCCTCATAATTATCCCCATTATAGCTGTTAGTTGTTACATGACCAATTAAGCGTGGTCATTAAGCGGTTGTAGCGCCATTTAGCGATACTTTAACACTAGCGATACTTTAACACTAGCAGTACTTTCATACCATTAGCGTACTTTAACACTAGCAGTACTTTCATAGTGCTATCGGTGGTTACTGCTTCGGCGGAATCCACAAGCTTCAGTGGAAAACACAAGCTTCAGTGGAAACACGCTATCGGTGGAAACACTTGCTTATCGATGGAAACCACAAGCAGTACTTTCCACAAGCAGTACTTTCTACTAGCACTACCAATACAAACCACTACAAGAGTCAGGGTGTTCATGGACCTTATGGGTGTACACTCCGTACCTCCTAACCCATTACAAGGTGTGAACTAATCCCACAAGTGCACTAAATTTTCCAACAATCCTCCCCAAATTTAGTTCACTTCCTTTGCATGAAAAATAAACATCAAGCAAAACATGTGCATAAACGAAAATGTCATGAGGATTGAATTTTCATCTTAGTAATTTACACGTTTCAAATATTCGAGAATCAGGGTGTTCTAAGAATTGAACCCTTCAACCCATTTGAATACCTGAAGATAAAATACACACAAGTTTTCAAACACTTAAAAGCTCCTAACACTATACAAGCCATGTGTCCATATCCAAATTCATAAATGTTGTAAACGCTAAAAGTCCAAAGCTTCTGGCGACAAAACTTCAACATTTACATAGGTGGTTCCTCTTTATTCATGCTACTGCCAAGCACTTTTTCAAAGAAATTTAACCATTAAGAAGTAAAGACTTCATCCTCCTTTCAGCAGGTTCGAAGCACAACCTTGGGATGTAAATAAAACATGTGCTCCAGTCCTGAATGTTCACTTTCCACATTGAACTCAGCTCCTAAGTTTCCTCGGGAGGGAGTTGGGTGTCCTAGCATTCAGTGACTAAGTTGGACTTAAACCCATCCCTTTAGCAGACTTTATAACCAAGTCTCTAGCCAAACCCTTCGTCAAGTGATCGGCTAAGTTACATTTGAGATCTCACAAACTCTATAGATACCACCCCATTCATGATAAGCTCACGAATCATGCTATGTCCGACACCTAAGTGTCTAGACTTACCATTGTACATCTGGCTATAAGCCTTAGCCAATGTAGCTGCACTATCACACCGGATAGAAATAGGTGCTATAGGTTTAGGCCACAATGGAATCTCAAGAATCATGTTTTTCAACCATTCACTTTTTACCGGTGCTAAAGCCACAAATTCAGATTCCATTGTTGAACTGGTGATGCAAGTTTGCTTCTTGGATGCCCAAGAAATTGCACCTCCACCAAGTATGAATACCCGCCACGGTAGACGAATTGTCTTGAGTGTTACTGATCCAACTTGCATCAGTGTAACCTTCCAACACTGATGGGTAACGAGTATATGAGAGACTATAATCCATAGTTCTCTTCAAATACTTCAGTACCCTTTGAAGCGCTTGCGGTGATGAGCACTAGCATTACTAGTATACCTGCTCAATTTTCCTCTTGCAAAACCAATATCGGGCCTTGTACAAGTCATGGCATACATCAGGCACCAATTACCTAGAATACTCAAGTTGAGATACAACCTTGCCATGATTAGGCATCAGCTTCTCACAAGTATCCATAGGTGTACTCACCGGAGTACAATCAAAGTAATTGAATTTCCTCAGCACCTTCTCAATATAATGAGACTGAGAGATAGAAATTCTATTACTTTCATGTTTAATCCTTATACCAAGGATAACATCAGCCTCCCCCATGTCCTTCATGGAGAACCTTGATGACAAAAATTCCTTTTTCAGGTCAACCTGATTTTGGTCAGTGCCAAAGATCAACATGTCATCAACATATAAACAAATGATGACTCCTTTAGCAGATTCATCAAATTTACTATACACACATTTTTCAGCTTGGTTAAGAACATAACCACTAGACAAAACCACTTCATCAAATTTTTGATGCCATTGCTTAGGTGCCTTCTTAAGTCCATAAACAGACTTAATCAGTTTACACACCTTGTTTTCATTGCCAGCCATGATGAAGCCCTGAGGTTGGTTCATATAAACCTCTTCATCCAATTCACCATTCAAGAAAGCTGTCTTCACATCCATCTGATGAATAATCAGATTGTGAATAGATGCCATAGCAATCAGCAGTCTTATGGAACTGATACGAGCCACAGGGGCATAAGTATCAAAATAGTCTATCCTCGACTTTTGTTTAAAGCCCTGAATAACTAATCTAGCCTTGAACTTTTCAATAGTTCCATCTACCTTCATTTTCTTTTTGAAAATCCATTTGCAACCTAGAGGTTTGCAACCAGGAGGTAGATCAACCAACAACCAAGTGTTGTTCCCCATGATGGAATCCATCTCATCATTGATTGCTTCTTTCCAAAAAGCAATATCCTGGGACTTCATTGCTTCTTCAAATGTCTTGGGATCATCCTCAACAATGAAGCAATAGGAGTATTGGTCTGAGACCTCATCCTTTGTTCCTTCAACTAAGTATAGTTGAAACTCAGGTCCAAATGACTTTGGAGTCCTGACCCTTTTGCTCTTCCTGAGCACAGGTTCAGGTTGTTGAACCACAACCTCATCAGGGACTACTGATGGTTCATCATCGGGACCTCGATACACCAGTGTCATGAGTTCCATTAGGAATCCTCTGACTTGGTCTAGGGATTGATGAGAATCTATTCTCATCAAAAGTTGCATCCCTTGATTCAATTATAGAGTTAGCTGAAACATATTCATTAGGTTCAATAACATAGAACCTATAAGCCTTGGAATGCTCGGCATATCCAACAAAGATGCAATCAATGCCTCTTTCACCCAAAGTCTTTTGCTTTGGATTAGGGAGTCTTACAACACCCTACAACCCCGGACCCTGAGATAGTTCAGGTTGGGTTTCCTTTTAGTCCAGAGTTCATAAGGGGTAACCTTGTTCCTTTTGTTAGGAACCCTATTTAATAAATAGCAAGCTGTTAACATAGCTTCACCCCAGAACTCTTGACTCAGTCCTGAATAGGACAACATGGAATTAACCATCTCCTTCAGCACACTGTTTTTCCTTTCGAAATACCATTTTTGCTGAGGAGTATAAGGCGATCGTTTCATGGATTATACCAACAGAATGAAAATACAGAGTATCCATGTACTCACCTCCCCTATCAGTCCTTAATCTCTTGATCAAAGACCCAAGTTGTAATTCAACTTCAGTTTTAAACACTTTGAATTTATCTAATGCTTCATGCTTGGAATGTAACAAATAAACATAACAAAACCTAGAAGCATCATCAATAAATGTCATAAAGTACTTCTTGTTCCCCAAAGAGGGAGTGGCATGCAAATCACACAGATCACTGTGAATAAGCTCCAAGAGATTAGTCTCACGACTAACACCCTGAAAAGGTTTCTTGGTAATCTTGGTCAACATGCAAGTTTTACACTTTTCAGTGTCCATGTCAAAGGCTGGGATCAACCCATCCTTAGACATATCTTGCAACCTTTTATAGTGTACATGGCCAAATCTTGCATGCCATAGGGTAGAGACAGTCTGGTCAGTGGTGGTCACACAGGCTGAATTTACACTATCAGTGAAAATAAATGCACTATCAGTGGAAATATTAAGCCTGAACATCTGATTACATAAATAACCAAAACCAATAAAAACACCATGCTTAGAAATCACAAATTTATCAGACTCAATAACTTGTTTATAACCATGATTATTCAAAATACTACTTGAAACCAAGTTCTTCCTAATATCAGGAACATGAATAACATCAAACAAAGTTACAATCTTTCC
Source organism: Chrysanthemum makinoi (assembly GCA_910596185.1). NCBI lineage: Eukaryota > Viridiplantae > Streptophyta > Magnoliopsida > Asterales > Asteraceae > Chrysanthemum > Chrysanthemum makinoi. The sequence goes on along the minus strand of OU343220.1, from coordinate 310,379,865 downwards.
TGAACTAAACCTAAGATCTACACAACCACGACCATGCACCAAGGTTGTTGACTCATTTTCCATGTGAAGAATAGAACCATCATTCAGTGACTCATAAGTCTTGAACCAGCTTCTATCTTTACACACATGAACTGTTGCACTAGAGTCAACCTACCACGCAACATCATCATCACGCACACAAAAGATTCAGATACATATGTAACATAATAAATCTGAAAAGAATTATTAAACATATTCTGACCTTTCAGTGAGTTGGCTGATCCACCACTCCCTGAACCATTAGTGCCTGATCCATTGGCTTTACCACCAACTTTAACACCCTTGCAGTCCCTTTTAATGTGACCAGTCTTGCCACATTTCCAACAAGTAGGTGTTGCCTTCTTGTTGGGATCTGCCTTTGTTTTGTCATGATATTTGCGTTTGCCTTTGTTGTCATTGTACCTGATGGAGTTGTTATGCTCCACCATATTGACAACTGATGGTCCAGCAGCATTGCTACTCTTTGGCTTGTCATTATCCTGCATCTTGAGAGATTCCTCAATGCGCAGATGACTGCCCAACTCAACCCGAGTTAACTCCTCTTTCTTATGTTTCAAGGTATGCTTGAAATCTTTCCAAGAAGGAAGGAGTTTGTCAATGACACATGAGACTTTAATGGCCTCATCCATGTTCATATTGTGTTGTGTAAACCTTCCAAGTATTCCAAGAAGTTCATTGTATTGTTCCATGACTGGTCTTGAATCAATCATTTTGTAATTTGTGAAATTACTAACAAGAAACTTCTTACTTGATGCATCCTCAGCCATATATTTGGCATCCAAGGAATCCCACAGTTCTTTGGAAGATTCAAAGTTTTGATAAATATCAAACAGAGAATCAAACATACCATTGAGAATAAGACCTCTGCATATGTAGTCATCATTCTCCCATTTGCTCCTCCTCCTGATCTGCTCTACAGTAGCATCATCACCATCATCAGGAATGGGTGTGGTTAGCACATACACCACACTCATACTTGACAGCAAGAAGTGCATCTTCTTCTGCCACCTCCTAAAGTCCACCCCTTCAAACTTATCTAGCTTAGCAAAGTTTGAAGCCATGTGTTTCATTGCAGCAGTTGCCATTGATTATCACAAAATAGTTTACTTTGATTGTTGGGGTTGTATCTCCTAGAACAGGGTTAAGACTATCAATGACAGTAGCAATACCACTAGGTGGTTACCGGATATCACTTGGAATCGTGTGATCACTTTCCAAAGTAAACTATTCGACCCTAATGCCTGGGTATCACGAATATCTACTTGGGATAAGACCAAATAAAGTTAGAGAATTAGGCACAATTCTATAACCCTTTCGCTAATAAGTGTTTTCGTTTTCTGTGTGTCTTTCATGCATAAACAGATCTCCTATTTATAGGAGGTTACTCTTAGCTAGTCAAATGGAATTATGAGTTTTAATCGGCCAATTAATAGCCTCATAATTATCCCCATTATAGCTATTAGTGGTTACATGACCAATTAAACGTGGTCATTAGCGGTTGTAAGCTGCCATTTAGCGATACTTTAACACTAGCGATACTTTAACACTAGCGGTACTTTCATACCATTAGCGGTACTTTAACACTAGCAGTACTTTCATAGTGCTATCAGTGGTTACACTGCTTCAGTGGAATCCATAAGCTTCAGTGGAAAACACAAGCTTCAGTGGAAACACTGCTTATCAATGGAAACACTGCTTATCAGTGGAAACCACAAGCAGTACTTTCCACAAGCAGTACTTTCTACTAGCACTACCAATACAAACCACTACAAGAGTCAGGGTGTTCATGGACCTTATGGGTGAACACTCCGTACCTCCTAACCCATTACAATGTGTGAACTAATCCCACAAGTGCACTAAATTTTTCAAAAAAAATTACTTATTTCACTATATTAACATCCAACAATCTAGAGATAATTAATGTAAAATCATTTTTTTTCATCACAAAAATGTATATTACGGTACGTTTAAAGTAATTTCACCGGTATAAGGTAGCCTCAGCTTCGTTACATTGTATTAGAGCATTCATAATGATAAAATTTTTAATGGTTTACCAATTAAAAAATGTTACATCTACATAATATTTAAAAGAAAAAATGCACATACATGTGGGCAATGAAATATGAATTATGAAAAAAAAAAAAAAAAAATATATATATATATATATATATATATATATATATATATATATATATATAGTACAACATGATTAGTCTATCACTTTAGCCACATCATTGCGTGAAAGTTCTTTTATAAGAGAGGAGGGAGTGGGCACGGGTAGTGCTATCGAGTACTTGAAGCCGAGCGGGTACACCGCCCCGACCAATTCGGGTACTTGGATCGAGTAGCAAATTCGGCTTGTGAGCCCGAGTATGGGAGGTGATAAAGTTTGAAAAGAATGACCGTTTGGGATTATACCCAACGGCTAGTATGCACAAAAAAATCCCTTTAAAACCAAACATTTTCAACTCATTTTTTCAAAAAAAAAAACACACAAAACACAAATAAAAACACACACTAATCTTTCAAAAACACAAAACCATGGATCCAAGAAGAGGTAAAAAAAACTTCCACCTCGCGTCAAGGTCGGTCTCAACCCGTTCAACCGCAACCACAACAAACTCCGTTAGGATTTAGCCAATTTTATTCTCAACCATCCCCGAATCAATTTTACGTTCCACAACCCCCATCTCCACATCAATTTTACCAATATAATATGGGTCCTCCTCAAATGAATCCACAACACTACAACATCACTACTACAAGCGAGTTCTCCCCGTTCTTAAACAATGACGATGACGTAGAGTACGTACCCGAAACACAACCACTACCAAACGAAGAAGACGAAGATGAGGAAGTTCAAGAAGTCGATCCGAGAGGGAAGAAAAAAGCCTTCGCCGGGAGGAGGCCCCGTGAAGTTTGGTCGCCGGCACAAGAGGAGGCTTTGGCGAAAGCATGGATTCAAATCTCCGAATGTGGTGTTGTCGGTAATGAACAAAAGTCAGACGGTTTTTGGAAACGGATTCTCGAGCATTACGAGGCAACTTTGGGTTCGAGTTCACGAACTTTTCATGCGTTGAATACCAAGTGGAGAGCAATGAACACGACCATGGGTATTTTCAACGGCTACTACCTCCAAGCGGTACAATTACATAATCTATACTTTATTATTTACAATTACATTATTTTGTTTAAGCTATACTTTTTATTTTACATAATCTATACTTTATTATTTACAATTACATTATTTTGTTTAAGCTATACTTTTTATTTTACATAATCTATACTTTATTATTTACAATTACATTATTTTGTTTAAGCTATACTTTTTATTTACAATTACATTATTTTGTATATAATGTAGAAACGTGCTAAGGCTAGTGGGTGCAACGACTTGGACGTGGTGAGGCAAGCTGAGTCGGATTACTATACAGTAAAAAAAAGACAATTTGCTCATACCTTGGCGTGGGAGGTTGTCAGAGGTCATGACAAATGGGCCGGAGCAAGAATGTTTTCAAGATATTGGCGGTGCGACAAGCAATTCTTCAAAAAGGAAGTCGGGGGAGTATGAATCGGCAAGCAACACCATTCCCGACATGAATGAAGACCCCACCCCTCCACTTGAATCAAGAAAGATGAAAAAGAAGCAAGGCGCATCCTCCTCGTCGATCTCAAGTTTTGCAGATGAAATCAACGCCTACACACAAAATAAGACACAATATTTGGAAGAAAAACGCGAGATGGCGAAACAATTGTTGGCTACACAACTCGAGGGGGCGAAGTTCAAGAATACACAACGGGAGATGAAGTTTTTTTTGGAGTCGCATGATCACATTCGCGATCCCGCTTTGTTGGAATTAGTTCTTACCAAAAAACGTGAACTTGCGGCTAAACACGGATGGACTTGCAATTTTTAAATTGTAGTTTCAATTTTTTTTAATTTCAACTTATGTAATTTTTTTTTTTTTTTTTTAAGTTGTAGTTTTTTTAAAGTATTATGTAATGTTTTTATTTTTAATGAAATGATATGTTTTTATTTTAAATATTGTATGTGATTTTATGTATTAAAAAAAAATCGGGTACTAGGGTACCACTCCCTTCAAATCGGGTAGTGTTAGGGTAGAATTGGGTAGTTTTGAGTTGGAGAGTTTTTATTGGATAGAGGTGATGTGGCACCTAGGGTATTAGGGTACCAGTCCCTCCTCCCTAAAGGGTTGTACTATTAGAACCCCCCCCCCCCTATGGGGTCACATCACAGGGGAATATTCCTTTTGTCCCCCACTTTTTTCAGTACAACACAATTTTTTATCAATTTCTGTTTCGTATTTCTGACAATTTTAAGCATTTGACTTATTAAACTTTATATTTACTGAGGTTATATTTTTTCTCTCTCTTTTGAAAACCAAAACATGTCTTTTTCACCATAAAAAAACCTTCAATATCCTAATTTCCGCTCCATTTTTAATGGAGTTTTACAAATCTAAACCGTTTGTTTGATTTCGAATTCATTTTACACATTTTGGTATTATTTTTAATAATTTTCAACCATTTTCTTGAATGTTATACAGTGAGTCATGCCTTCTAAACGGTCAAAACGCAGATCTAAAATTCCTGTTCGATTTAAAGATTTTGTGTGTGCTCTAAATGATAAAAAGATTGACAGTGGGGTATCTCATTCTGAAGTACAAAAGGATTTGAAAAACAAAGGTGAAGATGAGGTAGTAGCAGGAAGTGATAAGAGTTGTATTGAAGGTGTTTGTGAAAATGCTCAATCATGTTTGGCGGATGGGAATAGTAATGTAGGAGAAGGGGATATTCGCTCGATTTTAAATAGTTATAATGCAACAATAAAAAACATGGAGGGCAATATGACTGGAAAGGAAGATGGTATGGATACTAATACCAACAAGGTTGTTTGTGATGGTACTAAAGCGAATTCTTATCATCAGGTTCAAGTTGAGGTTCCTGCTCCTCAGGTTTCTCAATCGATGGGTGTGACTCCTATTGGTGGCAAGGATGATATGCAGTCTCATAAAGTGGGTACGGGTACTACTAATGACAATTCAGCGCCAATGTCGTATGTGTCAGCTCTTAATGAAACACCAAACTACAAGAAGGTTAACTTACGTCCCTTAAGCGCCATGAAAGCTGTTTTGAATCTGATTTGGCCATCCCATTGGATTCGATGGAAGAAGTGAGTAAACGGTTTGCCAATACCCTCTATGGGTACTTCATAGGTAAGCGACTAGCTTTTCCTATAGTCGAAAATTATGTGAAGAATACCTGGGCTAAATATGGGATTGAGCGGGTTATGTTGAATAATGGGTTTTTCTTTTTTCAATTCACTACTCGAAAGGGCGTGGAACAGGTATTGGAGAATGGCCCCTGGCTCATTCGCATGGTGCCTATTATTTTGCATGAATGGACTCCTAACTCTAAACTTAAAAAGGATGAAATTACTAGTGTACCTGTATGGGTTAAGATGCACAACGTACCCATGGCTGCCTATAAGGAAACTGGTCTTAGTATGATTACTACATTGTTAGGTCATCCCATTATGTTAGACGCTTACACTAGCAACATGTGCCTTAAATCATGGGGAAGAAGTGACTTTGCTAGAGCGCTTATTGAAGTTTCGTCAGAAAAGTGTTTAATGAACAAGCTGGTTGTAGCTATTCCATTTCTTAATGGATCGGGATACTCTATGGAAACCATTGAGGTCGAGTATGAATGGCAACCTCCTCGTTGTAAAACTTGTAAGATTTTCGGGCACAATAATGAACAATGTCCTAAGAAGCCTAAAGACACTATTGTGACGCTTGTTCCCGAAGACGGTTTTGTGGAAGTAACGCGCAAAAATAGCAAAGGCAAACAGCCTTCCAAAACTGCTCGTCCTATTGAAGGTATCCGGTTAAACAAGCCTAAACCTAACTTTCAATATTATCGTGTTAAATCCTCTTCTGTTAACAATGAGGTTTCAACTTCTCTGCCTAAGACCACGTCAGGTGATAAGGAAAATAGCAGAAATGGGAATGGTAATTTAAAGTCAGTGGGTAGTGAAAAAAGTAATTCAAAGGATGACCACATTAATAGTGAGTGATATGTGTCTAAATACACATATATTTTATATTAATTAAACCCACAAAAACTGCCAAAAACACACAAATGACTATATAAATGTTTCAAATATCATGAAAATGTGTTTTATGTGATTCAGATACAAAAATATTGAAAACAAGTGAAAAATGATCAAAGTTCACAAAATTGTCATTTTCAGTCCCTGGAATTTCACAAAATGGCAAATCTAGTCCCTGAAAGTTTAAAATGAATAAAAAATCAACTTTAGTCCTTGGGATATCAAACATGTTCACAAATAATCCCTGGATAAAAGTTTTCACAAAATGGCAACTTTTACCCCTCAAGTTTCAAAATTGGCAAAAATAGTCCTAGGGTATTTAAAAATGGAAACTTATCAAATTATACCCTTGTACTATTCACATGTTATAATTTAAACTTTTTGATAACTTTTGGGAAATTTACAATTTCACCCCCTCAAAATCCAAAATTGACACAAATGGTCCTTAAAATTTTAAAATGTTAAAATTATCAACTTTGGTCCTTGTGTTATTGTTTATTGGCAGGTTTGGTCCTTATGATAACTTTGGAAGGTTTATACATCCAGCCCCTCATTTTCAGAAAATTACAACATTGGTCCTTGGGCTTATGTTTCACTAAATAATCAAATGGACCCTTGTTTTATAAATAACCCAACAAACAAACCCATTAAACAAAGCCCAACCCTTTGTATAAAAAACGGGGTCAAACCCAGACAAACCATCTTCACTGTGCCCTTCCCTCCCATTCACTGTAAACCAATACCACCCTCCACTACCACCTGTCCACCACCTGTCTCCAGCTCCATACCCACTTCACACCTTGTCCCCTTCCACCTCCACATCCTCCCAAAAATCTTTTATTGCAAAAAACCTACTTTTGATATTCTTGGCGCCAAAAGCAAAATCAACTGCTGTGATCAATTCAACCCAATCAAAGGCCAAGAATAGAGACAGAGACCCTAATGAAGCCTATAAAAGAAGAAAGAAGACAGAAGTAGCACTTGTCACTTGTTTTTAGACCTCTTTTAATTTTCTTGTAGTCGTTCTTATAATTTTAATGTAAAACCTTTCTGGGTTTCTTAGTTTCTAAATTATATAAGTCATTTCAGTTGTAATACAAGCGTTTAATTAGATTAATTTCATGTTTTCAGTCCTAACAAGATTTCCCGCCAAAATTGTTCTTGCTCGTTTTTCATGTTATACGCTGTTTGAATGGTTCCAATAAGTTTGTTTAAGCTTATTCAAGTTTAATTAATTGAGTTTAAGAAGTTTTATGCTCTTTATGCAAAGAATTCTCAAAAGTCAATGAAAGTCAAACGGGTCAACAAGTTTAGTCAACTGATTTTCTGGGTTTAATTCTGGATTTGGGAAGAGTTTTCTGTTTTATTGTTATAATCAAAGTATTTTCAGTTGATATTCTTACTTAATTTTAAATAGAATAGAAGTTTTAATATTTTAAGGGCTGTTTGGATGTTGTTAATTTTTGGTATTGAAATTGAATTTTCAAGTTGTTTTTTGTGTCAATAAGTCTAGGAGTCTGTTTTTAAGCCATTTCAGTTAAAGTATCATAGTTTTCAAATTTAAATGGTGATTTCAGTTGATTAACAAAACTGTCACAGTTTTGGTTTTATTTCAAATAAGTAGTTTTCTCTCAGATTTAACTTGCTTGTTAGTTCATTTCTAGTAGTTGTAGAAATTAGTAAAAATTAAAAATTACAAGTTCAATAGGTGGTTTTACTGTGCACAAAAGAAAAAAATTCAGAAAAATCTTTTGAGTATGTTTCTTTGAGCTCGAAGTTGGTAATTTGGTTTGAATTTGCCCTGTGCCACCAGTGCAGATTTGTGTCCAACTTGTTTCTGCCCTGGAAGTTCATCTCTGATTGTATAATTAAGCTCCAACAAGCCTCTTTAGGCTGTTCTAAGCCTGCAACAGCAGCAAGCTTAGTTTGCTTATTGGAAGTGCTTTTCAGGTTCTAAACTCAGCTTATTTTAATCTTCTTTGGTGCTTCTAGTACATTTAGATTATGTAGATCATATCATAATTTAGTAGTTCTTATTTGTTGCTTAAATCCTTAGTTGCCATATTCTCTCTTAGTGCTTAGAATTTCCCTTAGGAACTTATTTACCCACTGCTTATTTCCATTTAGACTAGTTAAGATTGTTTAATTTCAGTTCTAGCCCATGTTCATTAGCTTATTATCTACTTGAGTGGTTTTGTATAAGCTTACACTAGTTGTTTTGAGAACACACAGCCTCTGTTGACAGCTTAGTTATAAGTTGTTAACAGCCCCCCATTAGCCAACTTTACAAGCCATCAATAAGCTCATTACAATTTGAGATTTGCTTTTTAACAAACTAGGGTAGGTAGGCTTTTAGTTTTGGCATTTTTAGGGATTAGCAAACTAATTTAGGAGCTTATTTTTTAAGCCCCAAAGTCCCCTAGTGGACTGTTAGGACTACACCTCATCTCAGCAGGAGTGTTTGGTTTTGCTTAACTGTCCCTTAATCTCAGCTTATTTTCTCCTTTTCATTGCTTATTTCAGTGTCCCTTTATGCCTTTAGATAGTTTAGATTAAGTGCTTGTTAGGTTTGTAGCTTATTATAGCTTTTGTGTCCTTTTAATAGCATACCAAAATCAAGTAGCCCATTAATGTTTTTTTTTATGTCTGCTGAAATTAAGCTGTTCAACAGCTTGTTTTCAAGTTTTTTCCAAGTTTAAGTTTCTGTAATTAGTAGCTTATTCGGTCCCTTTTTCAGTTTCCAAAAGACAAAATCAAAAATAAATAAATAAATAAATAAAAACGGGCCTGCACAGATTCGAACTCAGGACCTGATGTATGCCTTCCCACGCTTCACAACAACACACTCAACCAGAAGCGCCCTTGGGTCTTTTGCGTTATATCCTCCCACATCAATCTATTTAACATAGTTTTAGCCCGTTTGGTTAATAAGCACTCTTTGCTTATTAACTGTTTATCAGCTCAACCTGTGGGACCCACTATATTTTTCCTACATTCCTCTCAGTCTCTAGTACTTTTGTAATTTTTTTCAGATTTTTCTTTTTACGTTAAGTATTTTTTATAAATTAATTAGTTTAAAATAGAATTTAATTCATAATAAAAAATATAAAAGTCAAAAAAATATAAATCTTTTTTCTAAAATTTTCTTTTGTCATATAGTAAGTAAGAAAATTGTTTTTACACTCGTAGGACTTTTATTTTTCAAATTTTACGTTTTTCTTGCTTTCGCGTAATTTTTATATATAACGCACGTTTTCATTCTAGGTCACGTTTTTAGATAATTTAAGTTTACGTTTTAGTTAAAATAGTTTATTTAAGTTATTTTGTTTTATAAATCTAGAAAAACATCACTTTAAAAATAGTGATAGCGTTTATTTAATATATTTTAGCTTTTTAATTTTCTTTAATTTGCATTTAAGTCCCTGTAATTTACAAACTTTTTCTTTAGGTATAATTATTCCAAATTCACAAACCTTTTTCCATTCAATATCCCGATCACAGATTCGTTGTACTACAGTGTTCACACCTCGTTGGGACTTAACGACCCGGGGAAACACTATACTCTCCAGATCTTAATTGCATTGGTTTCTGAGCTGTTTGAAGTTTATTACGGTTGACCATTCACAAGTGGTTAGCTTGTGTGATAAACTTGACGGTTTGCCACCAATCAGTGAGAAATGTATTTCAAAAGATGACCACCTCAATAGTGTATCTCTTAAAACTCATTTCTTTGCTTTCATGAGAAAACAATATTTATGAGGCTGGTGTGGAATCGGTGGTGAACACTAGCAAGGTTACAAATAATGAGGAACATTTTAGTGATAACGAAGAGGTAGAAGATATATATGATGAATCAGCCAGGTACATGGCGGGTATAGACGAACAAAAAAAGGGGGCAAGCACTCCCTATGAAGGTAGGTCACATGTATAGTGTAGCCTCGTGGAACATTAGGGGTATGAACCAATCCCCGAAACAAAAGGAGGTTCGTCATGTTATCAATGAAAATAAACTTTCAGTTTGCGCGATTCTTGAATCCCATGTTGCTAGCTCCCGTCTTGATGTTCTCTGTTTGAAGGTATTTAGGAATTGGGAGTGGTCTTCTAACGGGGCTGTTTGTGTCAAGGGTTCTCGAATCATTTTAGGATGGAACCCTGAGGATGTCGATCTTACTATTGTTTCCCAAGATGCTCAAGTGATACATTCCTGCATTCGTTTTAAAGCTGACAAAAAGGAGCTATTTTGTTCTTTTATATATGCTCACAATCATTATATACATCGTCGTGCTTTTGGAATAATCTTAATTTGCATAAGTTGTATATTAGGAATCGTCCTTGTGTCTTCTTGGTGATTTTAATGCTGCGCTTAACATGGAAGATAAGCTGGTGGGCTCTTCAGGTTTTGACATTGCCATGCTGGAATTTAAGGAGTGTGTGGATGAGATTGAGGTCTTGGATGTTAATCGTTCAGGGCTTCAATTTACTTGGAACCCAAAACCAAAAGGAGGTGACGGGATTCTTAAAAAAATTGATCGGATTATGTCTAATTTGGAGTTCAATGTCGTCTTTGTTGGAGCTCTTGCCATTTTTCAACCGTACTGAATTTCAGACCATGCTCGTGATTCTTAAAATCCCTACATCTGTTAAGTTTAAACCTAAGCCCTTTAAATTTTCTAATATTCTTGTGCATCATTCTCGTTTCAAAGTGCAGGTTCTAGAGTGTTGGAAAGTTCCTGTTAGTGGGTTTTTATGTATACGGTTGTTAAGAGGCTCAAAATGTTGAAGAAGCCTTTTCGGAAAATGTTGTTCAATGAGGGAAATATTCATGAAAATTTTAAAAAGCTTCGTCATGAGCTTGATACCGTGCAACGAGCGCTTGATTTAGACCCTTTTAATTCTGATATTCGGGAAGAGGAAGCGTTTTATCTTCAAGCGTTTAATGAGGCCACCCTTACTGAGGAACGATTTCTTAAGCAAAAATCCAAAGTTGAATGGTTACGTGTTGGCGATTCGAACACTTCTTACTTTCACAAAGTGGTGAAGAGTCGCAAAGCTAGAAGTCGTATTGAGGTTATGGATAATAACGATGGGGTTCGGTTTGAAAATGATAATGTCCCGATTGCTTTTGTGAATCACTTTACCTCGTTTCTTGGTCAAGAGGGTGTGACGGGGCCCTTTGATACGCATGATCTTTTCTGCAATACTCTTGATTCGAATGTAGCTGAGTACATTGTGGAAATCTAGAAGGGGGGGGGGGTTGAATAGTTTTACCAATTAAAACTTCATTTTAATCTACTTAGATCGACTTATGTTAATCTATTTGGATGTGTGTGTTGGATGTTGATAAACAAACATATAAAGGTGAGTAATGAAAAGATAAGAGTAAGAAGCACAAAACCACAACGCAAGTATTTATAGTGGTTCGGCTACAAGGTCACCTTCCTTGCCCTACTCCCCTCCCCGAGTCACCTACTCGAGAGTTCGTAATCACTACACCAATCTCCTTATGGCGGAGAAGCCTTCACAACGTCGCCTACTCTTTTTCCGGTACTAGGCTAACCACCGGGTTCTTTCACTCCAAGGTGAACCACACCTACACAACGTCGCCTACCCTTTATAAGGTACTAGGCTAAGTACCTAGTTCTTTCACACCTTAGGTGAACTACACCTTCACAGCGTCGCCTACCCTTTATTAGGTACTAGGCTAAGCACCTAGTTCCATTGCAATGGAGGAACTACTACCACACTACACCAACGACTAATCCCAAAGGAGATCTACTCCTTTACAACATCATCAAGGATATCAATATCCTTGGATCTAATACTAGTCTATCTTGTACATCGAAACACACCATATCGAATGTACATCTAAGGCACCTTTCACTAATGCCTTTGACTAGATCTACAAGACACCTTTCACTAATGTCTTGTGTCTTCACTTCTAAGCACCTTTCACTAATGCTTCTTTGTCTTGACTTCTAAGCACCTTTCACTAATGCTTCTTTGTCTTGACTTCCAAGCACCTACCACAAGTGCTTTATCCTATAGACGATAGATACCCTTCACTAATATCTTCGTCTTGACTCTTGAGACATCTTTCACTAATGTCTTCAACACTACACTTCTTTGAAGAAAGAAAGGAATCATCAACAAGAAGACTTTAGTAGCCTTGATGATGAGGAAGCATGGCAACTCATGGACTTGAGCTTGCTCGACTTCAAAGGTGGTGATCTTGCCTTTAGGAGGAACCTAAAAGATCACACACAAACAAAACTACAAACATAGATCTCTTGGATCTAAGATTAGTGAGATTTAACTCAGTGGGGAAAGTGTGTTAGAAAGGGATTGAAAGGGGTGAGAAATAATGAAGACATGGCTCACTATTTATAGAGGAAAAATCCTACTGTTCCCCGGATCCCTACCACAAGGGATCCGGCTAGCACAAAGCTAGGGATCCGTGGTCCGCTCCTCTTTGCCCATGGGTAATTTTGGTTATGGGTCATGGGTCATGGGTTATGGGTTGATCCATGGTTTTCTTTCTAGATTCAATGAACTTGGTTAAGTGGTATATATAAAACCATTTGCTAGTATTTACCCATTTAGTATATACTTGTATTTACCCATTTTAGCATATACTTAGTTTTTACCCATTTTAGTATACTTAGTTTAAGTATATGTTTAACCCAATATGTAAACACTAGTTGTTGTACATATGTATCTAAATCATAAAATCACTTATACTTGTTTTAGTGTTTTATGTGAAAGCGTAAGTGTGTTAGAAAACTATTAGTCCAAACCATTTACGTATTTTATTTGTTTCGTTTAAAATGATTTTACTTTTGTTATCTACAAAACATTAGAAGATCGTAAAATATAAATAAACGTTTTTGCGGCTTATTTGTATTAACAATCTCCCCCTTTTTGTTGATGACAAAACATAAAATTATTTTAAGGAAAAAGCTAAAATTCGTAAAAAATTGAATTTGTAGTTTTTACTTTCTTCTCCCCCTTTTTGTCGAAACAAAAGTGTTTGAAGGAAGGCAACACATTGTTTTTAAGAAAAACATGTGAAAGAAAAAAGAAATAGAGAGCAAATAACGGGAAAGGATCTCGTCTTTTACTCCCCTTGACGAGTCCATCCCTATGTAAAGGCGTCAAGTAAGTGATACTAATCTAGTTTGTTTGCAAATAAGTTTGCAAAAGATATCGATCTACGAGGACGAATGTGCTCCCCTTGATTATTGCAAAGGGATGTCACGAAATGTAAACCTAGTATTGCAAGTAATTTGCAATGTATTGCTTTGACATAAAGCTCCCCCTAGCTTTAGGATGTCAAAGTCTGCATATGTAAATTGAATAACTACAAAACAAAGGTTAGAAATCAAGTATAATTCACAGTTTCCTGCAAATGTGATTCAAGTTAGTAGAAAGAAATATTTCTGTCTCACGGATCCCACGATTCCCTCCTAGTAGGGATCCGTCTAGGCAAATCTGAGGGATCCGTCTGGCTGATGAATAAAGTCAGCAAAGATTGGTATAACAAGAAATGTTAATACCGAAAAGAGATATGGATTATATAGTATACTCATATACTCAGAAATATAGCAAGTAGCATGTAATTCCATTTAATAAACAAGAGTTATGATATACATGACTTGAAAAACAAGAAAATAGACAATACATGACTAGGAATTTCTAGATCACCTAACGCTTGAAGTTAAGACACTACTATAATCTTCTAGCTCAGGTTTTGTTTAGGTTTAATCTCGTCGAAATGTTCGAGGAGATGATAGAACATGAAACGTTGGTCTTCTTGTACTTCATGTATCAAACTTTCAACATGTTGACAATGATAGCAATCTTTGTCATGGCTAGGTAGTGGTGGTGGATGAAATGAAATGGCTTGATTCGAAGGATCAAGTGAAGCAGCTTGTGGAGCTTCAAACGATGGAGGGATTGGTGGAGGTGCATTTAAGAATGACTCAACCAAGAATGATGGTGGTGGTAGAGAAGTGTCAACTTCCATATGGTCGGGTGGTTGACTTTGATGATTTGTCATAATCCAAATGGGATTATATGATGAAAACGCCGAGAAGGAAGCCGGAGCAAGTGTTGACTCAACACCTTGATTTTGAACCATTATTCCTCCTAATGAGGAGAATGTTGTCGGTGGAAGCGGATGAGACGGCCTAGGAGGCAAGTCCTCTAAATTGTAGAGGTGTGGTGATGATAGTGGGGATGTAAATGAGATAGCTCTAGGAACCAATGGTGATGGTTTAGTGGAAATGATATTGTTTGGCCTAAGAGGTATGGTGGTGTTTGGCATAGGTAGTTTTGTTGTTACTATCCTTTTAGGAATTGGTTTGATTGGATTATGAAGGATCCTATCATTTGTTGGCTTGACCGGAGATGATTCGGTTGAGGAGATTTCGTGTATAACACGAGCCTTTTTCATGGGTGGTTCTTTAGTGGATAAGTTACTACTTGGGGTTTTCCTCATGATGAGATGATTTCAAGAGGTTGCAAGAGCTGAAAGTTAGGATGTGAGTGATGACTATGGAGGTCCTAACAAGGTGGTTTATAAACCAAGAGATTTGGCAAGTGCATTTAAGCCTTAAGCCACTAAGATTCATTGGAATGTGATGATTAACATGCACAAGAGTCAACTTCATAGTTTGCACTGATCTAGGAACTCATTTAAGATGAGATGGAGTGTTTGAGTTAGGAAGATGAGTTGAAATGATTGTTTTAGCAAGATTTGACAAAAGCTGCCATCCGGATCCCACGGTTCCCTCCTCAGAGGGATCCGTCTAGGCTAATCCTAGGGATCCGGCTCTCAGCAGCTATGAAAGAGTGGAAATGATGTTTTCTAAGATCTAAGACCTATAATATCTTGAGTGTTTCAGTCTTCTTAAGTGTCTTAAATGAAGGGTTGCTTAAGTACTTGAAGGTAATGAGTGATGTAGCTAATGATTGTCTTTTATGGAAGGATTTGGAACTTTCAAGAGTACCAATGGATGAGCAAGGATGACACTAAAGATGAGAGTGTCAATTGAAGCTAAATGATCCTAGAGATCAGGTTGTGACTTAGGATAGTGTTTTTTGGAAAATATCCTAGAAGCTTTGAGATGGGACAAACTAGAGTTTGATCAACTTTGATCAATTTTGAGGTGAGGAAGATTTATGAGCAATTTTGCCATAATCGAAAGATTTCTAAGACTAGATGTGAGGGATCATTGTAGAAAACGAAGTGTGAGTTTGAGAGCGGAAGAGTAATGGGTTAAAGATGAAACGGTAGATCTACAAGCGTCTTAGAGTGTGATCTTGGTGAGTTATGTGTGAATAGGAAGGATCAACCTATCTTGATAAGGACTTAATTTGCCTTAAGACACTATGTTTAGCTTAGTGTGAGGAGTTCTAAGGATATGTTTGAAATATAATGCTTGCAATTGCATTTTCTGTTTGCCGGATCCCACGGTTCCCTAAGTGTAGGGATCCGTCTAGCACAATCTTTGGGATCCGCCCATCTGCTCAACAGGACCTTTACTAAAGGTATGCAATGATCTTGACAACGCATTATATCTCAAGGATAGTCTAAAAAGAGTTCTAATACTAAGATATCAAATGTAAGATGTTTTATTTCATGAAAGAAATTGGATTACATTGATAAAGCACGAGTACAAGAGAATTGATCCAATTTTAGAATACTACTAGTTTCCTTGAGTGTTTTCGCTAGGAGGATCATTATGTGATTGATGAGTGTTGGTGGAATCAAGAATGAAGAAAGTCTTCATGAGGGATATGTTTAGCGGTTCCATCATCTTGTTCACAAGTACGTACAACGGACTTTGAAATTGAGGATGGAAGTGCATAACATTATGATAGAGGCGTGTCAAGAACATTCCATAAGGGATGAGTTTATTCTTGGAGCCTTGAAGATTTGCAATTCTCCTTGCGAAGAAGTAGGCGAGATTGTATGGTTGTTGTGTTAGCAAACAGTACAACATGTGAGCACAACAAGCAGGAAGGATTTCTCGGTTTCCCCTAAGACTCCAAACATTTTCACGTAGGATGAGTGAAAGAGGCTTGTACTCTTCTCGGATATCCCTTGTAAAGATAATGTTTGGATCGGAGTAATATGGTCGAGGTTTGCATATTATGTGATTTAAATCTTTCGGAGAGGGTATGTGTGAACAATATGGACTATTTTCTTCACGAAAGTTGAAGAGAGAATCAAAAGACCAATCTTCAGTGAAGGCACATTGTCCATGATTTGGAATCCGGAGGATGTGAGCAAAATGCCCAAGGGTTAGAGCGAACTTTTGGTTTTTGATATAAAACCAAAGAGATAGAGAGCGATCCTCGTTACGAACGAGTTCGACTTGACGGAATAATTCCATTATGAACCTTGGACATATCTTCTCGTTGATTTCAAGAAGACATTCTAGTCCTATGGCTCGGAAGGAGGTATTGATACCTTCTTCGAATTGTAGAGAGGTGTCTACAATACGTCCTTCGTGGAAGTGACGGTTTTTATTGAACCCACGGACAAGATTGCCGGAGTGTTGGGTTCGAGAGAGATGTTCGAGTGTAGACGCTAGTGAGTGAAAAATCAAACTCATATTCATGCGTCATAGTTGAACCTATAGAAATGACAACTTGATAAAAGGAGATGTTTGTGGTCAACTTATGATAATCTAATGTTTTACTAGATTTTTATTAACAATGGTTTTTAACAAAAAATACACTTAACTCACTTATGGTTTTGACATACAAGTGGAGTATTACTCTTAGAAGAAAAGAGGTTTTTGATTTGCATGAAAAATTGTTTTCCAGTAGGACGGATCCCACGGTTCCTTTTCAAAAGGGATCCGGCTAGTATAACTTCCGGGATCCGTGGATCTGTAGTAACAGAAACAGATTTGATAAAAACATAGATTTTACAGTGTTAGGAATTAGAAAAATTCCTTAGTGAAGTATCGGTCACCCCAAATATTATCTAGCATAAGTTAGCTCATAGGCATTACGTTATTTACTAGTCATTTAGTTAATCATTTAGTTTAGTGCTACACCGTGGAGGAAGGACGGGTCTTTACCCATTGTATCCCTGATCCACAGGCCGTCAGGAGGTCGTTTAGATTGTAACCTATAAATACCCTCCACCTTTCAAGGTAGAGGGTTGGATGTTCTTTGGTAATCTAACATTACATGAGTTTCTCTTTCTAGAATATCCCACTTTCTCTCTCTCTTAAATCATCTATACGCCTAAAGTGTTAATGTTATGATGTGTATTTGAAATTCAATATCTTACAATTGGTATCAAGAGCCATGGTTAGATCATATCTTGCACATCTTTGGATTTCTAGTGGTTTTTAGGTGGTTTTTGAGTTTGAAAAAGTTTTATGGTTTGTGCATCATTTGGTTGATTTCTTGTGTTAAAGCTTGGATTTTGTTTGTACTTTTATGTTTAGAATCATCACAAGTGTTTAGGTTTTCATTTGGTAAGCTTGAATCATCTTGGTTGGGTTGTTTTTGGATTGAAAAGTGATGTTTGTGAAGTTTTCTTGCTAGCGACTTGACCTACGGATTATTTTCTTAGTAGCAACTTGCTTTACAATTTTGTAGCGAGTTGCAGTTATTGGAGCTAGCGACTTAGGCCTAGCGACTAACAGTACAAGTAGTGGACTCTCCACTACGGGTAGCGACTTGGTTAGCGACTTGGTAAGTAGCGAGTTGCTATTTAGCGACTTGATTCCTTAGTGACTTGTATCTTAGCGAATTGCTGCCAAAATTTTGCTAGCGACTAGAGGCTTAGCGAGTTGCTATTTAGCGACTTGTCTTTTGTTTAGCGACTTGGGACTTTAGCGACTTAGTGGAATAGCGAATTAGAAGATAGCGACTTGGTGCATAATTTTCTAGCGACTTGAGTGATTTCTTTACGGTTTTCTCTTGATTTAGTAAAATCCCGTGAAAGAATCAATTTGCCGGTTTAATCATAGAGTTATAAAATCCCGATCAACTTGTCATCATGTCTACCAACGCTCCTACAATCATCTCCACTGTTGTTGAGGTCGTTCATGCAGAAGATACTCGTCAAAATAGAACTTCTTACATCACTGATCCTCTAATCACCAAAGTACTTGAACTCTATGATACCTCACAGAACAATGAAACTGGTTGCATTTCTGAATGTCCTAAATTGATTGATTCATCAATGGGTGATCTTAACTCCTCACCATCTGAGTCAAACCTCAACAAACCACATCTAATGAACAATGATGCTATGCAAATGGAGTACAACATTGAGCCCTATCAACTACTTCATCAGCATCTCAAACTACTCTTATCTACTACTATGGATCGAACAAGCAGTGCTATCCTTCGTCAGGACTTTACCACTTTGACCAGAACTGTGTTACTCAACTTAGAACAACTGAGGTATCAAATCACCAATGAACACTTCTCAACTGATAAATCTAATGCAGCTCTTCAAGTAATCTTCAGTCAATTTCAGCCACTTATCAAGGGGGAATATTCCTCAGATTTTGATGATGACTTGACTGGAAGCTCATTCAAAAAACACACTGGAATGGAAATCCATGAGTTCAGAAACACCTTTATTCTACTTATGGGTAATGTGGAAATATACATAAAGGAAGTTGCTAATGAGAATGAGAAGCTGAATGAAATGAAGGGGTGTCATGTGATGCTATGGGAAGATTTTAATAGGTCATGCAATGGATCAGGTAAACCAATGAATGATACCGAATGCAGAAGTTCAGTTGAAATTAAAAAGGATGGAGACAACTATACTGATCCCAATGACTCAGTGTCACAAAAGGTTTCATGTGATGAGGTACACTTAACTAATCATAGTAATTCATATGTTAAGAAACCGATTCTAACTCGATCTTAATCTTGTGAAATCGATCGTGGTTGAGCCTGAATCTAAAACTGTTAAAGCTGATGATATGATTGAAAAAGGGTATATGATGAACTTTCAAATAAATACTCAATTCTTGAAAAACATTGTATTTCTTTGGAAATCGAAATGCAACAAAAAGATGAACGCTTTTATGCAAATAAAACATGCATTAATCAGAATTTCCGAATTTCGAGAATTTTTGAAATTAATCAATTAAAAAACCAGATTCAGGACAAAGACTCAACCATATGCAATCTGAAATCACTACTCTCGGATGTGCAGAAGTATGACTGTCATGAAATGAGTGATACACTTGAATCCGAAATGCCTGAGCTTGCTCTTTGTGTGTCCAACCTGTTAAGAGAAAATGAATCATTAAGAAAGAACTTAGAGGAGACCAATTCCAAGTTGATCAATCAATCTAACAACTTATTGAAGGACATTGATGACCTCAAAGCCCAAATTCAAGATAAGAGCTTCAACATTGTTGCCTTAAAAATGAGCTTAGGAAATCTATTGGAAATAGGATGAACACTAAGTTTGCAAAACCATCAAATTTGGGGAAGTCAACTGGCCAGAACCACTCTAAACGTCTGATAGTTAAGCGGCCTAATTCCTTTAGAACTGAAAGAGTTAAATCATCAAAATCTAGGCTTGCCTACCAAATTGATGAGAATATTGTTTTGTCAAAACCAGTCACTTCATTGCTTCGTTCTGATATGATGAATATCAAACTCCTGGGAAATGTTCAAAGCTCAAAGTTTAGAAATACTAGAAGTACAACTAGTTCTCATAAGAAACATCATTTGGCTGATCAATCCCCTAAGAAACCATCGAAACACAAAAGGAACAATAGCCAAAACAGGGAAGTGCACACATACAAATCTACTAGTAAGCGCTTCAAATGGATTCCCACAGGCAGATTATTTAAGTTCTCTGAATCCAAACGGACTTACATTCCTAAATCTTGCCTTAAGTGGATGCCCACAAGAAAACTCTTCAAGTATATTGAGCCTAAAAAGATCTCTAATATTGATACGTCTGTATTAACCAATGTTACATCAAATAGTGAAATTATTCATGTCACTAACCCATCCTGCTGCAATTCTACATGTGCTTCTAGTACAATGTGCTCTCAGTCTTTTCAGGTACAATGCTCAACTCAATCAGGAACTTCATGACTTGGTTCCCATCGAAATGAATATAGCTCATTCAGAGCTATAGCTTGCCGAATTGATGTACATCGTACTTTGACTCCTATTCATTTTGAATCAGGACTCGCTCTTTTATATTTGTGTACAAATCAAGCTTTCTTTCAAAAAAAAAATTCATTCTTTTAAAAGATTTCATATATAAGATTTTTTTTATTTTTTTAAAAAGATTTCATTCTTTTACATTCATATTTTTGTCATTTTCCTCAAACTAATAAAGAATACATTCTTTGTTATCGATAACATCTACGGTCCTAGAAATGTCATTCAATAATGGCACGGGTTCATAGATGAAGTTCGAACAAATGATATATTCTTGTTTTATAACGGGTGAGGTTAATTCAATCAATGGTCTTTGGTAACATTGATTGAGGGGGAGAATTTTTCAAGTTATCTTGATTATATCTGCGCCAGTGTTAGTTATGTTTTTGGGTTCAAAGGCGGGTTGTTATTGTTTATCCATTATGTTAGTGTGCTTATCTTATTATGCTATATGTGCTTGTTTGCAATCTGATATGTTCATATAACTAATGAGTCTGTAACACATAATGTGACATGAGAGCAACTTTCTTTGTAAAGTCTTAGCAACTTGGTTTGGTAAATTTGAGGTTAGAGACTTGCTTTCGAAAGTCTTAGCGACTTATTATGATTCTAGGATAGCGAGTTAGTTGCTAATCTCTCACATAACCACAGGGACCGAATGTGACAAATAGGAATTCTTGAGAATATCTCCTCTCTTAACCCCTAGCGACTTAGCATTTTGTTATAATTCTTAAATAAATTTTTATTCTTTTCTATTCTCTCTTTCCTTCCTTCTCCTCTAAATCATTCGACTTAGCGACTTAACTGTGGTATGATTCTAATCTCTCATTAATTGTTTTCACATACGCGTTTGTGTTGGGTTTCTAACTCGTCCTTTTAACCGATCCCTACGAGCTTGTGAATCGTGACATTTGATTCCCACCTAGGTTCGAATTATCATGTAATCGTGTTTTGTTGTAATAATGATGTTGCAAGTGTATTAATTATTTGGTATAACTGATCTTGAGTGTTTGATAATGTGTTTCCATGATTGGTGGTTTGGGTCGATTATTTGTTGAGATAATAATTGTTCTTGATAGCGTTTTAGCTTATCTGTTTATCATGGCGAGTTAGAGTGTTAAGTCCGCTCAAGATAGCGACTATGGTGTGTTGGTCTGGGTTGATTAACTGTTGCGATAAATTGTTCTTGATGGCGACTTAACACTGTTCTTGGTAGTGAGTTAGTTTATATGTTCACCGTAGCGAGTTAGTACTCAACTTAGCGACTAAGCTGCTGTGGCGATTTAGTGAATTACTTTCTAGCGACTTGGGTAGCGACTTAGTTGTATCATTATTATCAGCGACTTGTCTTTACAAGTTAGCGAATTAGCAACGTTAGCGACTTAGTAAACAAATTTGTAGCGACTTGGTTATGTTACTGTTCATGGAGACTTGTCTTTACAAGTTAGCAAATTAGCAAATATAGCGACTTAGAGAGCAGAACTGGTAGCGACTTGACTGTGGTACTGGTGATGGCGACTTGTCTTTACAAGTTAGCGACATAGTTCACTTTCATGTAGCGAATTAGTCCAGTTTGGTAGCTTGACCATTTGTGACTTGAGACTTGTTTGGTGGGTTTTTCTTCTCAGGGTCTAGGGTTATTAAAAGGTTTAAAGGTAATTTGCTAGGATAATCTCATGCTTACAATCTTGTTTCAGGATTTCCTGTAACAACTTGTATTGTCAACTTACTCTTTGTAACCTACTATAACATTTTGTTTAGGCAAGTTGTTCTTGAACTCCCTTGTGGCTATTCAATGTTACATATTGTTTTATTCAATCTGCTATATCACTTCTTCACTTGTATCTTGGCTCACGACATTATTTCTTTGCAAATGTGCATTTTAACCTTTTAATTCCTAAACAACTCGTCTCGTGAAAACTGTATCAAATGGTGTCTTTATCCTTTATGTCTCGCTTTTGTATATCATTCTATCTCTATATGCCTATGGGAACCCTGTCTATGCTTCTAAGTGTTGTATGTTCATAACATAAGGGTGTATTCAATGTTGTCTCACTAATCATTTATTGTCTAACTCGTTCCCAATCATTACTGTTGATTGTATGTATACTCAGATCATCAATGGCAAGTTCAATCCCTGATAAGAACGTTATCCCTTCGGCATCACCCAAAGTTCTCTCAGACGATGAAATCCTTCCCAGGAGTCAATGGGCTGATATTGGAAAGAGTAATTGTTATGTGGACCTACAAAAGCTACAACAAAATCCTATACTCAAAGTATCCATTGATATCCTCAAGAACACAAACTTCTTCGGTGCCATTACCAAGCAATGCTCAATTCCCACCATTTACATTCAACAATTCTGGAACACCATTCAATGGGACAAAATCACAGCTCAATACTCTTGCAAACTGGATGATAGGGAGTTCACGATTGATTCAACCATTCTTAGCAAGGCTCTTGGAATCACCCCATGTAACCCCAACCTTCGTTCCGAATCTCCACCTAGTGCTGACGATCTAATTGTCTTTCTAATTGGTTTGGGTTATCAGAACAGCATCTTAAGGGCTTCCGACATCATCACTGGACACATGTATCAACCACGGAGAGCTATTACAACTATTCTCAACTTGTGCTTATCCGGCAAAACATCAGGGTTCGATAAAGTGAGAATTCCCATCTTGCAAATCCTATGGGGAATTGTCAATAGGGTTGATGTGAATGTCTCAGATCGTATTTGGGAAGAATTTTCTTTATCAATGCACACATTCATATCTGATAGAACAAATTTCCAGAACAAAGCTCAAGGCCGAAAGAAACAAAATAAGCTTGTGATTCCCAAAGCATCGATTTTCAAAGCTTGTTATCCAATACTTGCAACAAACTCACAACTTCAATCCTAGGATTGAATCAACTCTACATAAAGCAGAAGATGAATTTGTTTTAGGAAACCCGAAATATGTTCCTAGAGGTATGGATAATGAAATATTTGGATTGCCAATTCCTGATACTCTACTCACGGAAGATATCAAGAAGAAGGACTACTTCAAACAATACAAGAAAAGAGCTACCAGTTCCTCTGCTGATGTCACACCCACTCCTCCACAACCCAATGCTTCCAAGTCCATTTCAGCCTCACAAGCATCCTATGCCTCTCTTCCTAAAAAGAGACGTGAAAGGTCACAACATTCAGACACCGCATCCAAGAAGCAGAAAGCAAAAAGGAAGAAAGTGGAAAAGGAAATTGGTGAAAATACGAAGGTTTCAAGGGATAATACAAGGTTAACCGATGAAGATGATCTTTGCTCTGCAACTAGGAATCCAGCAAAGCCTAGAAAGTTTGAATGTGAAAGCACCGGTAGGTGGAGTAGTGCTAAGAGAGCCTGATCAAGTGCCTCGACAAACAACACCAATCACACAAGACAAGGGGAAAAGAATTGTTGTTGGAGATGAACAAGCCGCTCACACGCTCCTTACCTTTTCTTCCTCACCATCAAGAACTACCACTCAAGTTGATCTGAAGAAAAGAAGTGTTGAATCGTCATCAGTTCAGGAACCATCTGGATTGGAAAAGGAAGCATCTGTAGCACCGAAGTGAATCCGCTACAAGTGGTAACCTGTGTGAACAAAATGTTGAAGATAAGTTACATCAAGTCTCGCAGGAGAATCCGGAGTCAAGATCCGATGAGACCATGCCCTTGGAAGAACCAAATCTTTCTACCAGTTCTCTATCATCATTTAAGAACCTAGATACTGAATTCACTTTTGGCGATCAGTTCTTAAATGACAAACCCATTGATTCTGAGTCTTCCAAGCAAGATAATGACAAGGAGGATGCACAATCCATGTTTAATGTCAAAATTCAACAAGACACATCATCCGTTCCACCTATGACAGCACCTCTACTCACAACTGCACTTCCACCTCCCAAACCTGATCAAGTAACCGCACGTTCACCACTTGAATCTGCAAAGACTCTATCCTTTGAGCCAGCGGTCACAATTGCTGATGTAGAAACCCCACCCGCTTCACCACCTCAAATTCTTACCTCAGATCAACTGCTTGACAAAGCAGTGAAAAGAATTGAAGCTCTTGAAAGACAACTATCGAAATCCGTAGATTCCCTTGTGGATCGTGTCTATAGGCTGGAGCACCTCAACTTTGATGAAGGGGTGGCAGACGCCATTGAAGGCGAAGTTAAAGATGATGTGGAATGGGCAATGGAGGCTCCTCTACTTAGACGATTCAAGGATCTTACTATCGCTGATATGAGAGCGTACTTTCGGATAAGATGTTTGAAGCTGGCGAAGATAAGCATGAGGTCCATAAGAAGCTTTATGAGGCTCTCGAAGAATCAATCAAGTACGATAATCATGTACAGTTCTTGATAGACGCTGGAGAAAGAAAAGCTAAGAAGAAAAGGAGAACCGTAGTGTTGGAAACATTGCGTAAAGGTCATAAAGATCCTCCTCCTCCACCACCTCCAACTGGGGTCTTTGGAACATCTGGAGTTGGTGGATCTTCTAAAACAACCTCCACACCTCCACCACAACCACCATCATCACCACCAAAGCCCGCCAATCAACCCAGTTCATCTGAAAATCAAGGAACGCAAAAGAAATCTGCAGCTTGGTCCACGGTTGACTCAAGGTTCACTTCTACAGTCTCCTCTATCCCGAAGATCAAGTTGTTAATGAAGAATCGCTTGTCATAGCAGAGTCAGAATCAGATGAAGATGATGCATCCACCAGGTTTATTCCCAAGTCAACTGAAGATGATTGGTTTGATACTTATATGTCAGGTGAACCATCTAATCCATCCAGAGCTGCACCTTCAAAGGACACCATTCGAAGTTGGCTCTCTGAAGAAAGACCACAAACTCCTGAGCCCTCATGGGTTATTCCCGAGTCAGAGTCAACAAATCCAGCAAACAATTGGGCTTCAACTATCATTTTCAACTATGAAGCTCCGGTGAAGACTCTCTTCTTCACTTCACAGGAGATATGGGGAGCTTTATAAAGTGGTTTTGTGAGAAGAAGGAAATTACATCCATCACCCCTAAAGATCTTGAAGGTCCAGTTTATGAAATAGTCAAAGTCTTCCACTCGGATGCTAATCAGCTTCAATATCAAATGGAGGAATGCTATAGAATGTTGAATGATCAAGTTGGTGAACAGATCAATAGGTTTAATGTGTACAACCCTCTTACCCTCGGCGGTGAACACGGATTTATGACCATTCATCGAATTCTTCTTTAACCATGATCTGGACTATCTATGTGGACACACCTCTGAAAGAAGACACGCTCTATCAATTTCAAAGATGAAGGCAGCTACCTACACTGATCAAGGTCTCGAACAGATGGTTCCGGATCAATTCAGGCGACAAAGAGAATCAATATGACACTGCAGCTTCATATGGGATCTCACATTGGTGGTTCAAGAAGAAGGAATTCTACATCGAAAGACATAGTGCCAAGAAGAGACGTAGAGCAATTCGATCCGGACTGCGTATTCTTAGTGTTATTGGTATAAAGATCTTCCCTATCTACGGGTATGACTACCTGAAGAAGATTGTTCTTTGAAGAGCTGACTTGAAAGAGCACATCATAGAAGAAAACGACTTCAAACATCTGATGCCTAATGATTTTGAAGATCTCTATCTTCTGAACCTCCAAGGACACCTTGACCATCTTCCCGCCGAGAAGAAGGCTCTCTCTGCTGTCAATCAATGGATCCGAGGCTTGGTCATTCGACTAAGAGTTGGAGATTTTCAATTGGGAATAGAAAGCTACCAGACTCGAGTCAATCTTACAAGACCAAATTGGGAAGCCGGTGGACTTGAATTCCATCATGAATATAAAGTGATTGACACCCCAGGCAGTCATCTTTCTTGATACGGTTCAAGGATGTTAATGAGATTATGTGAGTTATACAAATTCAATGATGGAACACTCAAAATGGTCGAAGAAGAATTAAACTCCAGAGTAAAGAACATCAAAATTAAAATGAAGCCGGGAGACAAAACGAAATTCGGTGCGATGAAGATGTGAAGAGATGTGAAGAGTTCATTGCGGCAATCAAACGAAGATTGAAGACCAGAATGATCTATCGCAACCTTGAAAGCTTTGTGGGTGGAAGACTTTGGGCAGGTCATTACAAGCTTCTTCAAAGGACTGAATAAAGATATTTTCCGGATGTCATTTCTGTCTTGTATTATTTATGTGTAAACTGTGATGTACAAACTATGAACAACTATTATGCATGTAATAGTGGTAGGGTATGTCATGTGGTTTCCCTTTATGTCAAAGAAAGGGAACTTCAGTGTTGTCCACTTCTGATCATATAAAATTGGACACATTTTTCTCCAACAAATGTTTTGTCTCATACATATTTAAATCACTTGAGATCCAAAATCTCAAAGGATTTGAAATTTTTGATCGGGGGAGAAAATGTGATATAAATATGAAAGATGTTAAAAGATGACCATTTTAAGTGCATATTGCTCTCTAATATGTGCTAAACAATTTTCAAATCTCGAAGCATATATTAAGGGGGAGCATTTTAAAACAAATTCAAACCTTCAGGGTACAAAACTTTTCATGCTATTACGTAAGGTACCTTGATTGTGTGTTTAATGATTTCTTAATGTTTGGTGATCATGGCTGTACTTTATTGAACTTCCCTCTAGTATGTGCAAAACTCTTTTCAAATCTCGAGGCACATATTGAGGGGGAGCAAAATCATGAAAACCTCATCCTTCCCAAAAATGCTTTATCTACTTGATTCGATTAGGGAAGTGATGTTGATATTTTTAGAAAATGGAAATCAAAGAAGCTAATTCTTTCTCTTGCCTCCGTGTGCAAAACAATTTCAAACACTTGATGCACATGTTGAGGGGGAGCTCTTATTCTAAAAATATCAAAAACAATTCAGGTACAAAATGCTTTGATAATATATCACAAGTATCTGGATTGATTTTCAAATGGTTTTCAATTAGTTCCAAATGGCAGATGAACAATACCAAATAGACCGACCAACTTTACTTTATGTACGGTGATATAAGGATGATAAGGTTAGGTATTGTTCCCATGATCCGCCAGAACCGGAGGGATCTACCCGGGGACTATCCACTAGTTAGTGTAGAGTTCTTAGGTATGATGATAAAAGGAGAAAAATGAGATATGGGAAGAGTGCGGACTGAGTCCGAGCTAGTACTGGAATAAACCCAACAAGGTTCTAGCTATGAAGTCTCGGTAAGCATTGAAGGGTTGAAGAATTAAAAAGAATTGAATGAGAAAAGGTGAAAACAAATAGCCCTCCATTTATTCAACCTTAGGGCAGAAACCGGGTTCAATTCATATGCTACTGATGGTAACATCGGTATTGAAGACAAGACGTCATGGACCCAGTGACGCACTGCACTTCAACTTTCCAAACCACTCAAGTTCCTCTTAAAAGGACTTGTTTCATTCTCACGGGAACCGACATTATCTATCGACTTTCTCTTAGAGATTGTTGATATTGAAGAAGGAGACCCTCTCCCTAGTCTCCGATACAGGATCCAAATATGCACAAATTGAGTCTAGTGCCACGAGATCATCTATAAATCTCATTAAGACACCTTCAATGAAGTCTCTCTGTTTCACAAAATGTGGAAAGAAAGATTATATCTTGAGTTCTACGCATTATCCTTGTGGTATTGCCAGAACATCCGAGTGATATAATAAAAATATTCACAATGAAGATGGAAAGCCTTCTGGAGCCAACATCAAACAAGCTCCTGGTAGGTGGCATGTGTGATCTATGCAATAGATCAACCATGTGACAACGGGACGAAACAATGGAGAGATTCAATCTTTTGGATCAATCCGGTTCAGGTTATGGATTGACGGATACCTTTGAAAAACCGGTTGTTGTGCTTAAAAACTCTTTTCTTTAGCATATCGACTGTGTGCCTATTTCTCAAAATAAAAGGTGTTTATGATTGATAATTGATTTTCAATAAAACCTTCGTTGTATTGCAAAAACAATTTCTATTGAGCAATACACGATTGCTTTTCAAATCTCTTTTCATCAATCAGTGAATCTCATTTCATTGGTTCACTCACTCCGTGTTGTCTTCTTTGAGACGTCCGGTTTGAGAACGGCTAGAACAGCTGCGAAACCCTGTCAAGGAGATTCTTAGGAATCCTTCCTGATCACAGGCAGTACTTGTACTGATCAACGGGGAACCGTGGGCCGTGTACCTCAATTCGACGAAAGTGATCAAAGACACTTTCGTGCGCTTTATTGCTAACTGTCTTATGCAGGCACACCCCGACGTTTGGTGATCGAATGGAGCGGTCAATCCATGGCCGCATGCTCACACAACACATTCATATCTAAAGAAATCATGATTGGTGCATCAATGACTCTGATATCTTCACTCCATGCTACTGCTGCGCCAATATCATGAATCATCTAAAGCTTCCGCTACTCTGATAAGAAGATATCATGATCCAGAATGTGAGCATGTTGGTCCAAATATCACAACATCATATGCTGGCAACACAACAATGGGTGATATTGAGATCTATAGTTGTTGATGATCTCTAGTTATGCTCAAAAGGGTCATCATGGTGGATCAGATCATAACCTCCACGAAACATACATCTTAGTTGAACAATGATGGAATCATCACATAATCATATAATTTGAGTACTTTGAAGAAGAAAAGTCTGCGAGCTCAAGACTGAAGATTAAATTTGAATGCTAGAAATCTAAATGTATAACATGGGGTGACCTCCCTTAGGGGGAGATTGTTAGGAATTATAAAAATTCCTTAGTGAAGTATCGGTCACCCCAAATATTATCTAGCATAAGTTAGCTCATAGACATTACGTTATTTACTAGTCATTTAGTTAATCATTTAGTTTAGTGCTACACCGTGGAGGAAGGACGGGTCTTTACCCATTGTATCCCTGATCCACAGGCCGTCAGGAGGTCGTTTAGATTGTAACCTATAAATACCCTCTACCTTTCAAGGTAGAGGGTTGGATGTTCTTTGGTAATCTAACATTACATGAGTTTCTCTTTCTAGAATATCCCACTTTCTCTCTCTCTTAAATCATCTATACGCCTAAAGTGTTAATGTTATGATGTGTATGTGAAATTCAATATCTTACATACAGTTTTTATACCACGAAATATGTTTTATCATACATTTTCTTTCAGCATGCATACATGACTTCTAATGTATCACAAAAGAATATAAAACATATAAATCAAAATAAGTGACAAACACATTATGATAAAAATAACCTAGATAAACTAGATTATTAATAATATTGCATTTCGATACTAAGGATGATACAAAGGATTGGGTATATGATCCCAATGTAGATTAACAACACAAAGTAAATGTCTCCATATGTGAACTTCATCATAGGGAACACAAGTGCGATGAGTGTTAGGGCGATGAGCACGAGTGCGATGTAAACCATGTTGATGACAGATCTTCTTGGTTTCGGTTGAGATGAAATGAGGAGGAAGATGAAGTTTTTGAATAAGAGAAAATTTTAAAATTGGAGGATTTGAAAAAGTGAGGGTTTGGTCGACGATGGGGTTATTTATAGGGAAGGAGGAATTTTTGAAATTCGTGTTTTGTTTTATTATTGGATTTGAAAGGGACAAAACATAAGTTTTATATACCATGACTTTAGACGAGAAGTAAAACACGTATGTGAGAAAAAGGCTTCCTAATGAAGCTTCATGTAAAACATGTATGAGCACAAAAGATAATCATATAAATACCTAAATAGGTATACTTAATTATCAAGCAAAATAAAAAGAAAATCATACCTCTAGCGCACATAGGAATGCCTTTACAAATGACACAACAAATGTCACTTAGGACGATTCCGTTCCTTTGTGATTAAGATACCTTCTTAAGGAAGGTATTCTTGTTACCAAGCGACTCCTAAAGCTTGGTAGGTATGAGCTTTGACTAATCAACATGACGAAGAGGATTAGTGCAATTAAATGAAAAAGTAAATAAGAAAAAATGTTGTTATCAAATCAACATCCAAACAAATAGTTTTAAAAGACATGGTGTTTGTTTTTATGAAAAAAAAACTTCTTTGTAGTTTTCAATTAACTATGGATCGTATCAAGTTTTTAAAGTACAATATACTTCAAGAAACTTGGTAACGAAGCTCTGATGCCAATTGTGGAAAACTAGAAGGGGGGGGGGGTTGAATAGTTTTACCAATTAAAACTTCATTTTAATCTACTTAGATTGACTTATGTCAATCTATTTGGATGTGTGTGTTGGATGTTGATAAACAAACATATAAAGGTGAGTAATGAAAAGATAAGAGTAAGAAGCACAAAACCACAACGCAAGTATTTATAGTGGTTCGGCTACAAGGTCACCTTCCTTGCCCTACTCCACTCCCCGAGTCACCTACTCGAGAGTTCGTAATCACTACACCAATCTCCTTATGGCGGAGAAGCCTTCACAACGTCGCCTACTCTTTTTCCGGTACTAGGCTAACCACCGGGTTCTTTCACTCCAAGGTGAACCACACCTACACAACGTCGCCTACCCTTTATAAGGTACTAGGCTAAGTACCTAGTTCTTTCACACCTTAGGTGAACTACACCTTCACAACGTCGCCTACCCTTTATTAGGTACTAGGCTAAGCACCTAGTTCCATTGAATTGGAGGAACTACTACCACACTACACCAACGACTAATCCCAAAGGAGATCTACTCCTTTACAACATCATCAAGGATATCAATATCCTTGGATCTAATACTAGTCTATCTTATACATCGAAACACACCATATCGAATGTACATCTAAGGCACCTTTCACTAATGCCTTTGACTAGATCTACAAGACACCTTTCACTAATGTCTTGTGTCTTCACTTCTAAGCACCTTTCACTAATGCTTCTTTGTCTTGACTTCTAAGCACCTTTCACTAATGCTTCTTTGTCTTGACTTCCAAGCACCTACCACAAGTGATTTATCCTATAGACGATAGATACCCTTCACTAATATCTTCGTCTTGACTCTTGAGACATCTTTCACTAATGTCTTCAACACTACACTTCTTTGAGGAAAGAAAGGAATCATCAACAAGAAGACTTCAGTAGCCTTGATGATGAGGAAGCATGGCAACTCATGGACTTGAGCTTGCTCGACTTCAAAGGTGGTGATCTTGCCTTTAGGAGGAACCTAAAAGATCACACAAAAACAAAACTACAAACATAGATCTCTTGGATCTAAGATTAGTGAGATTTAACTCAGTGGGGAAAGTGTGTTAGAAAGGGATTGAAAGGGGTGAGAAATAATGAAGACATGGCTCACTATTTATAGAGGAAAAATCCTACTGTTCCCCGGATCCCACGGATCCCTACCACAAGGGATCCGGCTAGCACAAAGCTAGGGATCCGTGGTCCGCTCCTCTTTGCCCATGGGTAATTTTGGTTATGGGTCATGGGTCATGGGTTATGGGTTGATCCATGGTTTTCTTTCTAGATTCAATGAACTTGGTTAAGTGGTATATATAAAACCATGGGTTGTGGGTCAAAACCATTTGCTAGTATTTACCCATTTAGTATATACTTGTATTTACCCATTTTAGCATATACTTAGTTTTTACCCATTTTAGTATACTTAGTTTAAGTACATGTTTAACCCAATATGTAAACACTAGTTGTTGTACATATGTATCTAAATCAAAAAATCACTTATACTTGTTTTAGTGTTTTATGTGAAAGCGTAAGTGTGTTAGAAAACTATTAGTCCAAACCATTTACGTATTTTATTTGTTTCGTTTAAAATGATTTTACTTTTGTTATCTACAAAACATTAGAAGATCGTAAAATATAAATAAAAGTTTTTGCGGCTTATTTGTATTAACAGACATGGTCAGAAATGTTACGTCTCAAGAGGTGAAAGACGCTATTTTTTCCATGGGTGACGATAAATCGCCGGGTCCTGATGGGTATACGGCTGCATTCTTTAAAGGGGCGTGGAATATTGTGGTAGAGGATGTTACTAAAGCGGTTCAGGAGTTTTTTTATCAATGGCAAGCTGCTCAAAGAGTTAAATCACACTACTATTGCTCTTCTTCCTAAGGTTACGTCCCCTACTCGCGTTAATGATTATCGGCCTATCTCGTGTTGTAACGTGCTTTTTAAGTGTATTAGTAAAATTATTTCTGATCGGATGAAGGAGTGCCTGACCCTTTTGGTTAGTCCGAATCAGTCTGCCTTTGTTCCGGGTAGAAGGATTTCGGATAATATATTGCTTACTCAGGAGCTCATGCACAATTATCATTTGGATCGTGGCCCACCCCGGTGTGCTTTTAAAGTTGACATTCAAAAGGCTTACGATACGGTTGATTGGTGCTTCTTGAGAAAGGTTCTTGTTGGATTTGGGTTTCATTCTCGTATGATAGCTTGGATTATGGAATGCGTCACGACGATATCTTTCTCTATTGGTGTTAATGGCGTTTTAAATGGTCATTTTAAGGGCAAACGTGGTCTTCGTCAAGGCGATCCTATGTCGCCTTATCTATTTAACCTTGTGATGGAGGTTCTTAACCTTATGTTACATCGTCGGGTTCGCAACTCTGAGTTATTCACGTTTCATCATCGCTGCTCAGATTTAAATATTATTAATTTATGTTTTGCTGATGATCTTTTTCTGTTTGCTCATGGTAATGTTAACTCGGCTCGGGTTATTATGGAGGCCTTGGAGGAGTTTAAACAAGCATCTGGTCTTGTTCCCAGCTTGCCTAAGAGTACAACATATTTCTGTAATGTTCTCAATCATACCAAGCTTGCTATTTTGAGTTCTTCCTTTTGTTGAGGGTACTCTTCCGGTTAAGTATTTGGGTGTCCCGTTAGTTACTACGAGGCTTATTTTTAGAGATTGTAAAGAGCTCGTGGAGAAAGTGTCTAATCGGATTAAAGATTTGAAGAATAAATCTCTTTCCTTTGCAGGTAGGTTGCAATTTATTCAGTCCGTTCTCTCTTCTATGCATGTTTATTGGGCCTCGGTTTTCATATTACCTTCTCGTATTATGCTTGATCTTGAACAATTGATGAGAGGGTTTCTTTGGTGCCATGGGGATATGTGTAGTGGTAAATCAAAAGTTGCTTGGGAGGTTGTTTGTTTACCTAGGTATGAAGGCGGTCTCGGTTTACGTAGGCTTGTTCTTTTCAATAAAGCTCTTATTACTTCTTACATTTGGAGCATTCTTAATGGTAAGGAGTCCCTTTGGGTTAAGTGGATACATGTGTATAAGCTAAGGGGTCGTAGCTTCTGGGACATTCCTCTTCAAGGTAATATGTCTTGGGGCTGGAGGAAAATCCTCCAAATTCGCCCGCTTATTCGTGACTTTATATGGTACAAGCTGGGTGATGGCAGTAAGGTTTCGGCTTGGTTCGATAACTGGTGTATGGTTAGTCCTCTTGCGTATACCGTCTCTTCTCGTGATATTTATAGGGCAGGTTTTGATTTGAGGTCTACTGTTAAAGACATTATCGGCATTGATGGTTGGGCGTGGCCTACTGATTGGGGCATGAAGTACCCGTCTATTGGTTCAATTTGTGTTCCGACTCTTGTTCCTACTATGTCTGATTCTTTAATTTGGAAGGCCAACGATGGGGTTGTTAAAACTTTTTCGGTTGCTACAGTTTGGGAAAGTTTTAGGCCGCGTGGTACACAAGTGGAGTGGTTTTATTTAGTCTAGTTCTCTCATTGTATTCCGCGCCATACGTTCCACTTGTGGTTGGTTATGAAACGGAAGTTGAAGACTCAGGACATGTTGAGACAATGGGATGTTAGTAGTCATACTAACTCAAACCTGTTTCAATGTCCTTTGTGTGAGCTACAACCGGACTCTCATGATCACCTATTCTTTGATTGTATATTTTCTTTTCAGGTTTGGGATTCATTGAAGACGTTCGCTGGCCTTTCTATGATCCCATCCTCCTTAGACGCGATCGTGAATTTTCTCATTCCTAGTTCAAGGTCTAGGTCGGCTACAAGTGTTGTTTCTAAACTTGTATTTGCTGCTGCTACTTATTTCATCTGGCAAGAAAGGAACAACAGGATATTCAAAAAGCAAAAGAGATCTAAAGATCAAGTCATTGATTTGATCAAGTGTACCATTCGTCTCAAGCTTCTTACGTGTAAATTTAAGAAGACGAAGAATGTTGAAGCTCTTTTACATATTTGGAGGTTACCTCAGTCTCTTATTCGGTCTATCCAATGACGATTTCCTTATTTGATGTTTGGCTGAAGAACTGGGTGTCGGACATTTGTTCGAGTTATATGGATGTTTCGGTTTGCGTGCACTGGTTGTTCGATGGAGTTCGGTGAGGGCGTACTCTTTTTCCTTCTCCAAGGTTTTTCCCTTTGGGTTTTTCTTGGGAAGGTTTTTTAAGGAGGCAGCCTTAATTGGTGCATTATACTCAGAAGAGGCGTATGGATTGTTGTGGTGACTCTTGTTTTTGAAGTGGTTTTTCCTATTGGTGATTTAGTTATTGTATGTATCTAGTTTTATGTCGCTTTTTTGGTTGTCTCTAGCGACTTAGTGGGCTGTTCAAGCTTTGCTTGAGGTTAATGTGGTACTTCGACCACATTCCATTGTACTCATTGTTTCTGTGATTAATATATTTTACCAGGGTGAATCCCTTTTACCAAAAAAAAAAACTTTATATTTACTGTTCCGCATTTTCAGGTTTATAGTTTTTTGATATAAACAAAATTATAAAAAAAAAATGCAAAAAATTAGGGGGGTCAATATAAAATTATAGTCACCGTCAAAATAACCCCACCATTTATAAAAATTGTGTGAATGTAACATTACTTTTATAAATTTGAAATGTCATATTAAATCATTAATTTATATAATTTTTGTTTTTATAAACTTTATTTCATTATGTACAAACCTTTTACAAGTTTATAATATGGTCCTAATATACGTGCATTAAATTACGAATAAGTTCAATATTTTACATTCCTTCATGACACATGTAGATAACCTACAAACAAATTGCAGTTAAAACCAAAGATAAAGGTTTTAAATGTGTTTTTGACCTTATTTTAAATTTCCATTTGTAGATGCCCTTACCTTTCCACTTTAGGTTTTATTTTCTTATCTACTTGTACCCACACTTGAGAAATAAGATATATCATGGTCAACTTTCCATAACTGAAAATTTTAAACCAGTCTCAGTTTTAATAAAAAGTTCCGATTATTTCAAATCATCGTTTCAAAATAATAATGTTTCTAGTTCTTGTTGAGTTAGTTACTTTAAATCATAAAAAAAAAATAATAATAAAGTAAAAAATAAATAAAATAAAATAAATAAAAATAAATTTTTTTTTGTGCAACCATTCATTTTTATCGTCATCCCACCACCGCGTAAACTCATTCATATATGGATTTACGTGCGTGTGGGCAATTAGACTCGTATGTGTATACATATTTAGGTATGTACGCGTACAGTAAAACTTTTATAAATTGATACTCAATAAAATTAATAATTTGTCCAGTCATAACTTTGGACTAGTACAAATTTGGACACTGATTAATAGAATAATAAGATAATAATTTTTTGGAAACCCCAATGTATA
Source organism: Chrysanthemum makinoi (assembly GCA_910596185.1). NCBI lineage: Eukaryota > Viridiplantae > Streptophyta > Magnoliopsida > Asterales > Asteraceae > Chrysanthemum > Chrysanthemum makinoi. The sequence goes on along the minus strand of OU343220.1, from coordinate 310,343,869 downwards.
TATATTAGTCTCAACGAAACTATAAATTAATAATTACTAAAAAAAAAAAAAAATCTTCAATATCTTAAATCTCGTAACACTCATTAATTTATTCAATTCTTGAATTCATAAAATGTTAATTGAAACTTATTTTTCCAATTTATTTTTCATGCATAACTAGTATAAATTGTAACTAGTATATCAGACTTGAAAATTTAAACGCTATATGTAAAACCATTTTAAATTTAAACGCTATATGTAAAACTTTTTTAAATTAATAAATTATTAATTAATCAATTAATATCTCGCTAAATTAATAAAATATTTTAAACCTAACATTATTAATTTATGAAGGTTTTAACATATATAAATTTAGTCTTAAAATGGATAAAGGAAGGTAACTTACATTTGTAACTTGTAAGTGAGTTTGGTGAACTAATGTGATGTTGGGGTTCTTGTTTCTTAGGTAAGCAAAGCAGTCTTCTAGTCAAGATTGCTGCTATTATATTACTAGCACTTTATCCTTATGCACATTAGGTGTTACATTAATTATATTATTTATTAAGGGCATTAATTAATATATTAGATTTCTAACGTGACAAGAACATTGCAATCTTATGAGAGTGGTTCTGTTGCATTGCATGACCACTTCACAAGCAACTACTGACTTTTCGCACCCATCATCTTTGCACTTAATTTTCTGTTTATAACTGTTTCACATACATTAGCTTCTTTCTAGCAAACATGTCTCCTTTGAAAAGAAGATAATTCTTAAAAGAGAAAAGAAAAAGAACAAAAAAAGAAACAAATTATATAGAACGTAATAACACGATCGAATTTAAGCATATGATAGTGCATATCATTTTTACTTATCCAAAATGGTAGTAGGTTTCAGGGATGGGATCATGATTATAAATGACCCGATGCATTTATGAAAATAGAGGTGATTTGCACACTTTTAATTTTGAGTGTGACAATCAATACCCAAACTAAATATGACCATAAACACATTTTTTTAGTACTACGTCGCAAAAATCAATGAGTTTCTCGGGATCCACACTTGTTACGTTATTGAGTAGGCTCAAGAATAGTAAGACGGTGGTTCCTCTAATAAGAATAATAGACTTATTTCACCCTTTTTTATAAAACTAGACGAGTACTCGTGCATAGCAACGAGATTTTATAACGACAAATTGTTTTGTGTTAAAAAAGTTATGAGTTATAAACGAAAAATAATAAAAGTTTGAAGATTTGAGGATTAAACATAATTTTTTGAAACCTGGTTCGATTTAAACCAAGTCAACCTGACAGGTTGGGTAAAAAACGGGTCAAATTAAACCGGGTCAACCTAGTTTTCGATATGTATTAATAGTTTCTTTTTGAAATATATATTTTCAACATTTTATTTTTTTAGTTTCAACTTTTCACTTTTTACTTTTTGGTTTTTTCTTTTTATATAGTATAGCAGGGTACCCGCGCGTTGCGGCGGCGGGTACCCTGTAACGATTAACCGGAGAAATAGATTTCGATGAGACCTGAATTCACCAGTTTGTATCGGTTTCAACGGGTCCTCTCTGGTTCGTTTTCGGATAGCTTTTATTGGTTAGCCTAACAGGTGGCGACACTGGTTCCCGATTGAACCCGTTGGTCCGGTTCGATTTTCAAAACTGTATGTACCATCAACTTGTTAGCATGTATAAGCTTTGTGTGTTTTATTAATTTATATAATGTGTATAATAACATGTACTTTTCATTTTAGGGCGTTTTAAAAATAACATTAATTAGTGTGTTTAATTTATTTTATATTTTAGATTATGTTGTAGCTTGTTTAAATTGTACATTGTGAAAATTTTATTGTATTTTTTAGTAAGGGGTGTTTTAATTGGTTATTTTTAATTTGGTAGATATATTTTTAATTGGTTGTACAATGTAAATACATTAATGTACTTTTAAGTAATACGATGTTTTAATAATAGTATTAATTACACCATATATTTCTCTTACCTTTGACTTTCAACATTTTACTTTTCAAGATTTGACCATTTTTTTTTATATGTAGTATAGATATTAAAATAGATCGGATAATCATAAATTATGTCATTGACAATCTTTGTAATAAAGAAAAATGTTTAACAATAAAGGTTTGTCTAACCAATGCTATAAAGACATTAGGTTAGTCGATTAAATAAAATTTTGGTCATTAAATAACAATGAACTTTTTAAATGAACAGATTTGGAATGTAAATTGTGAAAAAGTTGTGTAAATACAACGAACTTTCATAAAGTGTTGCAATATACACATTTTGATGACGTGTCATACTTGAAAGTCTGACACGTGACACCATTTTATAATGGACATGTCATCAAAATGTGCAGAGAACACTTTATGAAAGTTCGTTACATTACACAATTTTTTTAAAGTTCACATATCAGAACGAGACAATAAAAAAAGTTCGGTGCTATTCTATAACCACAACCTGATTAAATAAGGAAACTTTATGCATAATAAAAAGTGTAGTTATTGTGATTTCCCAAAAAATTGTGTATTATAAAAGTGAATACTTATTATGGGACGATGGAGGAACTAAATAAGGTAAATTATAAAATCAATTCATGTGTACTAAATGCATTTATTATTTTTTAGAAAAAGTTTGAGATAAATTAATGACCATAACTAATATCTTCAGGGTACTTGTTAGATAATCCCTAACAACAATTTGGTATATTTGCTAGTAAAGTTATGAACATCCTTGTTTTCTACGTATATTTTCGCTAAAATCAAATCCAAAATATGCGAAAAAAGAGTTGGGTTTCCATCCATGGCACTATTTACTTGCTTTTCAAATTTAGTCTTGTGCGACATGTTGATTATGCGATTCTATCATATTTTTAACAAGTGTTCAGTGGGTAGTTAATTGTTTTTTTTGTTTGACTGAAGTGACATTTTGTGCAACCGACGTTTTGTCTTTCTGAATAAGACAAAAATTTCTCTAAACACAAAATTCAAAAATTTGTTTTTTTTTTCAAGAGTTTTTTGTCTTTTTCAAAAAACAAAACAATAACACCAAAAACACTATGGTCACACAAAATATCACTTCAGTCGAACAAAAAACATTTACATACCGGAACATTTCTAAAAAATATGATGAAGTCGCAAAAATAAAATTTTGAAAAATAAAAAATAAGCCGGATATTTTTGGAAAATCCAATAGTAATCCTGACTATTTTTGAAAAGCCTCTTTGCGTTATGCTGGTGAGAGGTCCACATGTTTTGACTTTTGAAGTCAACAGGGTAAAATATTGTCAAACTCAAAACTCAAGAAACAAGTGTAAAATAATAAATTATTAGAAAGAAAAAAATAAGTAACAAAGAGATACGTAATAAGTTTGAAGTTTAAAATTAGGCCAACCGCCCCAACATCAACCCAACCATATATCAAATTCAGCACTCTTCCAAGGAAAATATAAAGAGAACTTTGTTTGTTTGTTTATCTTACAAAACAAAATAAGCCCGCGTATATATAAACTATAAGCTCTTACATATACTCTACATTTCATAATTTAAGCTAGCTTGATCATATTTAGTTCATGGATGCATCTAGTTCAACGTCGATAAACGAGTCATACTGGCCACTGCCTTACTTATATTCATCTTTCACTTCCATATGGGTCGTTTTCGCTTCTTGTTGGATCATCAATACTTACGTTAACCGTCATTGTCAGGTCGAATGTTTTATATAAAAAAAGTTTGGTTGTAAGAGCATGCATGAATATGAAGTTAACTTTGTTGGTGTTTGAATTAGTGCAGGTGAACAATTTACAATGGACACTTGCTTCTGTTCCTTGTGTTAAAGCTTTGCAACTTGCTTTTTCGTTCTTCTTTTGGTATGTTCGTATTTGATCCGTCGTGAATTATTTCATATTTGTACGTTGTATCTTATAGCAAGATATAGTTTTGGCAGACTTGTTAACTGTTTAGGGGTCGAATAACTAGTTTAGGACTAGCTGAAATGTTTTGAAGACTCGTCCGGGTAAAAAACCTCAACCGTTTACAATTTTACATTTAGTTTAGGACTAGCGCGCGGTAATAAACTTTATTCTGTTTTTTTGTTAAACAAGGGGCAATTCTACATGCAAGAGGGTGGTTGGGATTACTAACTTAAGAAGGGTGTTTGGGATTGCTTATTCCTTACAAAGATAATAAGCAGTTTGGGTACTACATACTTGTTGTACTTATCTTCTTATTTTGGGCGTAAATAAGCAGATTCACTGATTCAAACATGCATCTTTGAGTAGAAATTAATATTACCTTGCTACCCTATATTAGTCCTATCTAACCTAAAAACTATTAGGAATTATACAGCCCTCTAACGCTCTTCTCTCTAATGCCCAAGAAATTATTTAGGATAAACATGAAATAAGCAAATCCAAACACTATATCCCGAAGTGCTGATTTTTAAGCGGATTATAAGCTTCAAATATAAGCAATCACAAACAAGCTCTAAGTGATTATTTGCTTATTTCGCATTAAAACATGCACTATAAAGTTAGCAATTCCAAACAACCACAAAATTATTATATATACCGAATTTGTCAAATACTCAAACAATATGATTATCACAACTTCAAACAACATAAGCGTGTAGGAACGCTATCTTATGCTGCGATTTTGTTACAACTTACAAGTGATTATGTAATTCTGATCACTGTTGCAGGTATTCATGTTTTTATTTCCAAACATGCTCCCTATGGATGTCATTTGGAGTTTACGTAACCGGACTACTCTTTGAGACAGCTTCAATCGTGTCGTTTTTGCTTATTGCTCATGGCTACTGCATCACTTCTGAGCGTCTTTCAGTACCCGAACGTAGAGCTATGGCTGTGATTGGATGTGTTTTCTATCTGATTCTTGTTGGTCACAGAGCTTCTATACCGTACTTCTCAGTAAGTTATCTTTAACGTTATTTATAATTCACAGTTTTCACTATTAAGATGTGCTAATCCTTTATATGTCCAATAATGCAGATCCTTCTAGTGCTTGACTATTTGCTCATATTCTTTGTGATATTTAATCATATAACTCAGAACTTATCACTCTTGAGTGAGCAGTTGAATTTTATCGAGGATGAAGATGTGCAAGAAATGCGTGATGCTATCTACACTAAATACCTTATGTTCAAGTACGTATTGGAATAAATAAGGGCTACCAATATAGAAATAAACACGTGGATAGTGTAGTACTTAAACGTGTTCTGTCTTTTCTGTTCTCTGCTATGCAGGAAATTCAAAGGGGCAATGCATATTGTAGCTATAGCCGAAACAGCAGTATATTTCTCTACTTCATGTTATTCATCTATTACGTGTCGATTTTCATAGAAAGAGATCATTAGTTCAGTTTTTGTTGATTTCAGATTTTCATCAACATGGACAGTTCTATGGAAAGCTATTGGATGAAGTTATTGGTTCGTGAGTGGGCGCATTTTTGTATCTTTCTGTATATTGGGTATGCAAAATTGCGCATTAGTATATATTTTTTAAAGTTACATATATGCTGATGTCGTCTTTCGGTTTGTACTAATAGTTTGCCGTTGTGAGTTGTGACAGATGGATTTTTAGATCACAAGATTTGGCACCACGGTTCTCCGTTATGCCAATGCATAAGTTAAAAAAAGATAGAATTGTTCCTCCCATCTACAGCATTGTACGCTCACAGTCATATCAGTATTTTTAGTAATACTTTCGTGTAATATAATAATTTACACCGCTACGTTATTTCAGGAACTGGATGCAGCATCTTTCAAAGACTTTAGCTGCCGGGAGTGGCAGATTGGAGTGGTAAGTGGTGTTTAATTCATTCTCGATGCAACCAAATTAGTAGTTTAATTGCAAGTTTATTGATGATCGATATTTTGCATTGCTAGCCGACTTATCAGGACAGGACCTCAAAGGACTCGATACTAGTAGTGATTCAGCACCCGCATGTATCTAGGCCAGTTCTAACCAGCTCAGGATCAGGAATTTCAGCTACCGAAGCCATCATATATTAAGACTGCTCGGTTGTGCTTTGTTTATAATTTCTGGCATCAAAATGAGTTCTGGTTTTGTTTTAAAGTCATAGGACAAGTATAGTTTTAGAAATAGAGATAGGCAATGCAGATATGAGAGTCTGCAGACAAACATTTATGACCTTACTTCGGTATGAATATAAAGCAGTAAATAGTTCTGGTTTTTCGTTTTTATTGCGACTTGTACTCTAACCATACATGCCTCTGTAATCGCATTGGGAGATTCACATACCATCATACTAATGATGTTGTTTGGTAATGAGTAAATATAGATCTAAAATACATAGTTCATTGTGCATTAACATCATAACTATCGGCGGCAATAATGTTTAAAATTTGAGAGGTTTGATTGATGAATTTACCCTTTCAAATATAAACAAAATTTTAGATCTCACAAAATGACCCGGGAACCATATCACTAACGAGATTTATCAAGTTATTTAGTAAAGGTCTCAAGTTTAAACAGTTTACGGTCAGCCTTTGGGCGCTTATTCCCAGCCCAAATGTTCTTGTTGAGCTGAAAAATAGAAGAATTCAATGAAATAGGTCTTAGGGTTCGTTCCCAACTCTCACGAGGCTGTTTTTCCAAAAAGAGTAGGGGTGTTCAAAAAACCATAGAAACCGACAAACCGAGCCGAACTGCTATATCAGAAACCGAATAAACCGAAAGCGAAAAAACCCACTTATCAAGGATCGGTTTCGGTTATTATATTTAAATTGAGCATCGGGTCAAACCCGACAGGAACCTGCAAAACCGACCTGACCTGAAATCCGAACCGAGAAATAGATATGAAAACCGAATAATTCGGTTCGGGTCGATTTTCGAGTTTTGAACTGAAAAACTGACAAAAACCGGATCGAACCGAAACCGACAAAAATCAAAATAACCAAACCGAAAAACTTGGTTCGGGTCGGTTGTCGGGTGGATTTGCTCAGCCCTAAACCAAACCGAACCACCCTGCGCTATGAGTATAGAAAAGAGCCCAAAAAATGCAAACATAAAAAATTTAGAAGCCCATTAGATATACTATACCCGGCCCAAGTAGTTTCCAGTCGCCAGTCACCTGAACGGAAAATCTGAATAAACAAACAAGAAGTCTCATCGAATGAGTGCAGCAGGTACACATCTTCCCTCTAACTTAAATTTGTGAGTGCAGCAGATACATATATATTTCTCTCTTTGTTATTTTGTATTTTTTATGTTTTGCAATGAAATACGTTTAATTAATTGTAGATTATATTGATAAAAATGGATCTCAAAATGATTCATTTTCTGATATTCCTAATAGTAACAGCTAAAAAATACATTTGAGAGCTTGAACCACTTATTTTTAATACTTCAACCTGCTAATGACTTGACGAAAGTGGCGAACCCATGACCAAGAGTCATCATGTTCATTTTATGAAAAGTACCGAAAATCGTAACTTAAAATTGAAGGACCAGGTTCATTTTAGAAAAAAAAAAAAAAATCCATGAACCCCATCGGTCCGCCCCTGCTTGACGATGATGCAAACCACCTCTTTTGGTGGCCATCTGCAGAAAATGAAAATTTAGGTGAATCATCACGAAAATTGTAACGCCCTCCGAAATCTGTATCATTTGATGACATGTTGAAGTTGATTAATAACCTGAGTTGGATATTAGTATTATTAAAATTCCTATGTTTATAAGAAATAGCAGAAACAACGTTGCAAATTGTGTTATCGTAAGAGAAATTTACCTTCCTAAACAAGCCTGTATGCAACAACATGATGATCAGGTTTAAAGGCACGTCACTTAGATCAGTTTTGATAATCATCACGTTATTATTAACCTTTGGGGTGTTTGTCTCAGCTTATATAGCTGGCTTATGGCTTATTTGGTTTTCGGCTTATGTTTCATAAGCTCATTTTTTGGGGCTTATTTTGTAAATTTCCGGCTTATATAAGTTTATTATGTCATAATAAACTTATATAAGCCGGAAAGTTTTAAAATAAGCCACAAAAAATGAGCTTATGAAACATAAGCCCAAAACCAAATAAGCCATAAGCCGGCTATATAAGCCAAAACAAACACCTTACTACTTTGTTGCTGCAAGCTGAGAGTCTATATCTTGTTGAATGTATTTAATGGGATCGGGTTTATCCACTTTCAGTTTTGATATCGAGTATCAGTGTTAATATTTATCGTATTTGTAACTGTCAGGTGGAGCGTTTGGAGGGAACAGAGGAGCACGGCCAGTACCACCAGAGAAAGGAGTATTTCCGTTAGACCATATGCACTTATGTGACGAGGTAACATCACTTTAAAAATGTCCAGAAAATTAGTATCTCAAAAGCACGTTGCACATTTTATTTAATTATATTTGGTAATAATATGCAGGCAAAGAAAGAATATATAAGCTGCCTGAAAACATCAGGGCATAAATCTGAGATATGCAGACATCTTTCGAAGAAGTATCTCGAATGCCGTATGGAAAAGTTAGTTATTTTATTATTCGTCTTCTAAATATTATTCGCAATCATCGTTTTCACGACTTTTTGTAAGAAAAGCTCTCTCTTTTAGGCTACCCAATTTTAACAAACAGAAATGCTGTATATGCAGCATGCAGTCCAACTAAATTTAGGTTTAACTAATTGATTATGACCAGACCAAACTATTCTAAATAGATGCTCAGATCGACCCTTTTCTTGGAAAGCTTATTAGAATTGATTGAGCGTGACATCTTTGTTGTGCAAGGGCATCTGACCACGTATACAAATGTTAAGAAAGGCAATACAAAAGAGTCTTTTCTAGTGTAGTTGAAAATCACGTCTTTTGGTGACGTGCTGATTTTTGTATTGACAATGTCTCTCAGGAATTTGATGGCAAAACAGGATATGTCAGAATTGGGATTCAGGACGGATACCAACTCAGAAGTATCTAAAGAGAAAGTCCAAAATGAAATCGAAGGATGAACAATGTATTTAGACCCTAATGAGATGATATACGCAGGAGGCCGAACCAAAACACTGAATATACAGGTATCATATCCTAGTGAAAATTATTTGTATATCAACTATGGAACACGATGACCATGATAGACTAATATAAGCTTCGGGAAGTTCATTTATCTGAATAAATTTCGATTTTCTGAGGATACATTCATGAGTTATGGTTGCGACAAGTTTGTATTAATCTACTATGGAATTTTCTTATTTTTGTCTATTTTAATGTAATAAGAGCCGTAGCCGGCAGATGGATTGCGATATTGTTGTTTATTTTAAAATACGTTTTGAAGGCTATCTTATCACGAAGAAGAATATGACCAAAGGTGTCGTAGTTTGTTGGTAACAAGAAACCGAATAGTACGATATTGTGATTCATTGGTGTGATCACAAGAAACAGTTTTGTTTTGAAATTATTGGATTATCGACTTGTGACAATAACGCATACCAGCTTTTTATGTCTATCAGTCCGACTTAGTTATACTTTTTAACTTAACTAATGACATTGACTGAATACTGAAAGTTGTCCATATCTAGTGTTTTTAACTTTATATTGTAACTAACGCTTTACCAAAATATAACTGTAAACTACCTATACACTTCTTTCTGGAAGAAGGGCAAAAGAACACATGTACATGAAATAGTGCAAAAACTTTTAGTTGCGAAAGAACAAACTTTATCGTCATTGATATTGATCACAACGATTGAATGTTTGATAACGTTTGTGTTTGTGTTAGGTTTTGCACCATTATCAATAGTTTTATTTGGTATCGCCGACAGCAACATTCAATATGGTAACACAAAAGGGTCATTCCCCTTGAGAAGCTAAGAATGTTGCAAGAAAATTAATGTTAATGTTTTGATCATCTTCGCGTTACTAATTTAAGTAAGCGAGGAACGAATGAACCAAAAGGTGTTAGCCCGGTGGTCATAACATAATGTAGTTTTTCGTCCCGTCTGAGTTAAGCTAAATAGTTTCACAAAAATAGTATAGTTTCAAGGTATTTTACCGGTCATTAAAACAATCAACATAGTCCAAAATCCAAATAAATCACACTTCTTTCTTGGTTTTATCTTGATTAACTTGTTTGACTGATGTTCTTCAAGCCTTTATTGTTTGACCAAACCAGTGGTGAATTCATCATAAAAATTAAATATAACTTATAGCCAAAATCTTATTTTGGGTATATATGAAGTGGAAACATAGCACTCCCTTTACCACTGGGGTAGGGGTGTCACTGTCTAAATCTCATCTTCCCATACTTCGCTCCGGCAGGATTAGGTGTTGTTATTGTTGTATGAATTGGAAACATGAGAAAATGATAAAAACAAATAACACAAAAATGGCAAAGAAGTGCATATGGACTTATGTCCAATCTAGCCAACTTCATGTTCTCTCACATCACATGACTGTAAACGAGCCAAGTTTATCTCGAGCTCACGCACAAAGAATAAGCCTGAATTGAGCAATATAATGATATAACAAGCTGAGTTCAAGCTTCTTGATGTGAATTCTTGTTGAGGTTTTTTCGAACCTTATGTATCTCTGCGAGTCGAACTCAAGACCATAAATGACTTTGGCAAGATAAAGTTTATATCTTTATTTAATTATTTGTGTTACCTTGATGAACTCGCTTCTCATTGTATATATCAGTCTTTTTCTCCCACATTTTCTTCTCTTTCTTTCTCCATTTTCATGGCCTCTCAAGTATCATTTCAATCTTTATATCACTGTGCAGCTTACACATCTCGTTTGCCAAAGTTTAGTACAAAACAGCAACAAAAACACACCTCTTCGACAAATAGTCTTCTGCGCAAACATTACATTTCATCATCATCATCTCATAGCTTTTCATTAAGTAGGTCTTCATCAAAATATGTGTCCTCAATTGGCTCTTCTGCTAAAGACGCGTTCACTGCTGAAGATGAACCTGCATTGGGTATGACGCACACAAATGAAATGGAATATAACCGTGTTAATTGTCTTGTATACGTATTGCATGAATCCGCCAGGAGCTTCTCTCTTGCTATTCAGAACTTAGAACTTTTTAGAAGTGTTCCCGAGCTTTCTAATGCATGGAATGGGGTAGATGTTAATGCATGGCATAAACGCACTGCGTATCAGGTTAGCTATATATATATTTTTAAAATATTCATTTCTTATCATCTATACGAATAAATTGAAGTTAATAGTCATTGTTTCACAGGTAGCAGTTTATGCTTTACTGAAAGCTGCGATTGAGGTGGAGTTATTTCTATGTCACAAACGTTGCAACACTCCCGTTTATAAAATGTAAGTATTATATAAGATTTATTCACCACATTTACCAGTCTAAGTTATGTTTTAACTCTAACGGGTTAAACAAGTTAAATTGATAAAAAAGATAAGGCAAAGAGGAAAATGATCAAATGGTGGAACGGGTCAAAAGACGCAGAAAGTGTGTTTCTTATTGCATAAAACCTTCTTAGTGATTTCATCATTAGATTATTAGTGACATAATCTAGCTTTCGAACATATACGTGACGCAAAATGTGATAAAAGGTGTTCCTGGTCAACTCAACCCATACCATATTTACCCATTTTGACCCAAACACGTTGTGACTAGTTGATCTGTTTCTATATTTGGCCACATCTAGTTTATGAGAACGGGCCATTTGGGCTAACACTATGTTCGTCCTTCTTCAGTTTGTCCCCAAAGGCATTATATCTTGGTGACTTCGTTGAAAGCCAGTTAAATGCCAAGAACCAGGAATTGGTGCCGTGGTTTCGAATGGTTGAACTTCCACGTATCGCAGGATTATTCATTCCACTTTTTAAGAAATGGTCCGTTGAATACGCTGGAAGGTACATAAATAAGATCAGTACGAATGATTAGATTTGCTTGATTTATAGCCACAAAATATACACATGTATATTAACATAAAGTTATGCAGTGGTATTGCAGGAATTATTCTTGCAATAAGTTGTTGTTCTGCAGTCACAAAATTGGGTTCGGGACGTTTTTCTTGTCCTGAAGTTGCTGCAGCAGTTAAGTATGCGTTGGTTCAGCTTAGGGACTTAGCATGCGATCTTGTATCAGTTGATAAGTTCCATCAGTTATCAATTGAGGCAGGTTTTGAAGATGATTTCTTATCACATTGTGGTAAAAAGGTTATACCAAGTAAAAGTATAGAAGATGTGGAATTTTGGATTGGCCTCGTTCAAGAAAAGCTTTCTGTAGCATTTCATAGAGAAAGTGTCATAACACCTAATCAAACCTCCTTTGACAAGGTCCGACAAGCCATTTTTTTGAAAGTTCCAAAATCGGATAATTAAAGTGGTTTTTGTTTACTAATATATAGGTTGAAGAGACTACTTTAGCCACTCTTGGGCTTTTTGCATATTTGGGAAGAGAGACAAGATTATACTTATCGGGAATGAACATAAAGGATATGGATGAGCAGATAAAGAATTTCCTAGGGTAAAATTCGAAATTGCTCAATCGATTTTACTTTTTACCTCATATACGTTTATCGAAACTTTGATCGAGAAAAAAGTTGATTACCTGAAAAAGCCATTTGACCAAGGCTAGTTACATATAGTTGACTCTTACGGTACAAAATATGAAAAATTTATTACTTTTTCAGTTACTTAGAGTGTGGCAGCCTGTATATCTATCCCGAGTTTAACTCCTTACCGAGGTATCAACTCTTCACTGAGGTATGTGTAATATTAACTTATCTTATATATACAAATACTGAATGATACTAAAACTCAAATTGTATATGTAGGTAGTTATAGATGAAATTGGATGGCTTGATTTTTACGCTCCACTTAAAAGCAAGTTTCGATATGATAGGAGAAGGTCCAAACAACGTGCTATACAAGCGGAAAAGGAGATAATCCTTTATACAGTTCTTACTGTTTGCTATGATGTTTTCTCCGGATTTGCACATTATAGTAGTTCTTCTAAACAACCCTTAGATTCTGACGTGCTTTCATTCTTGCTTCGAAGGTAGTATAATAAATCATAGAGAAAATTTACGATTGTTATTGCATAAAATAGTGACCAACTTTAATCTTTTGCGTAATTTTTTATATTTTTTGTTTGTAGTCAGAACCTGTTATCTAGTTGCCTGGAGGAATACTGGGCTGCTTATGATAAATCCGGGTAAGTTATAGAAAACAACGCTTTTATAATAAAATTCTATAGAACTAAATAAAAATATGCACCTTTATTTTATCATGTGCAGCGAGTTAATGAAGTTTACGGAATCTATATTATTGGAAGCTCAGTTAAAGCCAATTGAGCTAACCAAAAGGGGGATCTATAAGGTAGTAATTTTTGCTTCATTTAGTCTTGACTTTATAGAATTTTATGTGAGAAAAATATTTGGCAGGACACAAGTTTAGCAGGAATCAACAATGTAAAGCTCACCGAGAAGGAACACGGAACTAAAACTAAACGTTTACATGAACGCTTGTGGAGGAAGTCAACAGAAAAGTTGATTTGTGCTAGAAATGTACGTAAGATGCTAAGGGTGTGATTGGATAGATATATGATTATCTAATTAGATAGCCGGGTTTAGTTACTCTGATACTGAGTTCCTAACATTTCACATGAAATACAGGTTATTTTAATGGGCACTCATCTACTTTTCATTGATGTATCAGAGCTTATCAGGCTCCTTGTGAAGCAATTGCGTGGCAAAAAGATTACAAGTAGAGAAAGAAGGAAGATAAAGAGAACACTCAATGATATTGTCACTCTTGTTCCCGTTACGATATTAATGCTATTACCTGTAGGCATCTACTTCCAAACTGTATATTAGAGGTGGCAAAATGGGTGGGTTCGGGTCAAAAATGGGAATTTTGGAACGGGCAAAAAATGGTCGGGTAGGATTAACCTGTAACACTTTTCATCAAGTATAACTACACATAAGTTATATTTCAGTAAAGATATTATGTTTTAAATCCAAAAATTTACGTAAAAAAAACCATAACTGACCCGTTTATAGTAAATGGGTCGAAATTGCCACATCATTATTTTTTATCAACCAATAAGACTTACGTAGTATTTGCTTTTGTAAAAATCTTTGTGCTTGAGCAGGTTTCGGCTGTTGGGCATGCAGCAATATTAGCTGCAATTAACAAATACGTGCCGTCTATGGTACATCTAATCAGCATCCCATTGTTCATCTTATGTTTTGTGATTTTGTTTTCTTTTTAATACTCTTGTTCAATTTTGTCCTATATATAGATTCCTTCTCCGTATTCATCTGAACGGCTCAATTTGGTAAGACAACTAAAGAGAACAAAAAAGATGGAAGTTGAATCACGGGTTGTTGAAGATACAAGTCAAATTAGAGAAAGTACTAAAGAAAGTGAAGAAACAAGTTTTCAAGTGGCAATGCCATAAATACAAAGGAATTAAAGAAGAAAGAAAGACGGTAGTTTGATAACAAGACACGAATAAAAGAGATGCTGTCTTTTTGGCCAAATTTACGTTCGATCTTGATTTAAAAAGTGTATATAATTAGATGACGATGATGCATAATGGGATGTATATAAATAAGTGCATGCCAAGGTTTTCTTGATCTATTGTGCCTGTATCTTGAAGCTGTCATTATTGCCAATAAAAACGAAACTGAAAGTGATGAATAAATATTTGTAAATATTTGTCCAATACCCAAATGCAAAAGAGTGTACAAACCATGTGATCACTGATCAGTTTTATTTATATATAATTTGGTCGAGATCGCCTAATAAACCTGATTTAGTCTAACCATAAATATGTAAACTTGATGTACTTAACCAAAACAAATATTTTGTGTAGTCAAAAGGCAAAAATATCTATAAACTGAAGTTGAAAACGTTGATTGCTAGTTGTTGGAAAATTTAGTGCACTTGTGGGATTATTTCACACCTTGTAATGGGTTAGGAGGTACGGAGTGTACACCCATAAGGTTCATGAATACCCTGACTCTTGTAGTGGTTTGTATTGGTAGTGCTAGTAGAAAGTACTGCTTGTGGAAAGTACTGCTTGTGGTTTCCACTGATAAGCAGTGTTTCCACTGATAAGTAGTGTTTCCACTGATAAGCAGTGTTTCCACTGAAGCTTGTGTTTTCCACTGAAGCTTGTGTATTCCACTGAAGCAGTGTATCCACTGATAGCACTATGAAAATCTTGATGAAAGTCTTGCTTGTAACGGTTTTGACCTATTCAAGTGGCAGTTTCAACTGCTTAATGACCACGTTTAATTGGTCATGTAACCACTAACGGCTATAATGGGGATAATTATGAGGCTATTAATGGGACGATTAATACTCATAATTCCATTTGATTAGCTTAGAGAAAACTCCTATAAATAGGAGATCTGATTATGCATGAAGCATATACAGAAAACCATTAACACTTATTAGCGCAAGGGTTATAGAATTGTGCCTAATTCCATAACTGCATTTGGTCTTATCCCAAGTAGATATTCGTGTAACCCAGGCATTAGGGTCGAATAGTTTACTTTGGAAAGTGATCACACGATTCCAAGTGATATCCGGTAACCACCTAGTGGTATTTGTTTCTGCTGACTTGTTGCTTGTTTCTGCTGAATTGATTATCTTACCCTGTTCTAGGAGCTACTAATCCAACAATCAAAGTAAACTATTTTGTGATAATCAATGGCAACTGCTGCAATGAAACACATGGCTTCAAACTTTGCCAAGCTTGATAAGTTTGAAGGGGTTGACTTTAGGAGGTGGCAGAAGAAGATGCACTTCTTGCTGTCAAGCATGAGTGTGGTGTATGTGCTAACCACTCCTATCCCTGATGATGGTGATGATGCTACTGTGGAGCAGATCAGGAGGAGGAGCAAATGGGAGAATGATGACTACATATGCAGAGGTCTTATTCTCAATGGTATGTCTGATTCTCTGTTTGATATTTATCAGAACTTTGAATCTTCCAAAGAACTGTGGGATTCCTTGGATGCCAAATATATGGCTGAGGATGCATCAAGTAATAAGTTTCTTGTTAGTAATTTTACAAATTACAAAATGACTGATTCAAGACCAGTCATAGAACAATACAATGAACTTATTGGAATACTTGGAAGGTTTACACAACACAATATGCACATGGATGAGGCTATTTCAGTCTCTTGTGTTATTGATAAACTTCCTCCTTCTTGAAAAGATTTCAAGCATACCTTGAAACATAAGAAAGAGGAATTAACTCTGGTTGAGTTGGGCAGTCATCTGCGCATTGAGGAATCTCTCAAAGTGCAGGATAATGACAAGCCAAAGAGTAGCAATGCTGCTGGACCATCTGTTGTCAATATGGTGGAGCATAACAACTCCACCAGGTACAATGACAACAAAGGCAAACGCAAGTATCATGACAACACGAGGGCAGATCCTAACAAGAAGGCAACACCTACTTGTTGGAAATGTGGCAAGACTGGTCACATTAAAAGGAACTGCAAAGGTGTTAAAGTTGGTGGTAAAGCCAATGGATCAGGCACTAATGGTTCAGGGAGTGGTGGTTCAGTCAACTCACTGAAAGGTCATAATATGTTTAATAAGTCTTTTCAGATTTATTATGTTACATATATATCTGAATCTTTTTATGTGCAGGATGATGATGTTGCGTGGTGGGTTGACTCTGGTGCTACAGTTCATGTATGTAAAGATAGAAGCTGGTTCAAGACTTATGAGTCACTGAATGATTGTTCTATTCTTCACATGGGAAATGAGTCAACAGCCTTGGTGCATGGTCGTGGTTGTGTAGATCTTAGGTTTAGTTCAGGAAAGATTGTAACTTTGTTTGATGTTATTCATGTTCCTGATATCAGGAAGAACTTGGTTTCAAGTAGTATTTTGAATAATCATGGTTATAAACAAGTTATTGAGTCTGATAAAATTGTGCTTTCTAAGCATGGTGTTTTTATTGGTTTTGGTTATTTATGTAATCAAATGTTCAGGCTTAATATTTCCACTCATAGTGTATTTATTTCCACTGATAGTGTAAATTCAGTGTGTGTGACCACCACTAACCAGACTGACTCTACCCTGTGGCATGTTAGACTTGGCCATGTTCATTATAAGAGGTTGCAAGATATGTCTAAGGATGGGTTAATCCCAGCCTTTGACATGGACACTGAAAAGTGTAAAACTTGCATGTTGACCAAGATTACCAAGAAACCTTTTCAGGGTGTTAGTCGTGAGACTAATCTCTTGGAGCTTATACACAGTGATCTGTGTGATTTGCATGCCACTCCCTCTTTGGGGAACAAGAAGTACTTTGTGACATTTATTGATGATGCTTCTAGGTTTTGTTATGTTTATCTGTTACATTCCAAGGATGAAGCATTAGATAAATTCAAAGTGTTTAAAACTGAAGTTGAATTACAACTTGGGTCTTTGATCAAAAGATTAAGGACTGATAGGGGAGGTGAGTACATGGATACTCTGTATTTTCAGTCTGTTGGTATAATCCATGAAACGACTGCCCCTTATACTCCTCAGCAAAATGGTATTTCTGAAAGGAAAACAGGGTCTGAAGGAGATGGTTAATTCCATGTTGTCCTATTCAGGACTGAGTCAAGGGTTCTGGGGTGAAGCTATGCTAACAACTTGCTATTTGCTAAATAGGGTTCCCAACAAAAGGAACAATGTTACCCCTTATGAACTCTGGACTAAAAGGAAACCCAACCTGAATTATCTCAGGGTCTAGGGTTGTAGGGCTGTTGTAAGACTCCCTGATCAAAAGTTGAAAACTTTGGGTGAAAGAGGCATTGATTGCATCTTTGTTGGATATGCTGAGCATTCCAAGGCTTATAGGTTCTATGTTATTGAACCTAATGAATATGTTTCAGTTAACTCCATAATTGAATCAAGGGATGCAAACTTTGATGAGAATAGATTCTCATCAGTCCCTAGACCAAGTATGAGGATTCCTAATGGAACTCATGACACTGGTGTATCAGAGGTCCCTGATGATGAACCATCAGTGGTCCCTGATGAGGTTGTGGTTCAACAACCTGAACCTGTGCTTAGAAAGAGCAAAAGAGTCAGGACTCCAAAGTCATTTGGACCTGAGTTTCAACTGTATTTAGTTGAAGGAACAAGGAATGCGGTCTCAGACCAATACTCCTATTTCTTCATTGTTGAGGATGATCCCAAGACATTTGAAGAAGTAATGAAGTCCCAAGACATTGCTTTCTGGAAAGAAGCAATCAATGATGAGATGGATTCCATCATGAGCAACAACACTTGGGTGTTGGTTGATCTACCACCAGGCTGCAAACCTCTGGGTTGCAAATGGATTTTCAAAAGGAAAATGAAGGTAGATGGAACTATTGAAAAGTTCAAGGCTAGATTAGTTATTCAGGGCTTTAAACAAAAGTCAGGGATAGACTATTTTGATACTTATGCCCCTGTGGCTCGTGTCAATACCATAAGACTGCTGATTGCTATGGCATCTATTCACAATCGATTATTCATCGGATGGATGTGAAGACGACTTTATTGAATGGTGAATTGGATGAGGAGGTTTATATGAACCAACCTCAGGGCTTCATCATGCATGGTAATGAAAACAAGGTGTGTAAACTGATTAAGTCTCTTTATGGACTTAAGCGGGCACCTAAGCAATGGCATCAAAAATTTGATGAAGTGGTCTTGTCTAGTGGTTATGTTCTTAACCAAGCTGACAAATGTGTATATAGCAAATTTGATGAATCCGGTAAAGGAGTCATCATTTGTCTATATGTTGATGACATGTTGATCTTTGGCACTGACCAAAATTAGGTTGACCTGACAAAGGAATTTTTGTCATCAAGATTCTCCATGAAGGACATGGGGTGATGTTATCCTTGGTATAAGGATTAAACATGAAAGTAATAGAATTTCTATCTCTCAGCCTCATTATATTGAGAAAGTCTTGAGGAAATTCAATTACTTTGATTGTACTCCAATGAGTACACCTATGGATACTTGTGAGAAGCTGATGCCTAATCATGGCAAGGCTGTATGTCAACTTGAGTATTCTAGGGTAATTGGCTGCACGATGTATGCCATGACTTGTACAAGACCCGATATTGGTTTTGCAGTGGGAAAATTGAGCAGGTATACTAGTAATCCTAGTGCTCATCACTGGCAAGTAGTTCAAAGGTCTTGAAGTATTTGAAGAGAACTATGGATTATAGTCTCTCATATCTTGGTTACCCATCGGTGTTGGAAGGATACACGATGCAAGTTGGATTAGTAACACGAAGACAATTAGTCTACTAGTGGTGGGTATTCCTACTTGGTGGAGGTGCTATTTCTTGGGCATCCAAGAAACAAACTTGCATCACCAGTTCAACAATGGAATTTGAATTTGTGGCTTTAGCAACTGCTGGTAAAGAAGCTGAATGGTTGAAAAACTTGCTTCTTGAGACTCCATTGTGGCCTAAACCTATAGCACCTATTTCTATCCGGTGTGATAGTGCAGCTACATTGGCTAAGGCTTATAGCCAGATGTACAATGGTAAGTCTAGACACTTAGGTGTCGGACATAGCATGATTCGTGAGCTTATCATGAATGGGGTGGTATCTATAGAGTTTGTTAGATCTCAACAAAATTTAGCTGATCACTTGACTAAGGGTCTGGCTAGAGACTTGGTTATAAAGTCTGCTAAAGGGATGGATTTAAGTCCAACTTAGTCACTGAATGCTAGGACACCCAACTCCTCCTAAGGAAACTTGGGAGCTGAGTTCAATGTGGAAAGCTGAATATTGATTTTGGAGCACATGTTTTATTTTACATCCCAAGGTTGTGCTCAGAACCTGCTGAAAGGAGGATGAAGTTTTACTTCTCAATGGTTAATTTTCTTTGAAAAAGTGCTAGGCGAGGAGCATGAATAAAGAGGAACCACCTATGTAAATGTTGAAGTTTTGCCAGGAAGCTTTGGACTTTTAGCTTTTACAACATTTATGAATTTGGATATGGACACATGGCTTGTATAGTGTCAGCAGCTTTTAAGTGTTTGAAAACTTGTGTGTATTTTATCTTCAGGTATTCAAATGGGTTGAAGGGTTCAATTCTTAGAACACCCCGATTCTCGAATATTTGAACGTGTAATTTACTAAGATGGAAATTCAATCC
This sequence comes from Chrysanthemum makinoi, assembly GCA_910596185.1. Taxonomy (NCBI): domain Eukaryota; kingdom Viridiplantae; phylum Streptophyta; class Magnoliopsida; order Asterales; family Asteraceae; genus Chrysanthemum; species Chrysanthemum makinoi. Next base: position 310,323,732 of record OU343220.1, on the reverse strand, counting down.
TCGGGACATTTTCGTTTATGCACATGTTTTGCTTGATGTTTATTTTTCATGCAAAGGAAGTGAACTAAATTTGGGGAGGATTGTTGGAAAATTTAGTGCACTTGTGGGATTAGTTCACACCTTGTAATGGGTTAGGAGGTACGGAGTGTACACCCATAAGGTCCATGAACACCCCGACTCTTGTAGTGGTTTGTATTGGTAGTGCTAGTAGAAAGTACTGCTTGTGGAAAGTACTGCTTGTGGTTTCCACTGATAAGCAGTGTTTCCACTGATAAGCAGTGTTGGTACCGTTATCTGACAACTTCAGATTCTCGAACTCCGTAATTAGGGTTTAAAGCCTCGCTTCCTTCACACGATCAGCTCCTAAGTTACGAGTTTTTATCGCTTCCCACATCTCCTTCCCGGTTTTCAAATTCCCGATTTGCAAAATCAAATCTTCTGGGATCGATTGAAAAAATAATCCTTTAACTATATTGTTTTTCTTGGCATCATCTGAGCCCGGATCTACCACATCCCATACTCCATGAATTCCAAGAAGTACTTCCATACGCATTCTCCATATGGTATAGTTAGTTGACGTTAACATCGGGCAGTGAAACGTCAAATTTGATTCTTTTGTCGGCGGTGGTGGTAGGTCAGAACCTGATGGATCTCCAGTCATCCTGGTTCTTCTTCTTCTGGATCGCGAATAAGTTTGTAACGGGGAACTTTCCAGCCCTTTATTACACGGCTAAATAGCTTAGCCTTTGTATCAGTTTTACTGAACAAAAGTTGTGACCAAATTAATGCAATCTGATCAAAGTTCACACGTCTAACCACAAGGTCGCAGGTTAGAGATGAAACGAAAAATGGGCTGTGATCAAAGTGGGCTTTAATCACAGTGGGCTGCAATTCACAACCAACCAACAGGTTCTTTAATTCGATTGTTTTAAGGATTCTGTAACCCTTAAATAATTCACATTTAACCACAGGATTCTTCCAGCAAACGAACCGGATGTTGTTCATATACGGTACATCAAGTTCTGAACTTCAGAAAATTATTCACTTTTGTTGTACAAATTTGGGAAATTCAAAAGAACAGTGTATGTACAACAAAAGTGAATAATTTTCTCAACATACAGACTGGTACAGCCAATGCTACCACAACAATGAAATGCAAGAACAAGGCAATTGATATACGTTTAAGATTAAAGTTCAAATCTTGCAAATAAAGCATCTAAAATCATAAACACCTGAACGGTTACAATAAATGGCAGTGTCTTTGGTCTGAAGGATCAACAAAATCTAAATAGTAAAACTAGAACACGGCATCTGATCTGGAAACATAATCACTAAAATGCTAAGTATAAGAACAGGGAAGGAAAGAACAAGCATCAATCATGGAGCACTGGAAGAACCTTCATCTGGTAGGTCTGGTTTAATGGCAAGAACGTCGACCAATGGAAGGTGGAAAGCTGAAGAAACCTTATCCACAAAGGGATATTGATGAGTAAAGAGCTCATTGTAAGCTTTGAGGAACTTTTCCTTAGAATCTAGGTCTAAGTCTTTCGTCCTGGCCAAATATTTCCTCACATCATCATCCGACCGATCAACCTTCACACCTTCAACATACCCGGCCCCATAAGACAAACTAAAGGCATGGCCAATTGAAGCTCTGTACTCGACACTCTGAAGTAGACGGTTTACTACTGAAGGAACCAGATCCCGAATGATTTTTTGTTTCTGTTTCTCTTGATCACCAGCCCGAATGATGCTATCCTTAAGCTCTTCTTTTAGTCGGGCAATCTCTCTATCTTTTTCTTCCAAGTCTTTGCCCTGATTTTTAAGCTACAGTTCCTGCTGTTTATTACTTTCAGTCACATCTTGAAGTTGTTGCTCAAGCATTTTATTGCGAGCATCGGTGGAGGCAAGGTCTGCTTCAAGGCCATGGCACTTTTCAATGGCTTCCTCTTTTGTAAAATTTTATAACAAAGGAGAAACCAAACTTGAATCTCAATTCAAGTCAATCTTATTAATCAACCAAAAGCAACAATCAGATCAGAGAGACAATATCTCAATCAGTAAACCAATATAACAAACCAAGAACCCACAACTTGCCACTGCTACTCAGGTGCAAGTCTATTGACTATCTTGCCAATAGTTCATACAAACTCTCAACCTCACAATGAATAACAAGAACAACTTAACAAAGCTTTTGATTGAAAACAAGAGAGAAAGAATACGTGTTTGCGTGTGTGGAGAATGAACCAACCCTAATCAGATCTTCAGTATATAAAGCCTTGATATCAACTTTCAGCTTGTGTCAACTCCAGCCCTTATACTTCAAGACTCTTGTCAACTCTTACCAAAAGATAAGAACCACTTAATACTGCAAAATACAATTATGGCAACATTAGTCCTTATATAAAATTCCAGGTTGAGTTAATCACTTCAACATCCCCCCTTAACTTCAACCTGGAACGTATCAACCATACCTAGTTTACCCACAAGCTTGTTATGTTGAAGCTTGCCTAAACCCTTGGTAAAAATGTCAGCAGTTTGATCTGCAGTATGAATTTTTTCAGTTTTAATGACACCTGCCAAAAAATTTTCCCTTACAAAATGTAAGTCAATTTTTAAATGTTTTGTCCTTTCATGGAACACAGGATTAGCTGCAATCTTAATGGCAGCTTGACTATCACAAAAAAGTTTTACAGGAAAAAAATGTTCCCAGTTCAAATCATGAAGAATTTTAAGAACCCAAACAACCTCAGAAGTAGCAGAGGCCATAGCCCTGTACTCAGCTTCTGCCGATGACTTAGAAATGGTGTTTTGTGTTTTGCTTTTCTAGGAAACTAGTGAACCATTTAAGAACAAACAATAACCAGTGACAGATTTTCTAGTTATAACACATTTTGCCCAGTCTGCATCAACAAATGCTTCAAGAGAAACATTTGGGCACCTGGTAATATGAATACCCTTCCCAGGAGAACCTTTTAGATATCTCAAAACCTTAAGTGCAATTTTCAAATGAGACCTAAGAGGCTTATGCAAGGCCTAGTATGAGTTAAATAAATCAATTTTCCAATCAACTTATGATACTCAGTCAAGTTATCTATCACAAGATCATTTATAGTAGGTTCACTAGTTAAAAACAAATTTTGTTCAAGAGGAAAAACAGATGGTTTGCAAGCAAGTAAACCAAATTCAGTTAACAAATTCAAGCAATACTTCCTTTGAGTTAAACAAACACCCTGCTCAATTTCAATCACTTCAATGCCAAGAACGTATTTAAGCTTTCCTAAATCTTTAATTTGAAACTTAGATTTCAAAAAAACTTTAAAACTTTCAATTTCTTCCAAATTATTCCTAGTGATTATTATATCATCCACATAAACAAGTAAAGCAACAAAGTTACCTGAGTCACTTTTAGTGAAAAGAGAGTAATCATTTTTGCTCTGTTTGAAACCATGCTCAACAAGAGCACTATTCAATTTAGCATTCCATTGCCTGGGTGCTTGTTTCAACCCATACAAAGACTTTTTTAGTCTACAAACTCTTTTATCATTAACATCAAAGTAACCCTCAGGTAGAGTCATATAAACAGTCTCATTAAGATCACCATAAAGAAAAGCATTGTTAACATCAAGCTGATATATAGGCCAACACATTTGAACACCAAGATTAACAACACACCTAACAGTAACAATCTTAACCACAGGAGAAAAGGTTTCATCAAAGTCAATACCTTCCTTTTGATTGTACCCTTTTATAACTAATCTACCCTTATATCTTTCAATCTCACCTGAGGATTTATACTTAATCTTATAAACCCACTTATTTCCTATGGCCTTTCTACCAACAGGTAACTCACATATTTCAAAAGTATCATTACTATAAAGAGCATGCATTTCCTTATCCATTGCATCTCTCCAGTGCTGTTCCTTACAAGCTTCCCTAAAAGTTTTTGGTTCCACAGCTTTATTTAGCTCAACAGCAAAACAAAAGTTTTCAGAACTAAGTTTTGAATAACTAACAAACTTTTCGAGACCATATTTAACTTTGGAATCAATGACAAAATCTTTATATTTATTTGGAAAAACAGATGTTCTATCAGACCTTCTTAAAGAAGGCTGATCATTGTTATCAAAACCTAAGGGACTACTGACACCCTCAGAAGTGTTCACACCAAGAGGTGTTACAGCCATCTCACTTGCACTGACAACCTTTGGAACCAATAGAGTGCCCCAAATCACTATGTTCTTGGTCAATAGTTGGGCTGCCAAAATGCAAGGAGTTGCTGTCATCATCCTCATGATGATCATTATGACTGTTGTTACCCAAAGGAGTACCAATATGAGTATTATAATCATTGGGTGTGTCAGGGTTATCACATATTACTTCATCAAAGAAATTAACATGCTCTAAACCTTAACTGAGAGGGTCAGGAGTAGCAGAAGAGTGTTTTATCTTGAAAGGAAACACATTTTCAAAAAATTTAACATCTCTAGAGAAGATAAAGTGTTTCCTCTCAAGACTATACAATTTATAGCCCTTTTGAAAATTAGAATAGCCAACAAGAACAGATTTTTCTGCTCTACTACTAAACTTATCATTGCTGGTAAGAATAGTAGCAAAACAAAGACAACCAAAAGTTCTTAAATGACTAAACTCAGGTTTTCTACCAAAAACAAGATTGTAAGGAGAGTTTCCACTCAGCACTGAAGAAGGCAATCTGTTAATCAAGTAAGTGGCAGTTAGAATGCATTCAGACCACAAAAAGACTCAAAATTCTTAACACCTAGGTCAGTACCTTGATCTCCATCAAAGTAGTATAAACCATCCATTTGTCTACCAATCCCTAGAACACTCATCCCCCTCAAATCCTGAGGTAACAAATAACACTTAGCTTCATCAAAAGCAATAACAAATTTGCTATCTCTAGTCACTTTATGAACAGACATTAAACTGACATAATATTCAGGAACAACCAACACATCATACAGAGTCAAATGTTTAGTGAGTATCATGTTCCCAACTTTGGTAATTAAGGCTTCAGTACCATTGGGGTATTAAACCTTCATACCAAGTTTGGAAATGTCAATGACATTCACTAAGAATTTGTCAGTGTATGTTAAATGTTGGTTGGCTCCATAATCAACAATAACACCAGCTGCAACAAGTGCAACCCTCATTTTACTATTATGACAGAAAAACTTATGAAAGTTTTGATTAAAGAATTTGCTTTTGGTAAAAACAATACCTGCCATATTGGCATGAACCTTTTTCCCATTTCCAACATTATTAACAGAGGTTTCTTTGATCAAGGAAAGAAGCTTTGAAATTTGTTCATCAGAGAAAGCTGAAGTGAAACTAGATCCAATAGAATTGTTATTGTTAACAAATCTTTTATTAAAGTTTTGAGCACCTTGATTATTACCAGTTCTTTTATTTTTACCAAAATCAGCAGGGTAACCAATGAGCTTAAAACATCTATCCATAGTATGACCATTAAAACCACAGTGCTCACAAACTAAGACAGGACCACCAGCAGTCCTTCTATTATCACTATTCCTAGGGCCATTAGTTGGTCTGAAAGAACCTCCAGAGGTAGCAGGCATCTGAGAGTTCCCTTTGTTGGGCACACTGGAGTTAAACACAGATGACTGAGACCTTTGGGAAGCCCCAGCACCTGAACCAGTGACCACAGACCTATGAGACTCCTCACTAGAAATAACAGTAAAAGCCCCTTTAACATCAGGGAGAGGATCCCTAGACAAAATGTTACTTCTAATTTGCATGTAAGAATCATCTAACCCCATTAAGAATTGCATAAGCTTCATTAACTGGTTATGTTTTTTAAGATCCTCAGCAGCATGACAAGTACATCTAGGTAACTGATGAGTGTGTAAATACTCATCATTTTTGTACCATTTAAACTGCAAAAACATCTGAAAACACTCAGAAATGCATCAAAATGATAAAAATATCACAAATAAGTGTTTTATGTGTTTTAAATGCAAAAATATCAAAATCTGGTGAAAAACGTATCAAGTTTGCATAATTGGCAGTTTTAGTCCCCCAAGTTTCAAAAGTTGTCAAAAACAGTCCCTGGTAAATCAAAATAAAGAAAAATATCATTTCAAGTCCCTAGGGATTCATGAGTTGTCAAAATTAGTCCTTGAGATTTAAAATTGCAAATTTACAACTTAGGTCCCTAAACTTTCAAAAATGACAAGTTTGGTCCCTGGAATATTGGAGATTGTCAAGTTTGGCCCTTGGATTATAATTTCAGAATGTACATGATTGGCCCTTGGAAAATCAGAATTGGCAGCAATGGTCCCTCAAGTTTGGAAGAATTGCATTTTGGTCCTTGTATTACTAAACCAAGCTTTGAACCCTGCCATTACCACTTGACCCCTGCCATTACCATTGTGACCCCCCTATTTTGGACCCCCGTCCAATATAACCCCCAAGTCAAACCCGGTCAAACCATATCCTTTTCCCTCCCACCTTATCTCCTTCCTCCTTCCCACTTGCCTGCAACACATCTCCCATCACCTCACCTTATCCCTTCAACCCTCACCCCCTCATCATCACACCTACCTTATCCCTACCCTCCACCACCCCCCAGTTGCAATTTCAGAGCCCCACTGCCAAAAACCATTTTGGCGCCAAAATTTGATCAAACGGCCAATATAGTCTCAAGTCATCCAATGGCTATCAAAGCAAGTGGGAAATGATCAGAAGTCTAGTGGAAGACATTTTGGTGTATAAAAAAGGAAGAAGAAGCAGAGAAGAAGGACTAAGAAGTGTAATTTTTATTTTTTGTATGTCATTTTTATATAATTTAAATTTCCAGTGTATTTCAAAGCTTTAAAAACATCTTGTAATCTTATTTCAGTGTAATAAAAGTTTGTTTACAGTTCCAATTTCAAGTTTTATGTACAAATTCAGTTTATGCAATTTTTGAGCCAAAATCTCAAATTTAGCTTAAGTTGATTGTAGTTGTTACTAAGGATTGGAAAAGCTCACATAAGCTCTTATAAAGCTTTTCTAAGCTTTTAGAATCATTAAAACTCAGTTTAGACTTAAAACTCAAAAATACCAAAAATTACTAAAAAATTAATTAAAAATAAAAAAACCAAATGAAATGAAGATCAAGACTGGTGCAGTGCTGATTTTGGATTGCTTATTGGTATAGAGCTTCTTGGGAAGCTATAGGGTGTGATCTCAGTCATTGGTTCCCTGTTTATGCTTGAATCTCATCTTGTAAGCTATTTTCTTGATTTTTACATTTTCTAGTATAAGTACTTAAAACCTGTTAATTTTGGCTTAATCCTGTTTAAATATAGTTATTACAAGTTAATAAGTAGATTTATCAGTTTAAAACTTGTTTTAGTTCTTAATGCTTCACAACAGCTATAATAAAGGGTGTTTGGATCTGTTTATTAAACTGTGTTAGAGGGTGTTTGTGGAGTTGATCTTGTTTGATATACATCACAATACAACCTAGTAGCTCAGTCAAAGCAATAAATTCAGTCCTTATTTCATAGAAAGTCAAAATCTCCTTTAATTGCACTTAAACAGTTAACTGTTGGGATTTTGTTTGCCAAATTCATTTTACATGCTTAAAAGTTGTTACCATAGCTATAAATAATCTCATTTTACCTTATTACAACTTATTCAGTCCATAGAATCAATTAAAATCTCATAAAAGTCAACTTAGTTTATTTTATTAAAAAGTCAAAATTTTCTAATTACAGTTTTTGAATAAACTTCATAATTTTAGTGAGTGCTTAATATTAATATTTAGTCTATATGCTTTTGGGATATTAAAGTTTAGTTGCTTAACTAAATTAGAAAAATATAAGTTTACTTCTAGCTAGCTTATTAAGTGCTTTTTACTTAGCTTCTTTTGACCCCCTTTTCAAAAAGCATGCCCTGTGCACTGGTCACTGTGGTGTGCACAGGTTGTGCAGAGTTCTCCACAAGCTCATTAGAGCTTGTCTTGGTCTCAACTTTGGTTTACAAGTAGCTAACCAGGTCTAGTTTAGGTTCCAATGTCTGGTTTTCATTTTCAGCTTATTGGGTAGCTTATTCTTAGGCTGCAAAGTAGTAGCTAAATCTGTTTTTGGCACTTGATTTCAAAATCCTCAAATCTGTTTAGTTTGCACTTAAGAAGTTTAGGTCAGTTGTATCTAGTTTCTTTTGAGTAGTCTTAGCTTATTATAGCTTCTGTAATCATTTGGTGGTCTTTGGTGTTCATTTGCTTATTCCAAGTGCTTATTCTTAAGCACTTTGCATTGCAGTTTCAATTTCTTACACACAAGCCACTGTTTTTATATTTTTCCTAGATTCATAATATTATTTTAGACTTATCTTGAATTTTTCATATTTTTCCAGTACTGTTTGGTATTTTTCTTCATTTAAAACAGTTTTTAGGCATTTTTAATTAGCTTTTAATACAATTAAATCAGAAAAGTTTCAGAAAAATAAGTTTTCATTTTTCCTAGGTTAAGATAAATATAAGAAGCAAAAAAAGTATTTTTCCAGATTTTTCATAGTTTAATTTGTAATTTTTAGAAATTTAATTAGTTTCAAATAGTTTTTAATTCATAGAAAATATAAAAATAATCAGAAAAATACAAAATTAGTTTTGAAAATTCTTTTTAGTTATTTTAGATTTTTCTAAGTCATAATTTCATTTTTCAAGCTTTATTTCATATTTTCTTGTATTTTAGGGTATTATTAAATAAGTAAAAATAGTTTTTAATTAATAATAATTAGATAAATAGTTTTAAAAATAATTTTCTTTTTCTAAAAATTTTCTCTTATCATTAGGTTTGTGAAAATGTCATTTTTATATTTTTAGGATTAATATTGTTTCAGTTCACATTTTCTTTTGTACGTCACGTAGTTTTTAAGTTAAATTTATAAAAGAAAAATCAAAAACATTAGATTTTAAAAATAGTGATAGCGTTTATTTAATATAATTTATCTTTTTAATTTTCTTTAATTTGCATTTAAGCCCCTGTAATTTATTAACTTTTTTTCTTTAGGTATAATTAATCATATCTCTTTTTCCGTTCAAATCCTCTCGATCACTATACGTTTGACTATTCTCGCACAGCTCGTTGGGATATAACGACCTGGGGAAACACTATACTCTCTTGATCTTCATTGCATTGGTGTCTGAACTGTTTTAAGTTTCTTACGGTTAGCCATTCACAAGTGGCTAGCTTGTGTGAAATAACTTGACGGTTTAGCACGAATCGATGAATTAGAGCATCAAATTGTTTCCACAAAGTGCTCAATCTATTAAAATACTCAGCAATAGAACTACCATTTTGAGATAAAGAGTTAATTTTATGATGCAGATTAAAGGTAACTGAACCATCAACTCTATCAAATGTTTCTTTTAACTCAGTCCACACATCAGAAGCTTTTTTTGAAAAAATTCGCCCCAAGAATAATTCTTCTGATATAGAGTTCAAAATCCACCCTAATACCACAACATTCACCCTGTCCTATTGTCTACCTAGGACTTCATCAGTGTGAGATCTACCACAAGATCCATCTATAAATCCAATTTTATTCTTGTCTTCAACATAGCACAAGAACACACATTATAATTCTCAGTCCCTTTTAGTTTAATAGATACAACAGTTAAGGTGGCAGAGTCATTAGGGTGTAAGTGCAAAGGATCACATATGTATAATAAGTTACCACATACCATTTTAGTATATTGCTTTGTGGAGATAAACAAGGAAGACCGAACTCCTGTTTAGACAAGCATATAAAAAGTAGTACACATTATTTGCAACTAGAATTTAATAAACAAACTAAAGAAAATATGAAATACAGCAATTTTCTAACCTGGAAAACTATCAAGAGAATATGAGGATGAAGGTAAGTTGAAGGAAGATGAAGTTTAATATATAGTGATAACTATTTTTTAAAGCATTTAATGGAGTGTAATTTCCCACGCCATAACAATGATTATGAATCTTAGTTAAATGTGTCCATATAAATAGCTAAGTAGACCAAAGGGTTTTGACAGATTGTACAAATTCCTAGAATTTAAAGAAAAAATAGAGTACTCAAAAATAAATTTTCTTGTAAGAAATTATCATCCGGATGTTGTTTTCCCTGTTCAAGTTACCGGGGAGGCGAGTCTGTTGACTCAGATGGACACGGCATTACCGGGTTAATCCCGGGACCATTTTCGACCATTCCGAAAGATATTATCACTAGGCAATTTGGTGGTGGTTATGAACGTATCATCCAATATATACTTTTTATTGGCTCATTTATAAAAGATAAGGTCTGTGCTTTTCGTTTAAAAGAAATGAGGCAATTACATCTATATCCTTGCAAAAGTTATTAATTAGATCAATATCCTTACAAATTCTTAAATTACATCAATATCCTTCTAAAAATCTAAAATGCTCATTAATATCCAAATAAATAATTAATCTTAATAAATTGATTTTCATATTTAAAACTTTTATCTAAATCCCAAATAAAATATTTATTACCTATTTACCCCTTTAGCTCATCAATCGCCATTAATGTTTCATCTTCTTCATGGGATTACTATTTACTATTTCACACCAGTGACCATTCTGTGGTTGAATAAGCTTTCAAAATACTGAGCATCCTTTTGATTTTGATGAATTTAATATTGTTTTATATATTAACTAAAAAGATTATTAATAACAGATCTTACTTTAACATAAAGGTTCGCATCCTGATTATAATCTTTTATTAGTAGAAAATTTTATAGCGTAATGGTACACAGAAGACAAGATTTGTTGTTTGGTAAATATGTAAATTTCACGATATTGGTTTTGTTAAGGACAACCCTATGGGTTGTGTATAAGACTTCTATAAATATATAATTAACATTTAATAAACATTTAATGAACTTTAAACATTCTATAGTTAATATTACTTACCTTTTTTATAACTATTAAAAGTATATATTTATGGACTATTTGAGTTCATTATTAATTATGATTTTCATAATTTTGAAATGCTTATACACAACCCATAGGGTTGTCTTTAACAAAACCCTATATGTTATATTACCATTTCACATATCTAAAAATCAAAGTTTCATGAACCGTTACACTAACCAAAATCAGACTCAAATAAAAGATACTCGTTAGTCACCTAGGATGATAATTGTTTCCATGAAGATGTAAAAAACATGGAGGGGATAAAACTGTAAAAGTAATCATTGAAGATACATGAATTCGAGTAATTATACTTTAGAGAGATAAAGATTCAAGGGTAAAAAGGTAATATAACTCAATAAATAATAGTTTATGTTTAAAAACTATTTATTTTTATATTAAAATGTTTATTTGGATATATAAGAGTATTTTCAAGTTTTTGAAGGATATTGACGTAATTGCAAAATTTACAAGGATATTGATGTAATTTAGAAGTTTTGTAAGGATGTCAATGAAATTTTCCCAATGTTTTATATGGCTTGTTTGCAACCGTTTATATTACTAGACGAGTACCCGTGCATAGCAACGGGATTTTATAGCGAAAAATCGTTTAGTGATAAAAAAAAGTTTACGGGTTATAAACGAAAAATAATAAAAGTTTGAAGATTTGGAGATTAAACATAATGTTTTAAAACCTGGTTCGACCCAGGTGGTTCAACCGGTTGAACCGTTCTGTTCGAAAAACGGGTCAATTTAAACCGAGTCAACCCGATGGGTTGGGTCGAAAACGGGTCAACCCGTTGGGTTTGAAGCGTCCCGGGTCAACCCGGTTTTCGATGTGTATTAATTGTTTCGTTTTAAAATATATGTTTTCAACATTTCTTTTTTTAGTTTCAACTTTTCACTTTTTACTTTTTGGTTTTTCCTTTATATATAATATAGCAGGGTACCAGCACGTTCCGGCCCTGTGACGATTAACCGGACAAATAAATCTCGATTAGACCTAATTCCACCAGTCTGTATCGGTTTCAACGGGTCCTCTCTGGTTCGTTTTCGGATGCCTTTTATTGGTTAGCCGAACCGGTGGCGACACCGGTTCCTGGTTGAACCATTTGGTCCGGTCCAATTTTCAAAACTATATATACCATCAACTTGTTAGCTTGTATGAAACTTTGTGTGTTTTATTAATTTGTATAATGTGTATAATAACATGTACTTTTTATTTTAGGGTGTTTTAAAAATAACATTAATTAGTGTGTTGAATTATTTTATTTTTTTGATTATGTTGTAGCTTGTTTAAATTGTAAATTGTGAAAATTTTATTGTACTTTTTAATAAGAGGTGTTTTAATTGGTTGTTTTTAATTTGGTAGATATATTTTTATTTTGTTGTACAATGTGAATAAATAATTATACTTTTAAGTAATGAGGTGTTGTGAATAAATTATATCTACGTGCTCGGTAACTTTGTTTAGAAAATCTGCTTCTCACTTTAAATAAGTTTGATTAATTCATGTTCCATGTGGAAGTCAGATTATCACCATTCCAACAACTTTTAATTACTAAAGCATTTTAAACTTCGATAAATTCAGCCTCCCACAACAAATGTGAAAGCTCCGCCATTGATAATAACATATCTTCTTTCAAAATTTTCGACTTACAAACTCAAAATTCTTATATAAATAAATAAATAAATAAAAACAAAACTCCTTTTATGATCGTTTTTCAACCATTTTTAGCCTGAGAAGTCTACTTTATGCTTTCAATATTGTCGACTTATAAGATTTATTTTTCATACCAATTTGGCTAAAAATTGAACCCCTCTCATTATTTTAATATGAAAAGTCTTACTCCCGTACGATTTATTGTCGACTTATAAGATTTATTTCCATTTTTAGCCTTGATTGTGTGTTATCTTTGTGTCTAACAGTTTCCATTTTTATTCCCGTACGATTGTATGGGTTGTGTGTAATACGTTGTTGTTGTTTGGATGCATCTTGTTGTTTTTTGGGTGCATAAACTCATCATCTCCGTCTACTAGTTGTTGTTGCCCAACATCTCTATTTACAAATATAGTACATAATATGGTTAACATATGCATACAAAATATAGTTAAAACATTGCGTACGAAATTTTAAAAATTCTGAACTTGTTATACATACATTTAATTAACCTTGTACCTAAATAAAAGAAGTCGTCTTTTACAAATCTCCTACAGATGCATTTTATAAAACAAAATAAACCATATCACTACAAGAATTCAGGCGAATAGCCACGGACATATTTTGTGGGTAAAAGGGCCAAATTCGTGGGTAACTGATGAATACCCACGGATTATCCATGAATCTGTTTTAATGGGGAAACCCTTCGAGGGTAATTGACTAGCCACGAATTTTTTGACATGTGGGTAATGTTAACCACGACATTATTTGTGGGCATTTTCACTCAATCCGTGGGTAAATGTTGCACGGGATTTTCTAAGCTACCACGAAAATACCCACAATTGTCATGTGGGTAATCTAAGGGTATATTTAGCCAGCACATAATCCGTGGGTGTGTTCATTAAATCGGTGGTAAAATGTTTCATGGGATTTTTTACATTACCACAAAAATACTCACAAAAGTTTTGAGGGTAATTCAAGGGTACACATAACCCACGATATAGTCGTGTGTAAATATCCAATGGTAAAAATTTCCGTTTTACCCATGATAATTTATGGGTACACTTAACCACGGATATTTAAGTGTGAAAAAACCAAGGGTAATATTAGAAGTTTACCCACAATAATTGGTAGGAAAGCAAAGGGTATTATTAGAAGTTTACCCACAATAATTGGTGGGTAATATTAACCACGAAAAGTACCGGTAAAACTTGTGGGGATTTTTTGATAAACAATTTGATTGAAATTAATATGAAATATCTGTCACAAATTTTGAAAGAGCTGTAAAATATAAATTAAGCAGACAATATAACAAACAGAAACCAACTTTATTAAACTTAACATAAACATAAAATATCCGAAAGGAACCAACAACCTAAATTATCCAAAATAAAGCAAACATCAACCTAAGATATGCAAACCAAAATAGGCTTGAACCTAAAATACCAGACAAACAGAAAATAAATTAACTCAAGTTTCTCGATGTCCTAAGGCTGTGATGATCATCTTACTAGACTTCATGCTCCTCGGAGCTGCTAGTGTTTGGGTTTTGAGTTCCCCCCACAGTATCTGCTTCATTGTTGTCTTCAGTGTCACTCTTAGTACTCGAGACAGGAATAACAAGATGACTACACAAGAACTCAAGAATTTGTTGTTGCTTACCTATCTTGCGAGTCAACATTCTCTCCATTTCCAAATACTTATTCTCCAAAGGTTCATGTGGAACATAAGTTGCTGAAGTTCTAGTGGCAGGATTCGGATAATAAACAAATGCTTGTGAGCCAAGACCATACACATTTCTTTTCTTCACGCCTCCGACCGCCTCATAATAAAGTGCTGATTCATTCACCAATTGGGATGACTCGCCTTCTACATGGTTTGCCTCACGTGCTTCCCTCAATCGCAACACATTATCCTGTTATTATATAGATGTCAAAATGAGTGACTATATACTAAATCAAAATGTTATTCACTTTTTAGATCAGAACTTACATTGATTGTTTTTGCCTTCTTATCGATAAAAGTTGTCTCGTCATGATTTTTTGTATGGGTATACACAAAAAGTTCAAAAGGATTAGGTGGACGCTTTAGTGTCGTTTCCTACACACAAAAAATGAAAAAAATCATAAACTAACAAAAACTTTCAAAATAAATTTACTAAAATAAACAATAACATAATTTAGTATCATAGAACTACAACTAAGTTTCTTAAGCTTACAAGTTTCTTCGCATATTCACGATATGATACGGACCCTCCCGTATGAGTCGATGGACCATCACCCTTCAGACGATTCTGTGAATTTGTTTCTCATTTCCCCTTATAAATATTGGTTTTATCATTTTACGCCTAATGTCTCTCAAGAAATCTGTATAACGTTCAGAAGCTTTTGATTCCCAAGCTGTCCTCACTTGTGTTTCAGTTGCAGGCTCCCATACATAATGTTTCTACATTAATCCAAATAGTTAATAACCACATATGTGATATATGTACATATCAAATAATTTGAATATCATATGCTATACCTTAAATTCTTTGAAATAAAAGTTTTTGGTGTCTTGTTGCACCTTTCTCCATGTGAAGGCTCCATCATCAATTCTTTCTTTGAAAATCCTTGTTATCACTCGTGAGCATTGACTTGAATTTTCAAGGCTGTTATAATATAACGAAGATGATAAAATCAGTGTAATCACATGAAAACGTGTAAGCAACTATTGAAATAATAGACCTTATACTTACAATCCATTCACAACAGTGAGTTGTTTTCTCCCTGTTGTCAATGTCTGATTCTGAGAGACTTCAGCATTTGATCGAGAGCCTGAATTTGTCACAATACCATTTTCACGAGATGTTTCATTGCCATTACCATTGAAAGTAGAATCACTAACAATCTCATCCAATGTTCTTTCAGGAGCATATGCAAGACCTCCTTTCCTTGTGTTCCTTCCATTTTCTCTCGTCATATCACCATTAGAAGTTGAATCATCAAGAATCTCATCCATTGTTCCCTGAGGAGCATGCGAGACACCTACTCTTTTTGTGATCCCTCCCCTTCCTCTAGGCATTGCTCCATCCAAAGTTGGATCAGTTGGAGAAGCGGCCGCTGTTCTAGGACGAGCATATGAGAGAAGTGATCTTTTTGTGATTCCTCCCCTTCCTCTCGTCATATCTGCAGCTATTTAAAATACGAGATATTAAATGTATAAATCCATTCATGGACTCCGGTGTTAGCTGTACACAAAGAAATATAGAATACAAGACAATAAATGTATAATATCTGTTTGTAACTAACTAGCAGCCTCGGCACCCTTCAAGTCTATGGCTGTTTTACTAAGGTATTAAGATTCCAAACTAGCCACCATTTTCTTTTTTTGTTGGAAATATCAATGTAAAAACAATCGAATCATAATGTAAATAAAGTAGAAATGTCTGATGTATGAATGGATGTGTATCAATCCTGATTATAATTTTTGAATGAGTCAGTTGTTTGCAAAATTGTTGTTTCGTAAAAGGGGCTATAAAAGATCATTATCCAAGAGTTTTTGTCATTTTAAAAGGGTTTATAAAAGATCTTATATCTTTTACATTTCCTAGTTTGATTATTGATTCAAGACGTGTGTAAATAATGCCGAAGGAATATAGTAACTAATATGCACAAATAGAAATGAAATAGAGTACAACAAAGGAACAAGTTTTATTATGTCAATAAGTAAACAAGCTTATACATACGAAGACAATCTTAAGCTATTTACATATTCTTTATGGCATCGATATCGTCTATGATCAAATGCATAATGAGTGTTTACAAATAGAGACCCTGACTCGCTAATAATAGTGTTAAAGTACTGATGCCGATGTTGATAATGGTGAAGATTCTGATTTCTCTATCACATAGTTGGACACTTGTTTACATAATACAAAAGAGATGAAAAACTCACTATTCATGCATTATATAGCAGAATCAATAAGCAAAATCTTTATGTGATTCATACTAAAACATAGAACATGTGGCATCCCGACAAACCCGAATCACCCGACCCTAAATAACCCGACCTGACAACAACCCGAACCCGAATCAATAAGCAAAATCTTTATGTAATCCTCAATTAGCAAATAACCATAAACAATTTATTTCTATCCAAACACTAAAATATGTTTGTCCTAACCAATAACAACATAAATAAGCAACTCCATAAATCCTTATGCAACAATGAAACACAACAATACAATAAACAAATGTTTGATTGTTTGACAATTCTGCTATTTGGTAAAATAATACAAACCAATAACCAACATAAAAAAGGAACTCCCAAACTGCTTACTCAATCCTCATTTGTGTAAATCCAAAAAACGAAATTGTGTCTTTCTACTTGTTTTTATCGCACTTAAGCAAATTTGAGTGTTTGCATAAAACCATTATTGTAAGCTACTATGGTCATATGCCTACATAGTCTTCTCATCTGAACCAACATTATACTTGCAGACTAACCGAACCGATTTGCGGTCATGAACCCAAATATTTGTAACAATAAACAATCATTATATAAGAAACATCGAAAAAAATCAATTCATAACCCAAATACTCAATCAGAACAATAAACAAATACCCAAACAGTCATGAACCCAATTATCGTAACAATAAACAATAAACAATTTGCAGTCATGAACCCAAATACTCAATCCTCACTAAACTTACAATTCATAATTGAAAAAACTACTTCAGAACATATAAGAAACATCGAAAAAAATCAGAACACTCCAATTAAAAAGAATGAAACCTTTGATATATTCAAACTATATGCTAATATGAAATTAGATTAGGCACATACCTTGTTAAAAGTTGTTATATTGCTTCTACAATTCTTTGGTACCCACTATATTGAATTGAGTCAATGAAAATTATAAGCGATCATTGCCGCTATTTATTCAACAACTGAGATCCGATTTTTATGCGATTGATGTGAAAAGGCGCCTTAATTTCCCGCTAAACCCTTATCATTTGCCGCTTCATTTTAATTTGCTGCGTAGGTTAGGGTTTCATTTGGCGCTTGATAGTGAGAGGGTTTTGTAACTGTGAATGTGAGGACCAGACTGCTCGAAACCTTTGAATAGATGAAAATGATGTAGTCAAAAAAAAAGTCAAACATTACAACTGATAAATATTCGCTTTTCACTTATGAATATACGATTTTCAATTCATTCATTTTATTTCTAACAACTCATATTTTTTTAGTTATAGCATTATAAATAACTTTTTATTATTAAGTATTTAAGCATGACAACATTAAAGATTATTATTGATATATGACATTAAGGTGTGAGAATCGGGCTCGGGTCAAACGGTCAAGGCTGAAAATAACATACGCAAACTAATCTGAATTTGATTTTATTGGGTTCATGTTAAATCGGGTCAGATTCACTCGAGTCGGGTTCATATGCAATCGTGTCAACCCGAATATGAGTAATGTAATAGTATAGTCTATTTGTAATCGTTTAAATTGAAAAAAAATTATATTTTTAAATATTTTAGAAATCCCTTATTTAGGTCAATCGGGTGACCCGAACCCGAGTTAGCCAAATATTTTCAACCCGATATCCGACCTTGTATAGTATTTGAGTTGAAACCCGGTTTTCAAAACATTAGGTATAACTATATATACTTTGTAAACAATTGAGTTGAGCTCAAACTTTGTGAATAAGTATCGAAAACAAAGGCGGCGATCGAGTCGTGTTCACACAGACATATTCGGGTTGAATGGCCGGTATAACCTCAAATTGAACATGACATGTTTTATTAAATGTGCCTTAAAACATGTAATACTTAAGAAAATGATGAAAATATCAAGCGGGTTATTAGGTTGGTGAATTTTTGACTCAACTGGTTTAAATAAAAAAATTATATAATACTTAAGAAAATGATGCCAATATCATATAAAATTTTGATTCAACGAGTAAACGGACTTGCGGGAATGAGTGGTTACCCGCGGTTCGGGTCACGGTTAAACATTTTTTAGTAATTGTTTCGTCACAATACTTGCATTCATGAGAAATCGAAAGCGGGACCGAGCTTGTTTCAAGCTTGAGTTTTAGGATTCGAGTAGAGCTCGAGCATGATAGTATTGTGACTCGAATCAACCTGAACATGTTAGTTCTTTTGTCGACTTCAAATCGGATTTCGTGTAGGGTTAAAAATTGGCACCACTAAACATTACACCCATAATTTTATTTAACATCTATAAGATATACAAATAATAAAATTCCTAGTTAATCAACGACAATGTTAAAAAAGGCACTTGTATATAGGGTTGTAATAAATCTCGACCCGACCCGGATCAGAACCCGAATAAGGATAATCGGGTCGGGTTAATCGTGTTCAAAATCTAACTCGGGTCAATCGGGTATATGTTCTCAGTGTTTGTTAAGTATGTAACAAAACTTAATAAGCATTACATACATAAGCCTACTCATCGATGTTGTTTGACTATTATACTTTTCATGTATCATTGATTTTAATTACTAAGTTTAAGAAATTAAATTATGTGATTTTGTAAATGGCAACCCGACTTAACCTGACCCGATTTGACCCGACCCAATTAGACCCGAACCCGACTAATACAAGTTCAAATAAGGTCAGGTTCAGGTATGTTATTTTTAACCTCGACCTGAATTAAACCCGACCCGTTTGACTCGAACCCGATCAACCCGACCGATTAACACCCCTACTTGTATATAGGGTCAGATCTTTATACTAAACATAGAACACAAGTAATCCATAATTTATTTATATAGCTATATATTGTAATATTTTGTTGAGAAAACTATAGCTATATAAAACCCATTATTTATTAATACCTTCATCATCCTCAAATACCTTCACACTGTCATCCTCAAACTTGATCAGTACAACCAACAAATCATGAATGAAAGTCATCAGTACACATATTCAATACACAAATTAATGATCATCAGCATTCACCAATCAAACAACTGATTTTATTACTGTCAAATATTTGGGCTGAAGAAATCTACAACTTTATATAATAAGCTTGTTTGGAACAAGATTCATAAGGAAGTGATTCAGGTTATTACATATTCTTTGTTTTTTTTCTCTTTAAAGTCTTAGGCTGCTGTTTTGGTTTGACATCAACCACCAATAGAGTATTAAATGAGAATGGATCGAGAATGGATGTATAAGAGGTTTACAGAGGACCGTAGATACATTAGTCGTGAATTCATCGATGGGATTGTATCATTGGTTTAATCTTGGATGGTACGAAGACGTATTGCTACTGCACCACTTAGTCTAAAGAGCTTAGCATAATCTGATAGAATCGTCATATATGTTTTCGTGGATTACTAATGAATTAAAAATGTTTTTGGAATTGCTCGTGTGGTTAAACAGATTTGATAGGGGCGCTTGTTTGATTTCATTTTATGAATAGGTCGGGTCAACCCATGTACATGTCGGGTTAAACCTGTACGGGTCGAGACGACCCACTTGAGTCTCGGGTCTGAATTGGACTTGCTTATTTTAATTCCGTTATAGCTTGTTTGGGATTTTATAGAATTTGTGAACTTATTTTGTTTTGGTTCGATCCAGCCTAAAAGGTGTATGTTTGTTGTTCCTGGTAATTGATGAACCCGTGTAGGGTGTTTGTTTGTTTGTCTCAACTCGGTGCAGTCACCAACCGAGAGGGTGTGCGTGTTTGTTTTGGTTCAGCTGTAACCCAAGAGGGTGTTTGTTTCTGCACTCCGAACCCCTAAAGGGGTGCGTTTTGTGCACAAAGGGGTGTTAGTTCTCGGTTTGGTACAACCAAACACGAGAGGGTGTGGTTTGGTTCAGTACAACAAAACACCCAAGAGGTGTTAGGCTTTGTTTGTTTTTTCAAAGAAGCTCTTTTTTCCTCTTATGTCTGCAGGCGCGCAGACAATTTACTTGAAGACCGTTTGTTTTTTTTCAGATATAAGAGGGTAAAATCACTTCTTTCCTCTTCTACTATGCAGACATAAATTTCCTCTTTTTTTCACTTCTTTCAATCACTTCTTTTTTCCACTTCTTTCAAAAAAAAGAAGAAAAATGGAAGAAGTACTTCAATAGCACAAAAAACAAACGGTCTTCTTCTTCCAAATGAAGTGCTTAAATGTACCTCTTCTTCTGCAGACATGGTTCGCAGATGAAGAGGTAAAAGCTCTGAAAAAACAAATGACACCTTAGTTGTATCTGGTTCTCGGTTCAGCCATAAAACCCCAAGAGGGGTGCATATTTGTTGTGTTTGTGTTTGGTCTGAGACACGACAGCCCCAAGAGGGTTGTCGTTTTTGTTTGTTGTTAACGGTTCAAAGAAGAAACAACACAAGGGTGTTGAAAAGCGTGTAATGTCAGTAGCAAAACATGGCTGATTTGTTCCCAGTGCTTGACCAACATTACCTTCGCCCTGAAGCAAGTGCAGCTTGCAGTTTTGCAAATCTATTATAAAATTGTTGATCATTATTTGCTGATGCAAGTTTGCAACTTGCAGTTTTGCAAATCTATTATAAAACTACTTTAAGTCTCCAACAAACAATTGCAACATAATTATCCATTAAGTAATACACTTGCAACAAGCCTACTGTATTATCCATTATTTGCTTACAAGTATGTACTCCGTATTATATTTGTGGTTCTAAAATTTGCATACATGTGCTTTTTAGTGTTAAAAATCAAATACAACAAACAAAGTATGTGTTACACATGTGCTTTTTAGTGGTTTAAGATTTTAACTACTATATCTAAGAAATCAATTCTACGAATTTATAAATGGCACAAACCCGAACCTGACTTCACCGACCCGGTTTAACCCTACCCGATTTGACCCGAACCCGACTAACCCGAGTTCAATTAGGGTTGGGTTTAGGTATATTATTTTTAGCCTCGACCCGACTTTAACCGGACCCGAATTAACCCGAACCCGACCCGATTAACACCCCTAAGTGTGAGCATTGATGGCAATTTATAATATAACGATGATAAAAATTCACCGAAGTAAAAATGAACATAAAATAGTGTGCAAATAGCGGGTAACAAAAATTCACCTAAGTAAAAATGAGCAAAATAATTTAGGCACAAAAGTTAACCATCGCCATAATGATGGGCATAAATTTACCCACAAATTACACACACAAAATTACCCACGAGCACAAAAGATGAGTATAATAAATGGGTAATGTAAATTTAGCCACATAAATTACACTTGAGATATTAAATGGGAAACCGGGTCTCTGAAAAGCTACAAGTATAAATGTTACCCATAAATCACCCACAAATATTACCTACGAATACAAATGATGTGTGTAGTCTGTGGGCAAAAAAAATTTACCCACACAATTAGCCATGACTTTACCCGTGATAATTAAGTTGTGTGTAGTATGTGGGAAATATTTTGGCGGGAATCATTTAGCCACAAACTACACACGATATATTATTTAATGGGTAATTTTATGGGTAAAACTACGGGAAAATCGAGGGAAATTTATTCTAGACTTTGGATTCGCAAATTGTGGGTAACTAATGGGCAATATGAGGGAAAATACACACGCATCAATGTCCGTGGGTAATTTCCGTGGGTAAAGCCTTGTTTTCTTGTAGTGCATGCATATAGGAACTAGTTACATGTTGCATGATTCTCAAACAAACATACATGCATGTCTTTTACCTACATGTTACATAGAGCTCAAACAAACATATACAATTAATTATTGGGCAAAGATTGAAAAAAGTATCATACTTGTCATCATTTGCTTTTGTGGGTAGGAATACATTTTTTTCTTTTGTGAGTACTTTTTCTTTCAAATTCATCATTTTTAGAGTATTTTGCGAAAATTTTGGACATTTTTGCCCCTCTTAGCTAAATAGAAACTTATTTTTTCTGAAGGGCAGAAATGTTACATAGTACCCAAAAAAGATGAATTTGAAAGATTGGTACCCACAAAAGCAAAAAAATTTGTTCGCTACCCACAAAAACAAATAATAGCAAGTATGATACTTTTTTCAATTATTTGCCCTCTCTGTTAGGATATATTGTGTACTCTTCTTTAATTATGGAATAAAAAATGACAAAATCACCTACCCTCTAATGGTGCCCTTTTGCACCTTCAATTCATAATGGAAGAATTACATGTCTTTAAGAAGAACATGAAGATGCATGTTGGATTTGTAGTTTTTGTCGTATAGGTTTACTGGATTTGAAGATTAATGGCTGAAATGGGTTTATGGATTAGAGTATATCAGTGAAATTTTTTACCCGTAAATAGAGATCCTGTAATTCCTATTTTACCACAATTCGATCTTGTCCATTTAATCATCCAACAGTGGAAAACATTCTCATTTTGTATAATTTTCTCATTGGATTCACACTCCTTATTGATTTACATAAATTACAATATCAAAAATTCAATCACCCATAGAATCTTTGAATTTATTGAGAGTAAATTAATATCGACTCATAGCTCCCCATGTGTTGTTATGATCAAACTGATAGTGACGTTGATCAAAATGAGGATATTTGCATTCGATTGAAATAGACCCCCGAAGGGCCATCATCGGGCAACAAAGCAACCATTACAGGAGCTTTAGCACCTTCATCCGAGGTCAACTCGCCAGTGTTAGATGTGATATCGGTTATGACATAACCTGGATGAACACAGTTGACAAGAATATTCTGATACTTTCGCGCCAAAAGCCTTGTGTATGCATTGACCGCGATTTTGGAAATTTTATAAGCACCTACGGTTAGAGGCCAACCATTTTCTAGCAACTTATTAGCTTTAAGGTCTCTCAGAAACCATTGGACAATCTCATCGATTCTCTCTTTCGTAAGGTGGTCAATATCTTGGAGCTCTTTTTGTAGCTTCTCATTGGGTAGACACTAAAAATAAGAATGAACAAGAAAGTAACCTCATTCATTTTAACATTATGCAAAAGAAAATATCATAGTGGTTGTGAGATTACTAACTTGTAGTTCTCCATAGTTTGAGGAAACATCAACGATTCTTGGTGATTTAGAGAGTTGGAGGAGGGGGAGAAACGCTTCTGTTACTCCTTTAGTTCCGTAATAATTTGTTTTCATACATTCTTCTCCCAACTCGTATGGTTGCTCAATAATCTCAGTTAAAAGGTGTGTGTCTTCATCATACATTTCGTTCTGACCAAACAGCACATAATATCATCTTCAATTGTTGTAAAGTTAGTATATACATACGCACATATAAACTGTCTTTTTTTCCGTTAAAACTGATTCATTTATATACTTTCCAGAAGTGTATTACTAACTAGCTTTACTAGTACTCTTGCATGTTAAAGCCAGAGATATATAATCTAATCTTTCCATTTGCAGATAGGTTTGGTCACATCAACCACAAATCTTTGAAAAAAGATATTAGGAGTAGTTTAAATGTGGACAAATTGTTAGGTTTTGGTTATCATTTAGAGGTAATACTTGAATATATATATAACTAACTTGCAACTTTTTCAAGTGATATGTAAGCAAATTTTTTTCTAGAGTTAATTACGTTTTTCGTCAAACTAACGGCGTTAGTAAATTTGGACTAAATACAAAACGGGTGTTTTGTTTTTGGACATGATCCAAGACTTTGGAGTTTGGTTTACAGTTATATGCTTCCTCAGGGTCTTCTCTTATGGCTTATTCTTATGTTTATTGGGATGGTTGTCCTACTACTCGCAAATCTACATCAGGGTATAGTATTGTGTATTTTTGGGCAACAACCAGTTATCAGAGTCTTGTAAGCGGCATCACACTCTCTCTTGGTCTAGTGTTGAAGTTGAATATCGGGGTGTGGCTAACGTTGTTGCTGAAACGGCATGGCTACGGAATCTTCTTAGGGAATTGCACACACCGTTGTTCACGGCTATTCTTGTGTATTGTGATAATGTGAGTGCGATATATTAATCTCCTAATTCGGTGCAACATCAACAAACCAAACATATTGAGATTGACATTCATTTTGTTCGTGATACGGTTGCTACGGGTCATGTGCGTGTTTTTCTTGTTCCCTCTCCTTATCAGTATGTGGACATATTCATCAAAGGACTTCCTTCGACATTATTTGAAGAATTTCACGTGAGTTTGAGTGTTCGGTGTCCTCCCGCTCAAACTAAAGAGGAGTGTTATTTGATGTTTATGTATAGCCAATGGGCTATTTGTTATGTTTTGTAGTTTTAGCCCACATTCTAAACTCTTATATAATTATAAATTGTGACATTGTAAATGAATAGAATCAAGGATTTTACCAATCTAATAACATAACCCGCTCCATCCTTGAAAGCTCTAAGTTCATCTTTATGTAAGATTATTCCACTGTGACCTGCATTATTCACCTGAATATATAAAGAATAAATAAAAGCCATAAGAAAAAACTATAGAGATTAGAGACTAATATATTGTTGCTATATTTGTCAATCAACATGTAAATACAAAAATTTCAAATTCAATCGTCATACACGTAGTATATTAAACTATTTGAGTTTCTTATAAAATATGCCAACAGTTGTTATTATTTCTTGTATCTTGTAAATAATAAAATATGAGAAGTATAACTGAACTAATCATGTATCTTGTAAATTAAATGATATATTACTATAACCGGTTAAGGGCTGTGTGTATGTCATTATTAATCAGTTTAGCAAATTATATTGTAACAAAAATCTCACCAATATATCAAGTTTTTTGAACTGTGATTCGACATATTTGGCCAATCTCACAATACTGGATGGGTCTTTAACATCAAGTTGATGAAAAACAACATCTAGAGGACCAGAAACTTCGAGCTTTTCAATAGCTTCTATACCACGACTCTCATTTCTCGCGGTTAGTATGACTCTGATGTCGTCGTTTGAGGCCAACTGACGACATATCTCGAGCCCAATACCTTTGTTTCCTCCTGTGACAAGTGCAACTCTAAAAATGCATGGAAACAAACAAAAATCGGGCTCGTGATATGATTCAAATTTAATATACAAATATATGTATTTTGATCTAAGATTTAAGATGCAGTTCAAATGATCATTCCATATACCTTTTCTCGGTTGAAACGGCCTTCTCGATCGCAGATGCCATCATAAACTATGACATGAAGACGATACTATGTTAAAGTTTGTAAAGATAACAATAACAATATAGCATAACCAAGGACGGACCTTAATGGAGACCGGGAAGGGCCCCGGTCCCCCCAAAATTTGCGGCACCTAGTGTAAATATTATACATTTTAGGGGTAATTTAGTTGATGTTACAAACAAATCTCCAATTCGGCCCTCCTAAAATAAATTCGGCCCCTCAAAAAAAAAAGTTCAAGTTCCGTCTATGAGCATAACATAAAGCCATACAGATATCAAGTTAAAATTTTATAAGTATTTTTTTTAGATGTATTGCAAAAGATACAAAATATGTTGATGACAAACTCTTACCATTGACGCTTCAAATTTCTTGATTGGAGAAGGAAAATGAAGAGAAAGAAGAAAGCAAAAACCTCTTTTAAATTGATTATCAACCATGTACTTTAATTTGCCTTTTTGTTAATAACTCACTTAGTTATATACAAGGTTATAAATAGCGCGAGGCGTGGCATGGCGGCATGATCAAGCCTCACGCCTTTGCGGTTAAGGCGAAGCTTTTGCGTTTATAAAGCGTGGCATAAGGCGGCACAAAGTATGAAAATATTTGTATATTCATATCATAATACATATATATCGAGTTTACAAAAACATGTGGCATAAGGCGGCGTGGCGGCATGACCAAGTCTCACGCCTTTGCGAGGCCTTTGCGAGCCTTTTATAACAGTGGTTATATAAAATCATATTTTACTATTTAACAAGATTTTTATTGATATGGATCTTTTATGGGTTTTTTCATGTTAAGAAGTCAAGAACTAACAAAAAAAATACTCATAGACTTACAAAAAATATAAAAAAAATACTTTTTTATCTGTGCCCTGAATGATTTTAGTTTTTTTATAAAAGCATTTTTTTTATTAAAAAAAAAAAAAAAACTTTTTTTTTTCTTGACTTTTTAAGTGGGCTTCTAGGACACAAGTTAAGAAAACTCATCTTTTATTTATTGAGATATACTACATCCGTCCCAAATTATAAGTCCAGTTTGACTTTTTGACTCAAACTTTGACCTTAAATATTTTTGTTTGTATTATATCATACTTGATGCAAAATATATAAATGGTTGTGTTTTAAATGTATTTTCATTTGGTATAATTTTCATCAAGTGTTATATAATACAAACGAAAACATTTAAGGTCAAAATTCGAGTTAAAAAGTTAAATTGGACTTAAATTTTGGGACGGAGGGAGTAATATAATACACTTATCATAGTGTGAACATAATTAAAAACGTCATTTTTATTCACCATTATTGAATTCATTGACAAATTCGATGATCCTCGCACACTTTTGGTTTTACAAATTAAATGTTGTTTTTTCCATGCAGTATATAATAACATATCTTTTTTCAGCATTTTCGACTTACAAACTCGATATTTTTTAAAAAGCCTTTTTCTGTTGGTTTGTCAACCATTTTTAGCAGGAGAAGTATATTATTTGAGTAAAGAGATTTAATCCGGTAAATAAATGAGAAGTCTACTTTATACTTTCAATTATGTCGAATTGTCGACTTATGAGATTTAGAGTTAACTACTTTTTTGGTCTTTGTGGTTTGCTGGGTATTCCACTCTTGGTCCAAATTTTCAAAAAATTTTGGTTTCAGTCCAAAGGTGATAGTTTCGTTCCACTTTAAGTCCATTTTGATAACGACATTAGTTCCATTAGTTAAGTTCAGTTTTCAAGTGGCAACGTTAGTCTTTTATACTAACAATCGTCTGCAACGTTAGTCCTTTATACCAACGATCACTTTTAGATACGCTTTTATACACGTATTTATACAAGTTATTATACACATTTTTACACAATCTTTATTTTCGGATTTAAAGGATGGGGTAAACATTACACATATCTATGATTGGTTTAATGTCTTGATGAAATGAACCTGAGATCTTGTATGTTCGAAATCTTAAAGGTTTTTTAGGAACACGAAAACTGAGATCTTTTTGTTCTTGTTCTTGTTCTTGTTAAGATTCGAGTCATGAAGTTATAAGATCTATGATGATTATGTGCTCAAAATCTTAAAGATTTTGTAAGAACACGAAAAACTAAGATCTTTTTGTTCTTGTTCTTGTTAAGATTCGATTCGTCGTTTAAGAGTCTTGAGGCGTGGGTTATTTTGTGGTTGTGGTATTAGCTTTTTTGTGTTCATCAGATGGTGAGGCATATTGTTTTCTTGATGGGGAAGAATACAATTTGGAGATGTAGAGGAAGTCCCTGTGTTACTTATAGTTAAATAATTTTTGTAACTTATGAATATGAAAGGACAATACATAAGAAGCGACTTTGAATTCTTTTGGTCTGTAAGTGCAAATTGCTTTGTATACCTAAAATTGCATCAACGTTGAAAATATAGAAGATTGTTCTGATTCTTTATGGCAAATGGGTTGAAGCTTTAAGACTCCCCAATTAATAAGGGGGCTGAATCTTTTAGCATGTATGATATATAAACTACAATATTAAAAATACAATCACCCATAGAATCTTTGAATTTATTGAGAGTAAATTAACATCGACTCATAGCTCCCCATGTGTTGTTATGATCAAACCGATAGTGATGTTGATCAAAATGAGGATATTTGCATTCGATTGAAATAGACCCCCGAAGGACCATCATCGGGCAACAAAGCAACCATTACAGGAGCTTTAGCACCTTCTTCCGAGGTCAAGTCGCCAGTGTTAGATGTGATATCGGTTATGACATAACCTGGATGGACACAGTTGACAAGAATATTTTGATACTTTCGCGCCAAAAGCCTTGTGTATGCATTAACCGCGATTTTTGAAATTTTATAAGCACCTACGGTTAGATGCCACCCATTTTCAAGCAACTTATTAGCTTTAAGGTCTCTCAAAAACCATTGGATAATCTCATCAATTCTCTCATTGGTAAGGTGGTCAATATCTTGGAGCTCTTTTTTTAGCTTCCCATTGTGTAGATACTAAAAATAAGAATGAACAAGAAGTTAGCCTCATTCAATTCATTTTAACATATGCAAAAGCCAAAAGAAAAATATCCTAGTGGTTGTGAGATTACTAACTTGTAGTTCTCCATAGTTTGAGGAAACATTCACGATTCTTGGCGATTTAGAGAGCTGGAGAAGGGGGAGAAACGCTTCTGTTACTCCTTTAGTTCCGTAATAATTTGTTTTGATGCATTCTTCTCCCAAATGGTGTGGTTGCTCAATAATCTCAGTTAAAAGGTGTGCATTTTCATCATAACACTTCGTTCTGACCAAACAACACAAGATATCATGTTCAATTGTTGTAAAGTTAGTATATATATACATACATATTAACTGTCTTTTTGCTGTTTAAACTGATTCATTTATATACTTTTCAGAAGTGTATTAACGAACCTTACTAGTACTCTTGCATGTTATAAAGCTAGAATATATACAATCTAATCTTTCCATATGTAGTTAGGTTGGTCACATCAACCACAAAACTTTTAGATGTGGACACACACACACACGCCAAATTGTTAGGTTTTGGTTATCTTTTAGAGATTATTACCTGAACATGAACAAAATATCACAAGGGTCCAAATTCAAAACTTTTTAACATGTGTAGAAAGAGTTGTTCATGTTTTTCGACACGTACACGATAGTGTTGAACAAACCTAAGGATAAGAAAAGCACGTGTACAAATATTCCATCTTCTTGAGATTTGAAAACACAAATTAAATGCTCAAAATCATGTAGTATATGAAATAAGAACCAACTTATTAGGACAAGTTTTGTTCTCAAACATAATTTTTATCGGAATGTTTATCGTCATGTTAAGTATAAAAAATATCAAAATAAATAGGCCGTGGTCGTGTATATGTACTTACATAACCCGCTCCATCTTTGAAAGCTCTAAATTCATCTTCATGGACGATTATTCCATTCTCAGCTGCGTTATTCACCTGAATATATAAAAAATAAATAAAAATCATAAGAAAAAGCTATAGAATTAAAGTAGAAACAATACTCGTATATTTGTCAATCAACATGCAAATACAAAAATTTCAATCTCAATCATACACGTAATATATTAAACTATTTGAGTTTCTTAATTATAAAATATGCCAACAGCTGTTATTATTTCTTGTATGCATATATATAATGTCAACTAATATATATTTCTTATCATATAAAGTACTCTCTCCGTCTCAAAATTATTGTCAGAAGACAAGAAACACACAATTTAATAAAAGTGGGACCACTTTAATTTTTAACCATTCAAAAGGAATCTTCCCCCATAAAGTTCTCTAGTTTTTACTATAAAGGGAAAGTGGACAATTAATTTGAGACATCCAAAAAAGAAAATGTGGACTATTATTTTAAGACGGAGGGAGTAAAAAATACTTTTAATGATATATATATATATATATATATATATATATATATATATATATATATATATATATATATATATATATATATATATGTATATATATATATATATATATATATATATGGGGATATGTTGGCTACAATTATTGTAGCCAATAGGCTACAATCCTTCACTAAAATCACACAAGAAAGATTCAGGGACCCACAAAAATAACTCAGGGACCCACAAAATAATTCAGGGACCCGCAAATTGTAATACAAAATTGTAGGGAGTTGGCTACACTAAATTGTAGCTAATATATTCCCATATATATATATATATATATATATATATATATATATATATATATATATATATATATATATATATATATATATATATATATAGAGTGCGGTTCTAGAGAAAAGTGTAATTAGAGAGAAAAGTGAGAAAAAAAGTTACAGGGTAGATTTTGATAACATTGAAAGTTTAGGGTAAATAATAAAAACAAATAAACAAAAAAGGGATATCAATAGATCGTCATTCACAAACATAGAGATGACTCCATCTGCACCATCTGCACCATCTGCACCGTCCACACCGTCAATCCACCACCACCACCGTCTGCACGGTCACCACCACCACCCCATCTTCATTATTTCTCTCAATCTCTTAAACCTTCTCCGATCAAAATCTGATCAAAAACCGCTAATTGAACCGAAATATCAGATCAAAACACTCGTGAATGCACTAATTCTTCATTCTGATAATCGTAAATATGACGAAAAAGAAATTTAACAATTGTAAGTGCCCTAATTTCTTGTATTTATCGTTTTTTTTATTTAAATATATTTTAATTCTATATAATTTTCAGTTCAACAACTAGGGATAGTCCACGAACGAAGGCGACGAACGCAAAAATCAAACAAAAAAGATTGGACAATAGTAAGTATTTTTCTATATATTCTATAATTTTTAGCATCAGTGTGTTATATAATGTCATATGTTATTATAAAATCACATTTTAGGGCATGTGTGTATATAATATGTTATAGCATCCTTTTTGATAGATTAGTGCATCTGTGTATCTTATTTTGCAATCTGTTATAAGGTTTAAAGCATCATGTTAAAAAAATTATGGCATACTTGTTAGCAAGATTAGTGAAAAACTTATTCATGATTAAATCATATTTTTGTTTGATTAAAGCATCATAGGCACTTAAGTGCCCTAATTTTGGAACCTGTTTTATGGATTAAAGCACCAGTTTAAAAATTAGGACATAATCTATTTTTGTATGATTAGAGCATCTATTTGTGAGATTAAAAGCATCATGAATCAATTTAAGGCATATGATTGTTTAATAAAATAGCATCTGATTGTTTGAATTAATTTAAGTCATCTGAAAAAGATGTTACGGCATATGTTTGTATGATTATTACGTAAACAATATTTGTCGCAACATCTGTGTATATAATATGTTATAGCATGTTTTTTGATAGATTAGGGCATCAGTATATAATATTAATGTTTGAATCTATTATAAGAATTAACGCATCAGTTTAAAAAATTAGGGCATACTTGTTAGCGAGATTAGTGGACATTGGATTCATGATTAGATAACCTATTTGTTTGATTAAAAGCATGATGAAATACATTATGGAATCCATTTTATATGATTTGAGCATCTTTTGTGAGATTATTACAGCAATGTGTGACATGTTTCATCATTTTTTTGTTTGATTAATGCATCAGGAACTAGTGTTATGGAATCCGCTAGAATGATTTGAGAATCATCTGTTTGTATGATTATCGCAACAGGAATAGTTGTAACATCTATAGGTTAGTGTGAATAAGGAATCAAATGACATGTTATGGCATCTGTATTTGTGACTATTGCATCAAAAATATGTTTAGTGAATCGTTTAACATATTAGAGCCTATGTAGTTAAATCGGACGATATATCGCCGATATATCATTGAGATCTCGTATATCGCCCCTAAAAAAAATATCGGTTCAAAATATCGCCCCAAAATATCGGATCCGATAATATCGGCGATATTTCGCGATATTTGGGCGATATTTTGAAATCGGCGAGATGAACGATATGGCGATATGTTGACTTTCATTTTTTTTTGCTTTCAGAATCTTAAAAACTCGATCTAGGGCGCGTTAAGGTGTTTCAAAATGCGTGTGGCACGAAAATAGAACCATGAGACCTTGATCTATCATCTAGGATAGGTGGCGTAAATGTTGGATTTCAGGAAAGTTGGCCGGAAATGAAGACGGCGCCGGAACCCTAATGGGTTGGCCGGAAAATATATAGAGAGAGAGAAAGGAGGAATATGTGTGTGTGTTTTGTAGTGAGAGAGTGAAGAGAGTGAAAATGAGATAGTGGGAAGGTAGGGGGTATTTATATTATGGTTTTTTTTGTTTAGTTTGTTATGATTTTAATATATATATATATAAATATATAATTAATATTCTAGATAATATAAAAAACCGATATCTCACCGATATCTCACCGCGATAACCGATATTTCAAATATCGCTCCTTGAACGATATGTGATTTTCGACCGAGATAACTACATAGATTAGAGCATCATTTAGTATGATCAAGGCATCATTGATTATGATTAGTGCATTGTTAGACATATAAAGGCATCACTTTCTGTTTAGTGTATCTGTTTCTATGTTTAATTCATCGTTGGTCATAGTAGGGCATCCACTTGTATGTTTAGTGCATCGTTGAAAACACGTGGGGATCAGTTTGTATGTTTAGTGCATTTGTGGTTATAGTAGGGCAGCCATTTGTATTATTAGTGCATTGCTGGAATTACTTGTGCATCTATTTGTAAGTTTAGGGCATCGATGATCAGTTTAGTGCTTTGTTGGACATATTAAGGCATCAATGTGTATATTCAGTGTATATGTTTGTATGTTTAGTGCATCGTTGGTATAGGGCATCCATTTGTATGTTTAGTGCATCGTATTTGAGATTATGATTTACTATGTGTTCATTAAAGCATAAGGTGATTATTCAATTATGATCACCAAGTTTACTAGAGATTGAATGTAAGCTCGATTTTCGTTGTATAGTGGATTATGAATATATCAGGCTAAAAGTTTATATATTTATTTTTTAATAGTACTTTAGATCGTTAAATTATGTATGTTTAGCATTGTTGATAACATTGATATAGCATCTTTTGTTGCATATGCATTTTTAATGCATCTGTGTTCTTATAGCATAATGTTAGTAATATGAAACAATTTGTTAAATTACTGAGTTCTTATTGTGAGATTTAATTTTAGTGCATTTGTGTTGATAATATGGATTTCCTAAAAGGTATATGTTTGTTTTAATAAAGAGGAAACAAACATGATTATTATATCATCAGGTTACAAAATTAGAGTATCAAATATAGCATATGTATTAGAGCATCTTAATGTATCTATATAGCATCAGCATCAATTGTTAATGCATTTGAATGTATGCTCGAGCATCGAAAATAAATATAAAAAATTGCGCATCAGAATGTATGATTATGGCACCTGAATGTATGATTAGGCAATAGAAAATCAACATTATAACGAATAATTATTGTATTTGTATGTATGTATGTTTAAGGCATCAGCAACAATTTTTGCATCATCTGAGTATAAGGGCATTTGAAATCAACAATGCAACATCTGTTACATTATTTTGTTGTATGGTTATGTGTTCTATAATAAATATAGCATCAAGTTTAAAAAAATTAAGGCATACCTTCATATGTTACAAAATTAGTGCATGAAAATGATTGGTTAGAGCACTAGGTTGTATTTAATGCATCTGTATTTGTAAAAAAAATGCATCAAGATAGTTGATATAACATTACACATCTCAAATAAACAATACGGAATCTGTTAAAAAGTCATTAGGTAGTCTGGTTGGATAGTGTCATAATTAGTCAAATGATCTGTAGTTTGTTATAAAAAAGTGCATTAGGTAGTCTGGTTGGATAGTGTAATGTTTAGTGCATCGGTGGTTATAGTTTCGCCTCCATTTGTATTATTAGTGCATCATTAGAACTACTTGGGCATCTGTTTGTAAGTTTAGTGCATCGATGATTAGTTTAGTGCATCGTTGGACATAGTAAGGCATCAATGTGTATGTATAGTATATCTGTTTGTATGTTTAGTGCATCAATGAATACATTAGGGCATCAATGAGTATAATTACTGTAATGCATCATCAGACATATTAAGGCATCAGTGTGTATGTTTGGTGCATCGTTGGTCATAGTAGGGCATCCATTTGTATGTTTAGTGTATCCGTTTTTGTGTTTAGTGCATCGCTAATCATAGTAGGGCATCCATTTGTATGAGGCTACGATCATTGAGTTCTTTGGTAGAGTGTTGAGTGTTGACTTGCATTTAGATGATTTTGTTGTTTTCCACTATAGTGATTGTGCCCATTAGTGGGTGTTTTGGATTGCTTATTATAACTGTTTATGGTTTTAGTATAATACGATAAGAAAATTTTAATAAGCTACTCTAAACCTGATTATTAAAGACTGCTTCTCTTAATCTCAAAGAATATGACGGCGTTTGGATAAGCAATCCTAAACACCCTAAAACCGCTAGCTGGAGATTAAGCAGATAAATAGCTATACTAAGCTATCCTAATCACACATTGACGCTCATATATATTCACATTGCTCGCTTTTATTAGATATAGTGCTATTGATGGAACTGCTGTTATGGTTAGTCTTTTTTATCTTTTCATGTCGTGGTGCATTAATCATTTTCAATCATTTAAGGTTAAGTAATCAATTAGAGTGTAGTATGTAAAGACAATCTATTAGGTTATCACTATCAATGGTAACTATTAAACGGTTACATGTTTGTTGTCATATGCGACTTTCTAAGATGATTATTGGCCAGGTAACTAGTTTTTTGTACCTACTACCTTTTATTAAGTTTTAAAAGGCCGTAATGCAGGATCTTTAATTTGATGTGGATGCGAGTGAAGAAAGGTCTGACAGTACCTCATGTGAACAAACTCAACTGCTGAACTACTAGAAGCCTTCTATTGTTGATCAAGTTGAAATTCATGAGGACTTCTTCGAGGAACTTGATCATGTTGTGCTGAGAAAACGGTAGAGAATTTTGCTATCACGGTCTTCCTCGTATGGTTTTCTTTTCTTTTAATACCCGTGCATGTATGTTCATTAATGATAAAGCAACACGGCAAGCACGAACACCTTGCATTAACCTGCTAGTGCAAGCATCAAAAGTACTAATTCGCCTTTTTCTTCACTAGTAGTAACTAATTTTTTTACTTTCCCTCTATTTAAATCTCTCATAATTCTAATTTGCAGTAAACTTATGGGATCTACCAGAGTAACTCTGAAGGTAATTTAACTTGCCTACATGATATCAATTTATTGTCTTGTAATTCTAACTTTTGATTTTTTTTCTTTTTTTTTTAATCATAGCTGACTAAGTAGTGTAGCCTGGTTAAATATATTTGAAAGCACATAAGTTATAGCATGTGGTTTTCCGTTAGGTTCCTAGTAAAAAGTAGCAGATTGAGGATTTATGTTAGTTTTGAATGTGTACAGCACGTGCTCTATATGAGTTGTTTCAATGCTAGTATTTCATTTGTATGTTGCCGGGGACATTTATCATAGTATTGGCCACAATAATTGTTTGTTATTGAGTGAGTCAAATTATTAAAGTTCATAGTTAATATAAAAGCTCATATCTATCAGTTTTGGAGACAAAAGTTGCATAAGGATGCATGTTTTCATTTTAGTTATTTGGAAGCTTGAAAAACCACAGAATTATTATAAACATCAGAATTGATACAAGTATAATAATAGTTAGAGTTAAAGCATGGGAAGATCTTGCACATAGAATTATTAAGGCATCTGTTTGAATGTTTAGTGCATCCATTTCCATGTTTAAAGCATCTGTTTGGACATATTACTGCATCTATTTGTATTTTAAGTGTTTCGATAGCGGCTTCGGTGATAATGGCTTGTTAAGGCATGATCTTTGCTCACAGAAAAGAGTTCATGATAAGTTGTGGTTGCTGTATAGCACTATAGCTGTCAATCACTCACTCTAGGTATACAACCAAGAACGGTTATACAAAATTTATGGATTCTGAAGATTTGGTACTAGCATTTATTTTGTATTCATAGGATGTTTATTTCATCATTTGAGGATTTAGTTGACCAATCCAGCCGATCTTGTATCAAAAGAGCCTTGATTCTTGAGACTGTTTCCAAAGTCTGATCATGCGTGATCATGCTTGATATGGAATGCGATGGGATGATTGTAGAGATGTTTGAGCTTAATGAGGTACAAAGTTTATAATACCTTAAATAATCACTCTCATTTTGCCTTCTTGTTCTCATGATTTTGTATTAATTACTCTGTTTGGGGAGTTCTACAAGTTGCTCAAAAGTTAGGGGAAGATGTACTAAAGAAATCTGCAGAAAAGCTAAAGCCTTACCTAATGCCAGAAGATGAAAAAAATAATGATGTTAAAGAATCCGCTATTAGTGCACCAGTCAATCAGAAAATAAAAAAGATAATGATGATGTATAAGTCTCGTCACCAAAAGCAATAGAAAGTCTGCAATCGCAAATGTTTCTTGCTCATCTCAAAGTGACGACCTTCCGGATGTGAGCCGTATTAAGAAGGCTTTTCGGTCTAAAAGGAAATGGGTACCTCAACAAGACGAAGTCGACACTGAAAATGTCGCTTCCCCATCCAAAAGTGGGACTCCTTTTGATGAGAGTTGTTTGAAGAAGCCTGGAAGGTCCAAAAACAAGGATTTGGATCAGGAGGAGGATACACCTTCAGTGGATGGTAAGGCACATGAATATTACAGTGATTCAGATGTAAAGCTACAAAAACGATCTCGAAAATTGCAGTTGTTACAAAGGAGGTTAAACATCCAACTACCATAGATTCGTCTAGTGATTCAGATGTTAAGCAACAAAAACAAGCTGGAAAGAACGCAGCCTTTACAAAGGAGGTTAAACGTCCAACTACCATAGATTCGTCAAGTGATTCGTTCTTAAGTCGATATCGTTGTAATTTGTGTTGTGTTTGTATTTTTTGAAAC
This sequence comes from Chrysanthemum makinoi, assembly GCA_910596185.1. NCBI lineage: Eukaryota > Viridiplantae > Streptophyta > Magnoliopsida > Asterales > Asteraceae > Chrysanthemum > Chrysanthemum makinoi. The sequence goes on along the minus strand of OU343220.1, from coordinate 310,286,530 downwards.
AAACATTTTACTTTCAGATAATATTTGTTGTTCGTGATTCTACCGTGATGTTAAAATGCATATTTGGAATAGAATGATCCAATCAGAAATTAGTAAATTGTTTGACTACTTTCAGCTTGCATCTTCAAATTAGTATAAACGTAGCACCTGTTGAAAGATGTTGAGTTTAAATGCTTAAGAAGTTACAAAACAACCTTTGAGAAATATAAAGAGTAACAAAGAAGCCCTTGGACTTGCGAATTTACAAAAATTCCTTAAAGAATGAAGGAAAATACAATTAGGTCCCTGTAGTTTGGTGTGAAAAAAAGGAAGGGAAGAGGGGGTGATCCAATGGTTAAGATTACTTTTCTCACTTTTCTCTTGAGATCAACTTTTTAAATGATCCAAGCTCTATATATATATATATATATATATATATATATATATATATATATATATATATATATATATATATATATATATATATATATATATATATATATATATATATATATAAAATCTAGATCAAATAAGATCAAACTTAAAGTTGTTAAAATGAGATCAATCTAAAATTTGACAAGTGATACTCTCCTTATAACAAAAATAATTTTTTATTAGCTACAACTAAAAATGTTAAAGTTTTGATAGATTTCTTTTAAAATTTACGAAACCTAGGTGATACACTTTGATTAGAAGTGTAATGTGTATCATGTTTTTGTATTTGTATCAGATTTTGGAATATTTATTAGTGTAATGTGTATCAGGTGTATCACTAATTCAAACTCATGTATCATTTGGTTATTAGTTTCTAAAATGTTAATTTGTATTAAAATATTATATTTTTGTGTATTATTGCTAAAATTGTTATTTATAAACCTTTTAGTGGTTTTTTAGACTTGATCTTATTTTTACAACTTTAAGTTTGATCTCACATTAACCCTCCCCTATATATATATATATAAATGATCAACAAATAATAAAATATGAAAAATATAACTATATTAATCATGTAAGTTGTAAATGATAGATTATAATAACACGCTAAGGAATAACGACTGTGTACAGGTCATTAGTAATCAGTTTAGCAAATTTTATCGTAACAAAAATCTCACCAAGATATCAAGTTTTTTGAACTGTGATTCGACATATTTGGCCAATCTAGCAATACTGGATGGGTCTTTAACATCAAGCTGATGAAAAACAACATCTACAGGACCAGAAACTTTGAGCTTTTCGATAGCTTCTATACCACGACTCTCATTTCTCGCGGTTAGTATGACTTTGATGTCGTTTGAGGCTAACTGACGACATATCTCGAGCCCAATACCTTTGTTTCCTCCTGTGACAAGTGCAACTCTAGAAATGGAAACAAACAAAAATCAGGCTCGTGATATGATTCATAATTTGAACTAAGATGCACTCTGAATGATCATTCGATATACTATACCTTTTCTCGGTCGAAACATCTTTCTCGGTTGCAGATGACATCATAAACTATGACATGAAAGAACCATATACCAAGTTAAGTTACATAAATGATGATTTAAAGTTTGTAAAGATAAGAATAATAATATAGCATAAAGCCATAGAGATCTTAATTAATATTGCTAAAGTAATTTTTGTTGATGACAAAAATCTTACCTTTTTGGTGTTTGACTTGTAATTCTTGATTAGAGAAGGAGAGGAAACTTGATACGAGGAGGAAGAAAGCAAAAGCCTCTTTAAAATTGATTCTCAATCATGTGGTTTCGTAATTTCGTTTGTCCTTTTGTAAATAATCGACTTAAATAAACAATGACAGGTAAACATGTTTCCTCTACGCAATATTTTATCATTTAAAAAGATTTTCCTTTGATATGGATTTTTTTTTTAATTATATAATAATCATACATGTAGTTATCATGGTGTGAACATAATTAAATTTGTCAATTTATTAATCGTTATTGGTTCATTAACAAGTTCGATGATACTCGCTCATTTCTGCATAGAAAATGTTTTACTATATTGATTTTGCACATGTTGTTTTTCCATGTAGTACATTTAATAACTTATCTTATTCCAAACATTTTCCACTTACAAACTCAACATGCTTTAAAAAGCCATTTTTGGTTGGTTTGTCAACCATTTTTAGAGCTGCCATAGAGCCATAGGCTTATGTAAAATATTGTCACATTAGAACATTTTTCCTATAACATAAGAATATATAACTCAATACAAAATACTCTCTTTTCAAAGGTTGGTGTTATAGGACATCACATGACCCCCATATAGCACAACAGAGATAATAATAATAATAATAATAATAATAATAACACATGACGTGGTTGGCCAGTACAACGCTAGGACCGATGGCGCCATGAATGGTGTCGTCCTCACGTTATCTGATGGGCTTGTCCGATGGCGCAACCCCCAACGATACCAAGCGCTCTTAGCATGAGAATTCTGCTTTATACTTTCAACATTGTCGACTTATAAGATTTATTTTTCATACCAATTTTGACTAGAAATTGAACCTTTCTCATCATTTTAATATGAAAAATCTTAATGGTGCGTTTGGTTTATGAAAGGATTTGGGTTTAGATTTAAATCTGGATTTGGATTCGAATTTGGATTTAGATTTGGAATTGGTCTTGTATTTGAATTTGGAAAATAATTTAGGATTCATTTGGTTTGTAGATGGGTTTTGGGTTAGGATTTGAATTTGGATTTGGATTTGAATTTGAATTAAGGGGTTGTTTTGTTAGAGGGTTTGGATTAAGATTTGGATTATTATTAGGATTTGGTATATTTAAAATTGGGTAAATTGCAAATTTGGTCCCTAAAGTTTCACGAAAACGCAAGGATTACACCGAACAGCCACTGAGAGGCACTGTTCATTAACTTTCATTATTTTTATTGTTAAGTTGCCTCGTTACTGAGGGTAGTATTGTCATTTCACTTTTCATACATATAAAACTTGCGATATCAATGCGACATGACTTCAATGGCATAATTTGCTAAGTAAGTGTTAAACTTTGCACCCATAACACCTATACAAACCACCTTCTGAAACCACAACTCAACAACAACAAAAAAACGGGTATTTCAAAATGCAATCACCACCACATTCACCCAACACCACTATAATAACCACCACTATAACCACAACCACCACCACCAAGAAACATCAACTTTTACCACCACCACAAAAAGACACTTGACTCATGGTGGCGTTCTCCGTGACATCCCTGTTGGTGGTGGTACTCGTAAAAACGATAAACGACAAAAACTCATCAACCCCACTTCGGGTTATATTACTGCTTCTTCTCCGGTGGAGTACCGGATCTTGTGGAGTACCGGATCTTGGTGTCACGTCCACCGGTGGATGCTGCCGGAAATGTGATGGTTCTGTTGGAGGGAAATGGGTTTATGTCGCTTTTGGGGCTTGGTGGTTTTGAGGATGGTGTTTGGCCTTTTTGTGGCAGTTAATGTAATGTTAAGTTTAACTGATTGTCGTGGTTAGCTTAATGTATATCTTTTGATTATAGTGGTTAATGTTATCTTTTGGTTAGTGGTTAACTCTATGGATGTAAATTTAACTGATCTTTTGGTTACTTGTTATCTTTTGGTAGTAATTACGACTATCATGTTTGACTTTTGCAAATGAATGTAAATTCACAAAATTACCTAATTTGTTGGCTTTCATTAGATTAAAGAACATGGTCATGCAAGCATTTACCCTAGTAAATTATTACACAACCCGTAAATAAAGTTTAGAACAACTAGATATTGTCTTAATCTTCCACTACAACACCATAGCAGAAGTATAACAGTTTGGTGAAGTAAACATAAAAGAATAAGCATTATTCAACATCATTCTTAGTTTTCTTGTCCGCCATCAGTCTTCTCCTCTTGATTGATCTTCCTTGGTCTTCAAACTTTTCGTCTGTAACCACTCCATCTTGCCCAACTCCATTTTTTACAAGCACTTTATCTGAAATCACATCTCCATCAACAGTTGAGATAAATCCCTCCTGTCCAACTACTTCAACACACATATCATCTGGAATAACAACCCCATCAGAAACTAATTGTTCACCATCAACAACCTCTCTTACAAACATTTCTTCAGCAAGGACCTCAAGTGGAACCACACAAAAACTAATTGGTTCATCAAAAATAACATACAACTCTGTTACTTCTTCAGCTGCAACTACGTGATCAAGTTCATCCAATGCTTGATCAATTTCAGCAAACATGTCACTAATCTCTTCGGGCTCTTCAGGTTCATCAACTAAATGGTATGGATCATCTTGCCATTCAACATCTATTCCTTGATCCACATCTTCATCACTAATCCAAGTCTCAAGATCTCATTCCTTTCCACTAATGGTAACACCATCATCTATGTCATAATCCGCATCATCAAAATCCATCACATATTTATACTCTACGGAATCCTCACTTGAATTCTCCAACCCAAACTCTTGGTCAATCTCTTCCAGTAACCTTCTGAATTTTAACTCATCATGCATCATTTTTGTATGATTTGCACACATTTTTTCTACACACCATGTTGATGGGAACTTATTGTCAGAATCGGTATCATCAACATGTCCAGCCTTCCCATGTTGGCTTGTCTTATGCTACTCTAACAATGGTAATTTCCCACTATTTTTAGTCTCACCATCAAGATCTTTTCCAACAACATCATTGACATGACGATCCAAAATTTATTCTATCACCACACCCTTACCATTACTCATCATTCGTTCTATCATGTGACACTCTACCAATAAAACACCAGTTTCAATATACAACTCCAATTCTCTAAATCTAGGAACATACTCCACAAGTTTGATCGCATCTTTGTCAGACATTAGTGGTAGCAAACCTACATCCAATGACTCCCCAGGTATCCTAAAATGAGTAAACATAATGGTACGATCCGTGTAACCTAAATCCCTATAACATTTCGTCTAAATAAGTTCATTGAGAAAATGTCACAGTGAACTCCGTCAAACCAATCTGTATCTCCAAAAAGATATCTTATACCTGGTGGTGAGGTAAATTCACCATTGTGATGGATTTTCAAAGTAAACATGGTTTCATTCAAATCTGTGCAACATATAAAACATCAATAACTTCAATTTCATGATTTTTTTGGTTATCTAAGGTGTGTATGAACACAATAAATACTCCCAAAATTTTTGCATTATACATTAGCACATACAACTCAAACATCAGGATTTTAGACTTTACAATGTCTGAATCAAACAAAAGATCAAGAAGTGAAACTTCTGTTTTATTTACTGTTTAAATCGAAACCCGAAAATCTTTATTAATGAAACTTTTGTTTTAATATACTAAATAATCTAGTTATGTCTTCTACTTCATGAAACCAAATGGAACAATAGTAGGAACTAGGAATAAACCAAATGGAACAATAGTAGGAACTAGGAAGAAACCAAATGAAACAGAGTATGCTTACCATAAAGGATTCCTAAATCAGGGATCGGGGTACTGTGTGCACGATTTTGCCAAAACGTAACCATTCTCAAGATCTTTTAATTTTACTTGTGAAATTAATGTCCATGGAAGAAATTGAAACACAAATATAAACTATTGCTTTAAAGGACTAAATTTGTAAAACTATACGCTTGCAAGCGAGCAGATTGGCGGGAAAAGGACTCAAATGACAATACTACTCTCAGTGACGAGGCAATTTAACGAGAAAAATAACGAAATTTAGTGAACATTGCGTCTCAGTGGCTGTTTTACAAAAAACGTAAACATTAGTGTTTTTTATGCAACAAAAATCGTCTCAGTGTAATCCTTGCGTTTTCCTGAAACTATAATGACTAAATTTGCAATTTACCATTTAAAATTAATCTATTTATATTAAGGGAATTGATACCCATACCACAAAAATTAATGAACACACTTTAATATCACATCACTAATGCATATGTTACAATATAGTATGTACATAATTATAGTGTGTGCATCAATTTATGTGGTATAATATAAGTATTACTTTCCTTATATAAAAAGTAACAATTAAAAAAAATAAAAATGGGTTAAGAATAAAACTACATCCACAAAAATCTTGTTATGCACATAAATCAAGAGGGGTAGCTAGGTTTTATGCAATCTAAATATTTAGACATAATACAATAGACATAATAAAATCATATATCTACCAAGGTACAGAATCTATTAAAAAGTATATTAATTTGCAAGGTTTAAAAAGTTTCATATATAGTTCAGTCTAGCTATTTTCAAAGAATACAAGTGAATTGTAAAGTTGGTCTATTTATATGCATGTACAGATGGTTTATATGTTGTTATTTTAGATCTAACCCGATTTAATGAATTGTAAATGAATGTTCACAGTTTAGATGTTACACTAACAAAGTCTTGTAGACTAATGAACTATAACATTGGAATTGATTTGTTACCTATACAAAACTTATCTTTATGAATGTAACTAAAAAAAGAGCCTTAAAAAGAATCGGTAAACTTGATTATAGCGCTAGCAAAGAAAGTTTAAGCAGCCAAAGTAACGGCATCTTCAACATCATCAGATTCATCGACAATCATTTCATTCCTAAACAGCAGTTTAAGGTAAGGAAGTACTCTTGGAAGCACGTGTAAATCTGCGAAGTTAACACTCATCATGTCAAAAGCAATGCATGTTTTATGCATGTGACTTTCATCAAAAACTGGAATTTTTGGGTATCTTTGACTGAAATGAGTAAGAATGATACGATAAGCTCCTGCAGAGTTCCCCACTCCAATGGCTTCTTCCGTTGTACTGTGGTTTCTTGCTATTGCCTCTTCCACTAACGCATCTTCAAAAGTTGCCTGAAATCGGAATTTTCATGAACCCATATCAGGGGGTGTTCGGATGTAAGGTTTTATGTGGTATTGATAAAGTAGTATATGATTTTCAGCTGTAATAAAACAGGTTGCGGAAAATAGTCTCATATACAGAGCAAGAAACTCAAAAGTAGATTTTAAAAAGGTGAACAGGTCGATTCAATATTACAGAAGAAAAGTTTATACAAATGTAAGGTTTTAGGAAATGAGACTCAATCAAAAAGATTCAAATTAGCTAAAAAAAAAGGGGTCAATAGGTCAAGTTTACTAAGAAAAAAAATAATATTTTAATAAAAAGATGGGACTAACTGTGAAAAATGGGTAAATATGTCAATTTTACCGAGAAAAAGATCATCTCTTTTTATACGAGAATGAGATATTTGTAAAATGAAAGTAAAAGACACTAAAATTAGGTTTAGAAAAGAGTTATAATAGGTCACTTTAATTTAAAATCAGAGATGATAGTTTTGTTAAAACTGGTCTGAAACATATTATTCTAAACCAACTACTTAACTTAGATACCAACATAATCGGAATCTTTTTTTCTGAACGCTAATATTTGATCATTGTGGCTTCAAGTAGCAAAATGAGATAAATAGTTAAAAAGGCACATAACTAAAGACCCTTGAGTAGATGATTCAATTTACCTCGTGTATGAGAACCGTTGCACCTTGAGAAGCTTCAACTAGTTCTGGACACGGTCTAGTGTCACCAGAATAAACAATCTTCCACCCGGGTATTATTCTACCATCGCTATTAACTCTTTCAGCACCTTTCAAAGCGACCCCAAAAGCTTGAGGGCAATGCACAACAGGAAAACTGATGACATCATCCAAACCCGCATCTCCAAGCACATCTTTTAAGTTTTTAAGAATCGGGTACGCTACTACACTATCTACAGGAATACCTGTTATTTTCCAATGGCTTTGCATCTGACTTCCTTTAGCAAACAGATTAGAATCATCGTTGTTTTCATTTGGAGGTTCATAATTGTTTGATTTGGAAGAAGCTAAAGAAGCTTCGGTTGTATGCCTACAATCAAGAAACTGCATATCCAAGTCTTCAAGTCTTTCATATGCATCAAGGAACCTTTTGAGTTGTCTTGGGCCGATGACAATTAAGGGTTCGTGTGGGACCCCTTTTAATAGATCCCGTCTGAGAGCAAGTATTCTAGCTAAACCTGTGTGGTGATCTGCATGGATATGTGAAATCCAGATACATCTTAAACCTCTAACAGCATTATCGGCGCCTTCAATACCATATCTGCTCATGGAAACATTAGTAAAATCATACATTAGAGATGGGTTGGGTGATGGGCCAAAAAGAATTGGCTGCTTCAGGTTGAGTTGACCAGCGACAAACTTTTTTGTCAGTTTAATAAAAAAATTATATAGCCTCGGCGGGATTGGGTATGTTGTTGTTGTTGTTGTTGTTGTTGTAATAAAAAAATTATATACAAGTAACAGATCAGTTTGACTTATGACCAAGAAAAATACTACTAATATTGTAAGCATAATAGCCTCAATCTCTGAAGAAAAAACTATTTAGGAGGTTATAGGCGTGTTAAATAAAACTTAGGAGACTATTAACTTGTTGACCATTTTATTGGATTCTCTTTTAGCTAACTTCTTAATTTTACCCGTTTAAGTAAAACACAGCCCAAATTGACCTATTCATGAATGGACATATTACTGTTACCTTCTTTTGAGCTGACCGAGGGTTCCTTCGCCACAGTCCAACAAAACACTGCCTTTAGAGAAAAGATTGATGAAGATAGAACTAACATTACGATACTTGGACGGTTGAGATGAACCAGTCCCCAAAAGAACAATCTCGACATCTTCTCTTGTAATATCCTCCAAACAATCAGGAAGACTATTTTGATTCAACCAAGGTTCTTCAGTCACGTTCTTTTCACCTTCCATAGATGTGACCCCTTCTCCTTCATCTTCACACCCTTCCCAAAGATGTGCAACTTGTCTAGCAGCATCTGATATCTCTGGAATTTCTAAAAGTAGGTCATCAATTATTTGAATAGGACCCGCTTTAGTAGGAATACCAGATCTGTCTAGTCCAAGTTGTGCATGAGGACGCAGACGAAACTGTTTCAACAAATTTCAATAAATATATCGTTTAAAAGAGGGATCAGTAGTTGCAAAACATAAAATAAAATTATATAATCTACTATATCAGCACCTTGAGAAGGTTTTCAGCAGAAATAGTCTCGCAAAGATTTGAATCGGTATCCTGCAGTCATAATAAATAAGCTTATAAGTAAATATATTCAGATAACAACTAACTGTTTTTTTTTTTGGAGTTTTTGTAAGTAGAATAATAGCACTGTAAAATGTTATACGTAAAAATGCCAAAAATATGGACTACAAATGACCCAAATGAGACAAAACCATCTCTTTATTACTTCCAAGCAGAAAAAAGAACAACGCCGATTTCCAAAAAAAAAGAAGTAATAATGACTAAACCAGGACAAATTAATAAGTTTGTATTTTATGCGAAAATAAACCCTTGTTTCTGTAATGTCATAAAACAATACCTCATTTGTTATGGTCGAACCGTTCTGTTTATGAAGAGACCAAAAACCAGGAGCTGGGAAGAACTGAGGACATAAGTAGTTAAGACGGGCTGCAACTCTCGCACTTGAATGTAGAATTGGGATCTCGATATTCTTCCTGTGGAGGTATCAAGAACTATTTTTTGTTAAATTCTTATTCTCGGTTGTTCAAGAAAATATGAATAAGGCAGAGAGGCTTACATTTGATGTCCTGCCATAATATGTTGGGTCCCACCAAATCTTGACATCCACTTTTGATAGTCACTAGAATTTACAACTGATGAAGGGCTTAAGTGAATTACACAGTTAACAGTTTTGCGTTTCTCCTCTGGCATACTCGGTATATCAGCATAGTAAGTGTCGAGAGATTCTGCACATAATAATTCTTGAAAATGAGAGAGGGTAGGGCAATCTACTAGGAGAACAATAGGTCCAGGAAGCGAAGGACCAAGTACATCATCAGGATGAACCTGAAAAATACAAACAAAAATAAATATTGGAGAACACACAAACCAGGTTGCAGTTAGTACAGTCAACTTTTTCAAACTGGTCAAAACGGGCAAGGTAATGAAAGGTTGAACTTACAAACACTATTTTGTCCATTTTTGGAAACTTTCATAAATAAGACAATATTACTATAATAATCAAAATATTTAGATAAAACAGTTAAAGTGGTTGTATCAATAAAACACAATTCAAGCAACTTTCAACCCGTTTAACCTATTTAACCCGCTTCCCTTTAGCCAAAGTTTTTATTTGACCCATTTGAGATAATTCAATACCTCAATCAACCCATTAAAAAGTATGTGTCGAAAACCGAAATAGACACCTTTACTACACATCCAGTTAGAAGAACAAATGGAATATTATATTCTAACTAAAGGTAGCAAGTATACCATAATATCCATTGTATCTGATCTCACAGATTTACCCTCCTGCAGGTCACGATATTTTGGTCCACGTTTTAATCCAAGTGCTGTGGCCTTTTCCAGGTCAAATTTACCCCTAATCTCAGGCAACTCGCAGATATATAAAACAGAAATATCACTAGACTTGAATGCATTCTTGTCTTCTTTGAGCCCATGGTTTGCTGGTTGCAATAAGATAGCTGATATTTTGACAACTTCATCATCAATAAGTTTGATTTGATCATGAAGTTTTCCAGGATTATCTACCGAAACATTATCAGAATTGGGTGATGGGCCGAAGCATCGTGAGTGAACCATGGCTGCATTTGGTATGAATGACTTCATTGCATCAACTAAATACTTGAAATCTGAGGGTCCCCATACATTTACCTTCAAATATCAAACAAAAATCCATGTTAGCAAAAACATAACAATTCTATTGTTAATCTTACACATTTAAAACAAAAATTCATGCTATTGTTGTAGTATACTTACAGATATCCCTTCTTCACCAGTGCCAGCCAATGTTAATAAAAGACCTACAAAATACTTAAGATATTCCAGTTAGAGTAATGTCCAAAATAAAATTAGCATTTATAATAATGCACAAACCTGGTAGTCCACCAGCAGTTTCGGAGCAAACACGCGAAAGAAATATGTGATCAATCTAAGAACAGAAGAATCAAGCCCTTCTCAGTTAATCATTTTAGCATATAGAGTAAACGTAGACGTTAATCTGAAATGTTTGTGAGGAAAATTGTACCTTAGACAGCTTAATCCTATGTTCTGTACAATATCGTTGCAGTCCCTAAAAAAAAAACACTAAAAGAAGTTAATAGAAAGCCAGAAATTGAGGATCATGAAAGATGTTTTGATTCTTTGATTCTATAGAAAGAAAGATAGTAATATCCACTGATTTTAGATATACAACTTTTTACCATACAAGCCTACCCAAATTATTCTCGGATAATACATGGTCAGGCATAGAACTAAAATAGAACTAATTACACCAGTGTCTGGCATCGTATGCTATGGAACAATCGAAATCAGAATAATCATCCTAGCCCAAAAAGGCATGTTGACCCTAAACTAATCATTTGCCATTAGATAACCATGAAAACGGCAATAATCAGCTATACATTACCCAAACAACTCTGTTATCTATTATTGGAAGGCGCAATAATCACTTTCAAAAATACAAACAACGCAAAAAACAGCATCAAAACACTTACTTCACCAGCATTGAATATAAACCTCTGCTTATCAAAAAACAACAGAACCGAAGACGACGTATCTTGAGTATCCATACCCGTTCCCAAAATCTGCACACAATAACAACCCAAAATCAAAAACGCTTATCACAAATCACCCTAAAAACCAAATCTTTACACAATCTTGATCACCAAGAAAATCAATAAATACAATAACTAAACACAAAATAACAAATGCCCTTTTTCAAAAACAGCCCAAAATCAAAAACCCTTATCACAAATCACCCTAAAAACCCAATCTTTACATAATCTTGATCAAAAAAAATCAAAAATACAATAATTAAACACAAAATGACAAATACCCTTTTTCAAAAACAGCCCAAAATCAAAACCCCATATCACAAATCACCCTAAAAACCAAATCTTTACACAATCTTGATCACCAAGAGAATCAATAAACACAATAATTAAACACAAAATAAAAAATACCCATTTTTTATAACATCTCAAAATAAAAAACCCATATCACAAATCACCCTAAAAACCAAATCTTGATCACCAAAAAAAATCAATAAATACAACAATTAAAGACAAAAGAACAAATAACCTTTTTCAAAAACATCCCAAAATCAAAAACCCTTATCACAAACCACCCTAAAAACCAAATCTTGATCACCAAAAAAATCAATAAATACAATAATTAAACACAAAATAACAAATACCCATTATCAAAAACAGCCCAAAATCAAAAACCCATATCACAAAACACCATAAAAATCAAATCTTGATTAAAAAAAATAATACCTGAACATAAGAAATAGTATTAACAGGATTCAATTTTCTAGCTTTAAGCTTCAAATCTTTAGGTCTACTACTTTTATCTTTACCCTCTGCTCTTTTTCTATTAAACCCAACTTTTGTTTCATCTTTTTCCTCCATTTTCTTGATTCTTGTGGTGCTTATTCTGCGTGTTTGGTTGTAGTTTTTTTTAGGGTTTCTTGGAGATGAGAGGCAAGTGAATAATGGGTATTTGTTAGTTTTGTAATTGGGAGTGAATTTGAAAAATAATGAAGGATTAGGGTTTAAGAAAAGAAGGCGAAGATTGTGTGTAAATAAGGGCATTGTGTTTGATTCTTGTGCCCTAATAAGATAATATGGAATAGGGTTTAAGAATTTTTGTAAGAAGAAGGTGTGATGAAAGTGAAAATGTGTTTGGTTTATATATTTTGAAGTGTTGTCAAGAGACAAGTTGCTGGAATAGCTCAGTTGGTTAGAGCGTGTGGCTGTTAACCACAAGGTCGGAGGTTCAAGCCCTCCTTCTAGCGATTTTTTTTGGATTTTTTTTTTTTTTGCTTTTTTTAGTAGTGAATTGCAAAAACTGTTCTTGTGGTATGTCCAAATTGCAAGCGTAGTCTTTATGTTTTCGAAAGTACAAGTACCGTCCATGTGAGAAACCTTTTACGAGGATATCGTCCCTGCCCTAATGTGAAATGACTTAAATGCTTTTGCTTTCAATGGTTTAATTGGGGAATTTTAGTAGTTCACATTTGGACAGAGACGATATCTGCATTAAAGGTTTCCCACAAGGACGGTTTTTGTAATTTACTCTAGTTTAAGAGTGAAAACTAATTGACATCTAATTTTATTTTCTTCGTCGATATGCAAGTATTATGTTGAACTTTGTAAATTGGTGTTATCAAATTACTTGTTTAATTAGTTAGTATATAGTTTTAATGACTCGTCTTTGTCATGGTAGCTCAATGATATGGGACATGTGGCGTAAAGTAAAACTCATGTAATTGTGTACTTTTCACCATGATGTTACATGATTTACCTCTCACGTGTTGAATGTGAGACTGGTCCAATAACCTAATTGACATCTACTTACATTTTCTTACTTGATATGCAAGTAATATGTTGATCATTATACTTTGTAAATTGGTGATATCAAATTACTTGTTTAATTGGTTACTATATAGTTTTAATGATCCGTCTTTATCATGGTAGCTCAATGGTAGGGGATATGTGACATAAAGAAAAACTCATGTCATTGTGTACTTTTAATCATGATATTACGTGATTTACCTCTCACATGCTGATCGTGAGACTGGTTTAATGATTCACAATGTGTACAATTTACAATATTTACACTTTCTGTTTTTGCAATGCGGATAAATGTGTAGGAAACAGTGTACAATTTTATTAATAAATCAGATACAAATAATAATAATAACAGAAAATAAAACAGACAGAATGGAGTAGAAGCAGAAGACAGACACTATAGAATTGTAATAAACGAAAGCAGTAAAGACAAATGCATGAGGCTCGTGTTGAACACGATTCCCTTAAAACAGATTCGCCATCTGTTTCCCATGGTACAACGTACACAGCTGTTGCACAGCCGGACTAGACCACTTGCCTGAAAGATCACAGAAAACGTGAGTGTTTCTGATCGAAGAGATTGCTGGAACAATTCAGTATTGGAGCTGCGTTTTTCTGAATGAGGGTTAAGGCTTTATTTTACATATCTGTTAATTACACAACAGATTCTGTAAAACTTTGTCAAAAAGTTTCATATCTGTTAAGGAGAACGCAAAGCTACCAAGAAATATAAATATATATAACATATACATATATTAAATAGTGTCCAAAATTTGCAAAAACGCATTTTGTAAAACTCATTTTCCAACAAAATGATGTAGTTTGAAAACTAATTGAAATCTACTTTCAGTTTCTTAGTTGATATGCAAATATTATACTTAGACCTGTAAATTGTTGAAACCGAATGACTTGTTTAATTAGTTAGTATATAGTTTCAATACTTACTGTGACTTGTAAATTGTTGAAACCGAATGACTTGTTTAATTAATAGTATATAGTTTTAGTGACTTGTCTCTGTCATAGTAGCCCAATGGTTGAGGAAATGTAACGTAAAGAAAAAATCATGTCATAATGTACCTTTATTTATTATTTTACGTGATTTAACTCTATCATGTTGAACGTGAGATTGGTCCATGGGCCGCCAGAAGGTTAATTACTTTTGTTTATACAGTTTAATGATTCATAATTGTGCAATTTACTACCACTACAAAATAAAAGACCTTTGCTTACTAAAGGAAGAGGCAGAAAAAAGTGTAGATTCAGTCACTAAAAGCCTTTTTCTCTACTCCCACTAAAGAAAAAAGAGTGAGTAACAAAGGGATAACTAAATGTCTATAATTACTAAAAAAACAGTAAGAAAATGTCCAAAACATTTGCTGACTATAACGTTTTAGTCAGCAAAAGGTTCTTAAAGCTCTTCTTATAATAGGATGTATTAGTTCAATACTGGCACTTATTTAAGATATTTTAGTCAGTAAAAGTCTTGATATATTAATCTAATTTTTTATCTATAATTTTGCTTGCCTGAGCTTATATCAATTATCAAAACAGCTTATCATTACAAACATACATAAAAGATTACATTTCATCTCTCAAAAAGGAGCAAATACATTGTGTCAGCTGGGAATCACCCATCAACATACAATTTCAGATATCTACAGTAAATGTTCTTGAAGATTAGGTCTAAAGCAATCTGAACATCTAAGAACATTAAGTTATGTATAGGGTTCCAATAGGTATGCTCCAGAACAGGCATGCTTATGAACCAGCTCGGTCAAACTCAGCAGATGCAACATTCTTGATCCATGTCTCCCTATTGGCACCATTTATAAACAGAGTACTACTAAATAACTGACATGAATATAATTCAAGGATTACCTTTTTGTTAAATGCTAATGCTGATCTCGACAAAGTAATCTTAAAATCAGAGTCTCTACAGCAATGACCACCTGCAAATTTCAAAAAAAAAGTTAGTATCAGAATACTATAGCCTATGGCAAGTTCAAGAACCGAGAACACAGTTACATTGTGAGTTAAATATCTAAGGAAACATATTTTGATTATTTTGGTTCAATTTCTAGGAAATATATGAAGCAAACAGTAGTACTTGATATAAACTAAGAAAGTTGCATTAGAAAAAAGCAACTACGTATTCATAAGATCTTACAACATGGTTTGGTAACACGCAAATGTCGAATGAAGGTGATCCTAGCGCCTCTTTGATGTATGCTTCCCGCGATAAGAAAAAAGTAATGTAAGTTTAAAACCATTAACTCGTACTTAACAAAAGCTAGTAGCCAATAGGCTGATCTCTCATTAACTTTAAGAACTAGAGGTGGCAAAATGCATCGGGCGGGTTGGATACAAGTCAAACGGATTATTTTTTCTGTTTGGCCCGCTAAAGATAAAGCAGAACCCACATCAACCCATTCATCAGTAAATATATAGTAACATCAAGAGTTACCTGGGATTATAGAATACGGGCAGAAACCCGTCACCAGTGAGGTGAAATAAACCTGTTCAGACTACTTTCTTAGCTTTTGGACACGGTTTGCAACCTACAATAGTAATATAAATCAGGCATAGATGAATGCTGCTGCAGAATCTTGTAAAGGATAATAATTTAAGCTCTTTGGTCACCACCAAAAATGTATATTTAATACCTCACAAGCAAAACCAGCTTCAAGCAAAGAGTCATCAACTCGCAAATCCATTATAACCAATACATCTAAAACATTGAGAGAATGCTAACTAATTAAGTGTTTCAATAATTATATGTATTCAGTAACATAAACATGTAAAGTTCCTCACCATCACTAGTGCGTCCATTGCTCTTCTGTCACACCATCAGGGCGTTTAAATCCACGCATAATCTACAATGCCAAAATAGATTATGATATATAGTTTAGGTAGACAATCTTGAAGACATCTGGGATATATGCTGTTAAAATGAAGCCATTAATTCACCTTTATATCAGAAGCTTCAAACAGTGTCCAACAATGGTAATTTCCCCTGCTTTCACGAAAGACAATGTTTTCTTGTGACATTGCCTTCACTGACTCAACAGCTAATTTCATTGATTTTACTAGTCTTTTACCCAACACACTGATACAAATAAATAGAAAAAAATACATTATTTCATAGCTCATAGAATATTCAACATAAAGAAACTGAAGAAAAGAAAACAAAAGAGCTTAAAAGTACCTGAAATCAGGCTTGGCACGTAAAGTAGCCTACTTTAATGTATCATTGCAGGGCACAACAGACTTGACATTAAGCTCCTCTAATACATACTGTCGCACAAATGCAACCAAATAACTACTATAGCTAACCACCTCTCTCATTTTGCCAGAAATGTCGTCAAGGAATTGAACCAATCATTTCCTTGAAAACATGTCAGCAATTATCCTACATCTAATTTTACTATGATTAATCTGATTTGCATTCTCCTTTTAGTAGATTAAGATACAACTATTCTTGTGTTTTCCACTCTCACAAGTAATGATTAATATATAGAACCTTTAAAATAACGTGTGAGCAAATGCTCCTGTAGCCGTATCACAAAGGCGAACCTGAACATCTTCAGTTGCAGAGGATTAAGCATGTGAGATGTGGCTACAAAGACATGGTTGTCCTATAAACCTTTCCTGGCATCTTAAAATCCATCACCACCTATTACGTACAAAAAATTATAAAAATCCATTTGAGGCAAAACTAACTGAAACAAATGGAATGAGAAATATAAGGATCATGTATGTACCTGAGTGGTATTGGTATCCCAAACATTAATGTGATGATCATATGAACCAGTGAGAAAAAGACATATGTCGACCGAATACCAAATGGCTGTCTAGATGGAATACTTATACCCATTTTGGTGTTGCTTATCAACAAATACTATAGGCTTGTGTTTAGCAATCAGACCACCTCCCGCATACTCTGTGGCATGTTGAATATCGTAAACAGCAAGTGATGCATCTGATGCTCCGAAGATCAAATATCTTCCCTCTGCCAAATCAACCAGATTTAATGATCAAATATACTGACCCACCACTACATCTAATTCATAACATAATGTAGAGGATAACATAACAACAGAAATTCTTATCACAAAATCGACTTACAACTTTACATGAAGACCCTTTACCATATGTGGGTGCTCAATGTGTTTCAGGTGTTTCAACTAGGTGTTTAACCTAGTAACTGAGCCGAGGCAACTCACGAGCTACTCTAGTTTGACTCAATAAATACTTGAATATCAACTTAAATTAAGTAGAAAGTGTTACATGGTAGAGAGTCGAGTGTGCAGTTCTGCAGTCTTCTTCTCCAAAGGCGGCCTTTGAGTCGTTTTCGATTAAGCCGTACATATATATTTGTTAACTAGTCAATGAATTTCAAGAGATAACGAACCACCTGCAAATGTACTAGCAGATTAGTATATTATTTTTGAGGCATGCATATGCCAATATATAAACAGACATGTTAACTATTGGTTATGTTATCCTCGTGTGGTGCAGCTTGTCGACAATATCTTTACACACACTTAAACATACACATATCGTTAGCATAAGACACACACATATCGTTAGCAATTAAAATATTTTTTACGTTCTAATATGTCACAAGTACACATAAGCTTGAGATCCACTTGGACCATGTTGTTCTAACTTGCAGTATAAATAGTTCCTCATAACAACTTAAAATACTTAACTCCAATAGTTCTAGCACAAATCATACGCATACTTAAGCAAGTAACCAAGTATGTATGTGTGTAGGTATGCAGGTCAGCTTGAGTTTTTTATTGCACAAACTCGGATCTATTATGACGTTAATTACAATGTGCGCGAAAACAACATATTTCACAATTTTGAAGCAACGCTAACGATAATTATATACTAGTTGATACATAATCATTTGCGAACACCACATAAACATATAAAATAGCATTTCTAAAATTAAAAATGCTATACATAGCAAGTGACCACACACATCAATAATTGAATCAAATAATCAGTGATCAATCAACAAAATTAGGTCTAAATTAAAGCTACAAAAAGAGAGATGAAATCAACTCTAAATACAGAAACAAGCCCTTTGATTATGTTATTGTTAGACCTTTGAATGAAACAAACCCTAATACTACAATAACAATATGATCGAATTCAACCTGATTGATGAGATAGCCGGCGCCGCCGCTAAAAACTCGTCGTCTCCAGCGATGATCGCCGTTGCCGTTAAAAGATCATCATCGCCGTTAGAAGACCGCCGTCACTGGTAGATGATCGCCGTCAACGTCGCCGGTGTATAATCGCCTTTGACGTTAGATTACCGTTGTCGCCAGTGATGATCGCGGGTTTTGGTGGTGGTGACGACGGTCGATAAAGACGGTTAGGGTTTCGGTGGGGTGTGTGATTTGGAATCGTGAGTGTGTGATATTTGGGAGGGAGTGGTGGAGTGGTGGAGTGAGGTGTTTGTTTTTTTATAATGCGTACATTTTTTTTTTAACTTTTTTTATTTTTTATTTTTAGTGTCTTTTATAAATTTTAGTGGGCAAATGTTTTAGTAAGGAAATGTCACAAATTTTGTAGTGTACGTAGTATATTTTAGCTAAAGGGGTAAAATGGTAAACTAAACGATTTGGACTTTAAGAAGGAACAAAATACCACACAGGGTGCAAGCATTCCCCATATCACTAGCAGCAGATAAGATGTATCATATCCACACACACATAAAAACCTGTAACCCTTGATGTAACTGAAAATCATCTAAACTTAGCTAGAAAATGTCTACTTTATAGGGGGAAAAAAAAAGAGTCTTAAAACGAGCTCGAAAATGGGCACGATTCAACCCATGAATACTTATGGCATGTACAATTTCAAGACCACAATTAGTACCGTTCAAAGACCCTCTACAAAGTGTCACACTTACTCTAAGTTAAGAATCCGAGCCATGACCGCGCTTCGTGATGGTCAACCTGAAGCCGTGTCTTCTCAAGAACCACCTTGTGTCAATTTCGCATTCGTTAGTGTAAGTCATGAACATTAACCATGTCATTTTAATGCACATTATAGGTTGATTGCTAGTTTTTGGTAATGAAATTACATATGTTTATGTCAAATGGCAGCCTGTGCTTCTACCAGATGGAACGCCTGATGTACATTTTAGAAATGCCACTGGTGGACAGAAACTTAGAGACATAATGCTGGATTCGAATATCGAGTTATATGGACCATATGTAAGGCTATCTACTTTGATGTTCTTTTGTGAATTATCTAATGTATCTGATAACATAATATTTTTTTCTTTTTCGGCAATTTTAGTCTAGACCTCTACTGAATTGTGCTGGAGGAGGAACTTGTGCTACTTGCATGGTGGAGGTATTTGAATTTTGATCACCAACTTAAAGGACTGAGTTTATAAACTTATTAGTAAGCCAAACTGTGTTAAATTAGTTGACTTGTTTTATCAGGTTATTGAAGGGAAGGAGTTGCTAAGTCCACGAACAGACAAAGAGAAGGAGAAACTCAATCGGGTATGTGTAAGAAAAATGAACGGGTCGGGCTGGTTGGTTAATTTGTAATGTTTCTGAGGTCAAAACGGGCTACGACAAGCTGTACTACACGAAGCACTAATCCTTTTTCTCTTCTAAAGTTCTCTTGCGAATGGTTAGCTTAATTATTAGACATTTTTACAAAACCGAAATATTGCAATTATTATATCTCATAATAGTAATATTTAAGAGATTTCTACGAATTAGTAAAATATACTTTGGTCCGATGTGCCCCGTTTCCTATTAAGTTAATGCTGCTAGTTTGACCCATATTACTTGTTCATGACTAAATGGGTTGAAATTGCCATAAAAATGGTTTTTGTATAATCTTGATGCAAAAAACAGTTATTTACCAAATTTCGAAATGGAAACCGACTAAGCCTTTCTAAAAGTAACTTTTTTTTGTAATGTGAACTGCAGAATCCAAAGAATTGGAGGCTCGCTTGTCAGACAACAGTGGGGAAACCGGATTCCACGGGCATGGTTTGTATTTGTTAACAACAGAATGACTTATCTGAACTGTAATCATATAATCTTAATATAAACGTGCTATATCTTAGGAAAAACCGGTTGATGAAAACGCAGGTTGTGATTCAGCAATTACCAGAATGGAAAGGGCACGAATGGACACTCGGAAAGGAACCTCCTCCAGAATCTTAGGTTTTGTTCCTTAATTTGTTTTCTTAATATCTAATGTTGTAAATGATGAGCATGACAGTGGTTATAGTGTTATAAAATTTATAATATGACACATTCTTGAATACTATAGAATCAGTTTCGATTTATCATCTTACTGGCTCACACAGTGTTTCGCTTAACTAGCTTAAATAAGATCAGTCTTGGCAGGCCTAGCAATGAATAAGCTCAGCCGGGAATTTGGAAACTGGGCCTGTTTTGGACTCATTGATCACAACTGGATCAGGCCAGAACGGACTCTGTCATATAATTAGGCGACCCATTCAAATTTATGATAACATACATATAAATTTGATAACCATTTTTTATATCTTTTTATACAGCACATACCATTGTGTACCTTATTGAAATAATTGCCAAGTGACAGAATCAATCTCATGCAGAGACAGATTCGACAACTAGTTGTCACGTACATAGTACAGATTCAGGATTCCAACATATCGACATTGTAAACACTTGCATTGATTGACACAAATAGGCCCATCCACCCATCATTTATCATATCTTATTTGCTTTAACTCAAAAAAGAACAACCCAAAACTAGATTACACAAGTACACTAGCTGTGGCCCCTGGTCCGGTCCTTTTTCTACGAGTTCAAACCAAACAAGCATTTGCTGCATTAACCGATAACATAACAGCTTAGATAAATTCTCATGAAAATGAGATAACCTACAAAGAAAGTGATTTCTTCATATTCTTACAATTATTAAGACCTAGAATAGTAGTAGATATTTATTTAGCACATATAACATAAAACAACATTGGAAATTTATTCGTCGTCGGTGAGGGGGACATGTTCATCACTAGTAATGAACACAATTGGGTAAACAGCTCCAGCTAAGCCACCACCGAGAAGGGGACCAACCCAGTAGATCCAATGTCCAGAGAAGTCGCCGCTAGCCACTGCAGGCCCAAAAGATCGGGCTGGGTTCATTGAACCACCAGAGAACGCGCCTGCAGCTAAGATATTGGCACCCACAACGAACCCAATTGCAATAGGGGCAATTGTGCCCACTGCACCTTTCTTTGGGTCACATGCGGTGGCGTACACTGTGTACACCAACCCAAATGTGATGATGATTTCCATAACCAACCCTTGAATCGATCCCATGCCTACCGCAACAGCGTGAATGGGGATAGCCTGCAATATTGTTTTACTTAGTCTGAAAAGAGTAACTAGAAAACATTAACATTTATATTTATTTTATATTCTATACTTACTAGGCCTCCAGTGACGAATTTTAGAAGAAAGCACGCGGCAATAGAGCCAGCAAGTTGAGCGATACAGTAGATGAGTCCAGATAGGATGGTGATCTGGCCTCCAACAGCCAACCCGAAGGTGACAGCTGGATTCACGTGGCCACCTGAGATATTGGCGGCTATTGATACAGCCACAAAAAGTGCGAATGCATGGCAAACAGCGACAGCTACTAGACCAGGTGGGTCTAAGGCCGCGTCTGCTGTTAATTTTCCTGTATCAAATCAAGTAAAAATGCGTTATCACAGTTTAATATCAGCACATAATAGGCACATGAATAGCATGACTTTGGTCTAGCGAAACTTTATTCAAGTAGGTTCGTAACTAATATTTATCTTGGTTTGGGCAATGTGTAAGATTGTCGTTAAAAAATATTAGTCTGCTTTAGTACGTGAGGTCTAAAGCAAGTACCGTAAGCCATAGCAGAACCGACACCAGCAAAGACAAAGAGCAAAGTGGAGATAAACTCGGCAATGTAGGCTTGCATGGAGGTGCCGCTGAAGGAATCACCGAAACTACCAAAGGCAATTCCAGGCATTTTTCAATGCAAGTTTTTTCAGATATTATGATTATAAGCCAGTAGGTTTAAGTGCGAGAGTGAAGTGATGCTTCCATAGACAGCACTGAAGAGCCTTTATATACTAAAACTTTTCCATATAATTTTAGTACTTTACGATGATGACATGGATATAAGAATGTTTGTTCCTATTGTTGTATAGTGCATACTGTTGAATAAAAGTATGTACAATTTACACTTTCATGTTGTCGACATCTATTTATTTTTGAAAAAGTTTTTTTTTTTTTATATGTCGACTTTACCATTACGAAACAAGACTGACTAATACGTAAATTTGCGGGTACGGATCACATGTCTGAAGAGTCAGGTGTATACCGTCTATCTACACCTACAATCTAGTATCACTAAGTAAGACGAGCAACGTACGTTGATAATATCTAATGAAAACATGACTAATCGTGCAAGGGAGTAGAATAAATATATCTTCGAGTGGCGGTCCCCCCTACTGGTAGCTCATATTCTTCATACGGTTTTACGCCACATATCCGATGTCGGAGCCGAGGTTTTAATAAATGTATTAAGAACGAAATGGTATTCCTTTTAAGTGTATACCATTTATATAATAAGGCATCAAGAACCGCTAGGGAGAAAGTGGAGAAGGTTGGGTGGCCTTTTCTCCGTTTTGAAGCTTGCTATTTATAGAAAAGAAATATTCTTTTTAAATTTATATATATTTTGTAATCATGACAGAATATATTTTTTTAATTTATATATCACACATTCATTGTATATATATCCGGCGGGAGTCAAGACAGTGACGCCCGATGTCATAAATTTTTTATATATTTCACAGGGTATGTCATCAAAGACACCACAAGTAACACTCTTTAGATCGTATGAAAAATAAGAATACTAAAACTTCACTAAGTCATTCATATATAATTTAGAGTAAAATACACCGTTCGTCCCTAAACTTGTCAAAAAAACATCACCATAGGTCGTACCTTGGCATTTTCGTCATCGCGAGTCCTTTTTTCAAAAAGTTTCATCAAGCTGAGTCCCTTGACCCGTTATCCCTCCGTCAACAGATTATAGGTGAGGGCATAATCGTCTTTTGACTATTACATACTAGTTAATGACGTTGCATAGTGTTTCCATTTCCCTATGTTACTCTTTACCACAAGTTTCATTATCATTTATCATCCCTAAACTTTTCCCAAAAGCCTTCTTCTACAAAACCTTAAACCTGTCAAAATGGTAAGTTGCTTGTGTGGTAAGCAAGCAACCACACATCGTGGACAACGATCAATCCAGGGCGTTGATTCTATGGCTGTCCTAATCAAGTAAGTGCATGTTAAGATTTTTTTTCCGTTATTAGCAAAGTACATAGCAACAATGATGGTTGTTTAATGACTTGTCATTTTAATGATCAGGGGTCCTCTTGTCAGTTCATAGGATGGTATGATCCGAAAATGTGTGCCCATTCAAGAATGATCATACCAAGTCTTTTGAGGGAGAGAAATGAGCTCACAAGTTGATCAAGTCGATGTATGGAAGTGAAAGATTTACTTGGTGTTTAGTTGGATTTTGTTCTTGATTGTTTAAGCTCTTGGTTAACTCTTTAGCTTTTGTGTATGATGGAGGTGGTATTTTGAAGTATTTGTGGAAATGTAAGTACTTGTTTGGCTATATATCATCTTAGTGTAACAACCTTGATCAAACAATGATGTAGTATGTACTAATTTTATATTCTCAGAATGTTTCATGTTTTCCTATATTGAAAATGTTGGTAATTGAGTCTCCTATTTGGTTATTAATTTTGTTCTAATAACAGCTGCGTTTACCTTATGTTTATGTAGCTGGTTATGAATTTGGTTATGATTGACTTTTAATTCTCAATATTGCTATGAATTTTATTAGTATTGACTTTGGTTAGTGTTGACTTTATGCACATAGTTATTAATTAAAGAAGACACAACTTCTTCTATATCATCTTATTCAAACTTTCCAGTTGAAGGTGATGCAGTCATACACAATGCAAGAAGACACTCCACACACGATGCAAATTATGCACATAAGAAGCTTGGTCAATTGTAACTTAATGTAAGAGTAAAATACACAAACATAACATGGTTTCATAGATAATGCAAATAGAAATAATTTTAAACGCATAAAATTTCATACTTTTCAACATAATAATTAGGGGACACACATATTTGTTTTTAGAATACATAACTTGTCCATAGCAAACATAATAGATGAAACATTGTCTAGTTCAAAAGAATAACATAATTGACCTATGGTGATGTCATCATTCTTTCTAATTCAGTCTGTTGCCTAGTCCTTCTTGGTGCAGTATGCTCGGATGAATCAGAAACTGCTTGCACACCACTTGAATGGACCTGAGATTAAGACTGGAATTGATCATCATTAGCTTGAACTTGACTTTTAGATTGAACACAACTTCCTTGAACTGTAACATCTTGACTTTCAACAACACCTAGACCTTCAGCTTGTTTCTTTGCCGCAAATTTTTTTACCTTTAGGTTGTGTCTTCTTTGCTGCAACTTTTTTAGGTACTTGATTAGCTTTTCATTTAGCACTTGAACTTTTTTGTTTAGGCT
Organism: Chrysanthemum makinoi; assembly: GCA_910596185.1. Classification (NCBI taxonomy): domain Eukaryota; kingdom Viridiplantae; phylum Streptophyta; class Magnoliopsida; order Asterales; family Asteraceae; genus Chrysanthemum; species Chrysanthemum makinoi. The sequence goes on along the minus strand of OU343220.1, from coordinate 310,261,473 downwards.
CACTTTGGCTACTTTGAGTTTCATATACACCACCCTACCTAAGACATGTTTTTCAGTTGTGTCCAGCAATGCCACAAACACCACACTTTACACTCTTCCAAGCCTTAGACAACTTACCAATCTTCACAATATCTCCAGTTTCAGAAGCTATCCTTATTCTTTTTCTATTTTTTGAGCTACCCGCAGTTGTTTAATGTTTTGGTGGAACAATGGTTATGGGCACAAAATTTTTTTCCCAATGTTTATCGCCATTTATGGGTTGGATAGTTTGTAGGTTTTTTGCCAAGTGTTAAGAAAGTAACAAGGATGAGCTCATGTTTTCACAGCTCCTACTTGTTGTCCATTTAAAGTCATATTCCAATTGGTAGCAACAACATGTTTATATAGTAAACTTGTTATCTCTCATCTTCTGCAAATACAAGTTTTACTTACAAATAACTACACATTGGTCTCCCGATGGTCCAATAACCTAAAACTTATCTCCCCCATTTCATAAAACATTATACTTATTAGCCTCTTTCTTAATATCATCTAACATGTGTTGTGCAGTTGGTTTTAGTGTCCTATTACTCTTCCCAATCACATTCAAAACATTAACTATTCTCTTTATATAGTATTCGCTAATGTATTTTAAGGCTGTAATGATTGGTTTGTCCATACCCCAAATTATTTTCTCATGAAACACTTGACACATGTTATTAAGTAACACATCCGAATGGGCTTTCCCTAAACAATAAAAATAAAGCTGTATTACTTATGCATTTCATAGTGCATTAACATATACCACATAAGTTATACAGATAGGTAATTTACCTAAAAAATGTGACTTTAACCAATAAATTGGTAGTATCTTACTTAACCAAGCATGGGAGGTGCACTACACCTTTTGAACTGAATCATAGCTTTCTCAAACTGTATAACAGTTGAGGTTGTTACACATCTCTACAAATGATCTTTGAAGGCCCTACCTTTCCATTGAAGTTTCATATTGTCATGAATGCTTCTAAGACAGAATCTGTGTTGTGTATTTGGAAAAACTTCTCCTAAAGCTGGAATGATACCCTAAACAAAATTACATATATTTAGTGTTTGTTTTAAAAACAAAGGGACATGAATTCAGTGCCAGTTTAAGGGAGTGTATTTTGTATGTCACTAATAAAAGTGAAGTTTGAGTTTGGCTATAGTTCAAGATCATCAGATAAACAATAAAGAAACCAAGTCCATGATCCTATATTTTCTGATTCTGCAAAAGCATAAGCTAATGGGTATATACCATTGTTGTTACAATTCCCACAGCTGTAAGAAGTTGACCATTCAAAGGAAAATCAATAGAAAAAGCATCTAATCCTAACAACTCTCTCTGAAAGGCTTTAAATCCGACCTTCAATGCACCTAAACAAACATAAATTCTCTTGAATACTCTTGTTGGAAGAGTATGATATGTAGGAGGTTCCACATTCATCCTAACTATTGTATTAGGGTTTCACTTCTCCGACTATACTACATAATCTCTAAACATGGTAAATTGTAGATTAAATTCACCCCTAATACATGTTACTACTTTTTGTTTAGCCCTTAAAACCTTCTGCATTGACACCTTGAAGCTCAAATTGGTTGGTAAGTTGATTTTGAATAGACTTGACTGGAATATGTTGATTGATTTGAACTTGTTATATTATTTTCTTATAGAAAGTTACAGTCAAAAGCTTTGACCTCCCTTGATTGCAAACATGTGTGTTCATCTATATATCTTCTGACTATCCAAGATTCAGTTTCACTATTTGCGCCGACATAGAACATCCATGGGCAGAGTATTTGTGAAGAATCATTTTTGGCTGCCATTAATGCCATCCTGCTTGTTGGATCCTTAGTTGCAATGTTTGGGCCTAAACCCAGTCCAACACTTTCACATGGGCCTGAACTGGAACAATACCCATACATATGGCCTTTATTCTTTGTTTGTCATTCTTTATAAAAATCAACTCCTTCTAGTTTCTATTGAATGCTCTCTTATCTTCTCTTTAATTTCTTGTGCAAAAGTAAAGTTTTAACCATAGAAGAAGAATGTTTTATAAAGAGCAACATCCTCATATGTGTTAACCATTGGCACCCCAGAATTACCTACCTCTGACTCAGAACCACAAGCAATGTCAAAGACATTAAAGTCTATGACATCTAACTCATTTCAAATTCATGTCATCACTTATACTGCTAAATATTCTTGCATTTCCTAACTGTATACTGTTACTCTTTTGGAACAAAGGAAGTTGTAAATCATTCTTCTCACAACTATTCTCTTCATTTGTTATAATTGAGTCATTATATATCTGGCATAATGGTCCTACATTGCCTAAGTGACTACTCTGAGTCACTTGGACATAGTTACATCAACATCAGGCTCATCAAACCTATTATTCACATCAACAAGTGGTCATCCTACTTTCCCTAACTGCATATTGTGACTCACTTGGAACAGATTAACCTCAACATCATCAGGCTTCTGAAAAAGTATTATCTTTATCAATAAGTACTAATGCAGGATCACTTTTATCACTAACATCACTATCAAAACCAACATTCAACTCTTTAACATTCAACTATCTTGCATTTTCAACATTTTGGCTAGCAAAGGACATGTCAAAGGTTGAAGACTAGATTCACCAATACCATTGACGTCCAAAGATAGTTGTATTTGTTTCAGAAATGGAGGGTGTACGAGAAATTAAAGCTTATGAGAAAGGAGGGTGTATGGCACATGGGTTTTTGTTTGTCAGTTGGTATTTTATGATGGAAGTGGCTGGAAATGCTATGTTCAAGAATAAGTTTAAATAAGGTGGAGGGTAGACCTCAAGTGGCATTTATGTATATACGATAGATATAAAATGTATTTTTGTCATGTTAGATATTCAGTCAAGTTTTTAACAATCAAACTAATAGAAACTTTGGTCAAGTGACCAAATCAGTTATGGCTCAAAATCGTAGGGAGAGGATTTGAGAAAAAAAAAGTTTAGGGACTAAATCTGCTATACTCGAAAAACCACATGGGCCATTTAAGTAATTAACTATAAACATATTGAAACCCTAGCAGACAACTCCTGTCTCCGGTGATCTTCCACCAGCGCCGGCGATCTTCAATCGACAACGATGATTTCCTACCGGCTATCTTTTATCGGCGATTTCGTAAATCAGGTTGAATTTGATTCCATTATTTTTAACCTAATATTAGTGTTTATTTAATTCTGAAGTTAAAATTTAACCTAAAAATGTTAGTTTGTATATGTTTCTATAGTGGTGTTCCCAGATGATTACATGTAGAAACAAGTAGATACATGTAGTTAGTGTTGTTTCCATATGATATACGTAGGTTGCTGATAAGGTTTTAAAATGTACCTTTTTGAGGGGTCGTTTAAGCCCTTATTTGATCACTTTTGTATCCGTTATTACTTAATATCGTTCCTTTTCACTTTTTAGGTATCTTGAAGGCAAAATGCTGGAATGACACTTATTCGGATGAAAAGGCGCGAATATACGAAGAAAATGGCCAAAGTCAAGAATCGAGACACTCAGGCTGCTGGAACTGAAGGGGACGGCGTCAGGCACAACTAGCGATGCCGTCAGACAAATTTTGTGACGGCTCAGTGTGAAGATCGTTTATAAGCTCAACTAGGGATAACAATAACAAAGACTAACATGAATGCACAGCGGAATAATAAGAACATCAATGTTATTGCTAAAGGTTTCATTTACTAATCTAACTAATCTTAGACGTTTATAGGAACACGTCTAGATAACTAAACTACTAACTAAATTAATAACCTAGGCGTTTACAAGACTATACGCCTAGGACACACACACCTTTTAGTCGACTACATCTTGGAAGACATGTATATAAAACCTACACCTATCTCCTCTTTATATACTAGAGGATTAGGGTTTACAAAATACTACAAAGGACTAATAAATAAAACTTCTTTTGCAAGCAAGTCCTTCCATCTTTTTGTAGGTTTCCTTCTTGTCGTATTAAGTCCCTCTTGTTTCATTCTTTTTGTCTTATCAACTCAAACGTATAATTCCCAACAATCTTCCCCTAGTTGATAATGACAAAACCATTCTTGAACGAACTTCCCTAGACGAAGTAGAGAAATTGAGATCAGGGATCTCACCATGAATGAAACAAGTTTGTCTTCCTTTGTCTTCCCCTTAATCCATGCCATGCCACTCAAACATCTCTTCCGCTTTTTGTTATTCCAAATAGGGAACGTATGAAAATAATGATCTTGACCACCACGAACCAATATCATACTTCCAATCTAAGCCGTCCAATGTTTCAAATTGCCCTCCATGCAGAACACCAGTGCTTACTAAAAATGAATCCAAAACAGTAGAAAACTCCAACTACTAGTAGTAATAATGATCAACAATAGTAAAAATTAAACACTTCCCCTTGAGTGGTGCATGAACATCAAATGATTCTTCAAATCTGTAAGCTCCTTGTAATGATCACTTGTGAAGAAAATCAAATATAACGAACTTGATGAAGAAGTAAAATAACCCAAACTTGTATCTTATGTCTTGTTTATCCACGTGACGTTAAACTTATACTGCTAACCAAAAATATATGTAGACCGCAATCTCTTGACAAAATCCTCATCTTCAATGAGACACTGAGCACTACAATGTAACTCCTTTAAGTGATAGTTAACTAGGTCTTCATCCATCCACCCCTTGACCTATGAAAACTAGATTTTGCAAGTCTTCGTCAACATCCTTTAAGCACGAACAAGTTATCTACAAAGTGTAACACCCACTTTGAGATATGATAAGAACACGCATCCAAGTAATTCCACTTCACCTTCAAATAAGTGATAAATAATGCTCTTCGGAATCAATTATGCAATAAATCCAAATCCGAGCCTTTTAAAACCTTTAAGAACAAATTCCAAATTTTCTTGTGTGTGTGAACCAAAATCTCAATCTTTGTGTGTCGCCAAAACTCCATAACAATTATAATGCTCAACTTCCCCTCAAATCCAAAACCATACGAGAACCAAAAATCCTTCTTTGTCAAGGAGCAGTACTTTGAGAAGGAGCAGTACTTATACAAGAACGAGCAGTACTTTCAAGGAGGAGCAGTACTTTCAAGGATAAACAGCAGTACTTTGAGAAATTTAGGGTTTCGACAGCAGTACTTTGAGTATAAACAGCAGTACTTTGAGTATAAACAACAGTACTTTGAGTAAACAACAGTACTTTGTCAGCAGCCATATTTGACAGCCTGTAACTTTTGCATAAAAGCTCAAATCCACGATCCCTCTAGTGGAAAGTTAGATTGATATATAGAGAACATCCACCCAAAATTTCGTCACGATCCAACGGTTAACGAAAAAGTTATGATCATTTCAAAACAGTGTTGTAGTAACCTTACGAAAATTTTTTCAGTTTCTGTAGCAGACTTCGACAGCTTATAACTTTTGATTGAAAGCTCTAATTGACAATCCCTTTGGTGAAACTTTATATGGGTATACTGAGATGAACCAACAAGAATTTTAGCTCGATCCAACGGTTCAATTGTTAGGAATTAGAAATTCCCGGTATTAAAGAGACGGTCACCTCAAGTATATGTAATCGTTAGAAAGCTCGTAGTCATAGTTATATTTAGTTAAGTAGTATTTAGTTAAGTAACACCGTGGAGGACGGACGGGTCTTTACCCACTGTATGCCTGATCCACAGCCCGTTGTGTGGCGATTTATGTAAGACTATAAATACTCTCTACCTCCCAAGGTAGAGAGTTGGAGCTCATAATAATATCTTTCACTTTCTCTCACTAAGTTCCCTAAACCTCTAACTTTCTCTCTCTAGAATTCCACTTATACGCCCACTTGTGTTAATGGTTTGATGTGTTTGTGAAATCCAATATCTAACAATTGGTATCAAGAGCCATGGTTAGATCATATCTTGCACATCTTTGGATTTCTAGTGGTTTTTAGGTGGTTTTTGAGTTTGAAAAAGTTTAGTGGTTTGTGCATCATTTGGTTGATTTCTTGTGTTAAAGCTTGGATTTTGTTAGTACTTTTATGTTTAGAATCATCACAAGTGTTTAGGTTTTCATTTGGTAAGCTTGAATCATCTTGGTTGGGTTGTTTTTGGATTGAAAAGTGATGTTTATGTAGTTTTCTTGCTAGCGACTTGACATTCAGACTTCATTCTTCGTAGCGACTTGCTTTGCAATTTCGTGGCGAGTTACAGTTTTGGAGCTAGCGACTTAGACCTAGCGATTAACAGTACAAGTAGTGGACTCTCCACTACGGGTAGCGACTTGGTGGTAGCGACTTGGTCTGTAGCGAGTTGCTCTTTAGCGATGATGAGTGTCTAAATACTCATCAGTTTTGTACAAAATAAACTGCAAAATCATCTGAAAACACTAAAAAATACATCAAAATGATGAAAATATCACAAATCAGTGTTTTATGTGTTTTAAATGCAAAAATATCAAAATCAGATGAAAAACATATCAAATTTGCAAAAATTGCAGTTTTAGTCCCCCAAGTTTCAAAAGTTGTCAAAAACAGTCCCTGAGCACATAATTTCAAAAGAAAAATCACCAAAGGTCCTTTTAAAATCAAAAGTTGTCAAATTAAGTCCTTTGGTGAAAAATATAAAAAGTTTGAGAAAATTACAAGTTTAGTCCTTCAACTTTGAAAATTGGCAGAAATGGCCCTTGGAAAATTGCAAAATGGCAAGTTTGGTCCTTATACTTTTGAAGGTTGTCACTTGTGGTCCCTTAGAATAACTTGGCAGAATTGGCAGAATAGGTCCCTCTATTTTCAGAAAGTACAACATAGGTCCTTGTTTATTTAATACTTTAAACCTATTTTGGACCCTATAAAAACCCTTGGACCCCTGTCATAATACCCTTTTGACCCCCCGGCCCACTTGAACCCCTTCTAATATCCTGGTCAAACCGGTCAAACAATAACACCCGCCATCCCTTCTCCTTCTTTCCCTCCCCTTGTCTGCCCACCAACACAGCCACCAACTCACCCTATCACTTCACATATTGTCTCCCCACCTCACCTACCCATCCCAATGCATTTAATGCATCCTCTTTCCTGTCCCTGATATCAAAACCAAGAAATTTGGCGCCAAAACTGATTTAAACGGCCAGATTGATTTTAAGCCATCCAATGGCTTAGGCTTGATGGGAAAGATTCGAAGAGAGAGAATGGCTTTGGGTTATATAAGAAGCAAAAAGAGGAGGAAGAAAAGGAGTCTACTAGTTTTTCATTTTTTACTTATGTCGTTTTTATGTTAAATCTTTCAATTCAGTGTGAGACTTGTAATGTTTTGTTAAATTGTATCAACTTTAAGTATTTAAATGTATTGAAACTCATTCCAAGTACCAATTTCAGTTTATTGTTATAATCCTCAGTTTATGTCCACTGTTGCAAAATTCCAAGTCTAAGTCTTGTTTACAAGCTTCCAACAGCTCATCTCTCAGTTCTAATAAGCTTATACAAGCTTATAATAGCTTTTTACAAGCTTAAATTCAAGTTTTAAGCATATTTGGATATTGGTCAAAGAAAGTCAAACAGGGTCAAAAATAGCAATGGAAATGGAAATGGGTGATGCAGAGGTAGATATGGGTTGCTTTGGATTCATTTGGGTTGATATTTAGGTTAGTGGTTCTCTGGTACTTGGATTCAAGCCATAGTGGCTAATGGACATCTTGTAAGTTGTTATTTAGTTCAAAAGCATAATCTGTTTCCACTGTCAAAACTAGTTAAAATCTGTTCAAATAGTTGTATTTAAGTTACATTAATGTAGTTTGATCATTAATTCAAGATTGCTCAGTTGTTATTTCATTTTAATTACATATCAGTGTACTAAAGGAGTGTTTGGTTCATAAGCTTAAACTGCCCTTAAGGCTTATGCAGTGGTTGATTTCTGTTAGTCCATGTCTATTAAGCTTATTTGAGCACATACTAGTTGATAATTTGGGTCTGCAAGCACTGAAAGTCAAACATCAATAAAACCTGTCTCAACTGCTCACTGTTGTAATTTTAGGATTGGCAAATCCTTGTTTTGTGTTTAGACTTCATTAACATTGATTGCATTAGGTTCACTACATCAAATAACATCAACATCAGTCTTAAAATTGGATTCAAAATCCATTTTAGTCAAAGTTCTTCAATATCATCAAAAAGTCAAATTGCTAAAATCTGTTTTTGAGCCAACTACAAGGAATTTTCTTGAGCTCATTTTTTGGACTCATCAAGTGAAATTTGGCATTTTAGAAACTTCGCCTGGTCTGTTTACTTATTAGCATTTTTGTGAAATTTTGCAATTTATTTAAAGGCTTCAAAATTGCTTCTCTTTTGGGTGTGAAGTCCCCTGCTCCACTGTCTCAGTTGATACTGAGATTTTCTCAGTTTTGTGCAAGGTTGCACATGGCTCATAAGAGCTAGTCATGGTCTGAATTTTGGTGTGTAAGGTCTCACCCAGGTCTTCTTTAGGTGCCAATTTGTGTTTTTCATTTTTAGCTTAATTTGAAGATTATGCTTGTGTCTAAAGTTGGTACCCTTTAACTGTTGTAGCTCATAATCTCACATCATCAAACCTGGTTAATCTTGCTTATCAGAGGTTCAAGCTTGTTGTTACTCATTGCATTTTGGTCATTTTAGCTTATTATAGCCTCATTATCAGTTTGGTAGCCATTGGTGCTCTTTTGCTTAATCAAGTGCTTATTTCAATAAGCACTTCCATAGCAGTTTCAAATTCATCCACATAAGCACTTGTTTTTCCAATTTTCCTAGATTCCAAATATAGTTTTAGACTTTTCCTGAAATTTTCAGGTTTTTCTAAGCTTATTTGCTATTTTTTCTTAATTTAAATTAGTTTTTAAGCATTTTAATTAGCATTTAATACAAAAAATTAAGAAAAGGTTCAAAAAAATAATTTTTCAATTTTCTTAAGTTTAGATAAATATAAAAAGACAAAAAAGTAATTTTCCAGATTTTTCATAGTTTATTTTGTAATTTTTAGTAATTTAATTAGTTTTTAATAGTTTAAAATTCATAAAAAATACAAAAATAATCAGAAAAATAAAAAAATAGTTTTGAAAATTCTATTTTGAGATTTTAGACTTTTCCAATTCATAATATTATTTTTCTAGCTTTATTTCCTATTTTCTTGTATTTTAGGTAATTATTAAATAGTTAAAAATAGTTTTTAATTAATAATAATTAGATAATTAGTTATAAAAATAATTTTCTTTTTCTAAAAATTTTATTTTATCATTAGGATTGTAAAAATGTCATTTTCATATTTTTTTGGACTTTTATTTCTTAGATCTCACGTTTTATTTTGTACGTAAACGTAGTTTTTAATTTAAACGTAAGTTTTAAGTTTTAAACGTTCATCATTTTGCAAATAGTGATAGCGTTTATTTAATAGTTTTTATATTTTTAATTTCCTTTAATTTGCATTTAAGCCGTTGTAATTTGTTGGCTTTTTATGTAGTTATAATCATTCCAATCTTCTTTTCCGTTCAAATCTCCCGATCACTATACGTTCGATAATCCATTGCATAGCTCGCTGGGACATAACGACCCGGGGAGACTCTATACTCCTCAGATCTTCATTGATTTAGTTCCTGAGCCGGTTTAAGCTTGTTACGGTCTGCCATTCACAAGTGGCAGGCTTGTGTGATAAAGCTTGACTGTTCTGGAGCGAATCAAATTTTGGCGCCGCTGCCGGGGAGCTGTGCTGATTAATCAAACTTTTCCAATTACCCACCACAGCCCGACTATTCTTCATATAATCAACATACCTGCTGTGAATTTTGTGGAGGTCCTCACCAAGGATTTGAGTGTCAATCCGGAAATACGTTTGTCTATGAACAGTTTTACAGTGATGCTCAGAGTTTTGGTTATGACCAAAATCCATATGATTCACCATTCCAGACTCAACAGTTTTACTGTTGTGAATACTGTGGAGGTCCCCATTTCAGCTCTGATTGTCAAATAGGGAACCCAGTTCCTTGTAACAATCATGACTCTTACATGTTTGATAATTTCCAACCTCCACAGCACCATACGGTTCAAGCTTCACCTGAGCCGTTGTCTCAAGAAATCTCCCAAGATTTTGAAACCAAAATGAAAACACTTGATGATATGATTAGTAAATTTAAGAATCAAGTGAGTGGTGAAAAGACCATAGGAGAATTGTTAGCCGAAGAGCGAGAAGCCCGCCAATCGAGGGAAGAATTATTAGTCCTAGAGCATGCAGCTCTAAGACGTTCCCAATTTCTTAAGGCAGCTCTTTATGATGATGACGAGGAGGGTTTTTATCCTTTTAGAAATAATATTTCTCAACTCCCTCAGTCAGTTGATATCCCAGCAGTTGAGATTCCATCTCAAACAACTGCTATCACACCCGAGATTCACACTCACTCTCTTATTATGGGGGACGAGCATCTCGACACTGTTCCTGAAAAGGAATCGGACGAATTCATAAAGTCTAGTGTTGAGGACCTTGTCCCAATCCCAAGAGAGTCACAGGGAATTCTTGATCATGTGTGTGATATCCCTCCTCCTCTTGTCTTCCAAACAGATCATGTTGAGATGTTCTCCGATTCTGATGATGATGATTCGTTATCTTGTGGAGACATCATTTATGTGGAAGATTCACCTTCTGAGCTTGTTAGCTTAGAAGAAGAGAATGATGAAGTTACTGACACGGAAATCAAAGATGAAGCACTTCGTGCAACATTACTGAATGTCAGTCTTCTCATTTCTAAAATCGAGGCTTTCAATGAAAAACCTATTTCATCTCCTATCCCCATTAAGGATAGTGACATTCTTCCCGATGATTCTATTCCGGAAATGAAAGCCTCCTGTTTTGATAATATGGGAGAGAAGATTAGTGGCAGTACCACTTTTCATTCTCATAATTCTCTCCCCGTTTATGAATCATTTACATTGGAGAAGTTCACCAGTGAACCCACTCATATCAATTCTGAATATGATTCATTCACCTTCATGGAGTTCTCAGATGAACCAACTCATATCATATCTCCGCCGGAGTATGATAACTTCTACTTTGATCTAGACACACCCGGGATATGTCTAGACCAATTGAGCTTAAATGATGAAATTCATGCTATTATGAATTCTCCTTCTGACGATGATGAGTTAGTCATGATGTTTATCATGATTTTCTATCTCTTCTTCACATATCCCGTGGCTTCTCCTGTTCTTCACTCCTTCGGGAATGAAGACATTATCTTTGATCCCGGCATTTTCACTTATCATTTTTGAGCCGGTTCTATGTATATCTCATCGGTGTGGAACTTTCACGTGCTTCAAATGTTTGTCCAAACATCTTGAATGAAAGTCCGATGGAGATTGTTTCTTCCATTTTGCTTCCCCATGAACCAATTAATGCGGGGTCGAGTCAAGCTAGTGACTCGGTAAACAAAAACAGTAGCTAAACATGGGTTTTCACCCATGTGTTCCACCCTAGTGTGGGGGAGTTGCCCACATGTTATATATATATAAGTATCTAAAAAAAAAATCATCTTTCTAAATAATGGCCGTAGTATTTCCCTTTTACGTTCTATGTTTCGGCATAACCGCCGGTACTTTGAATATTGAGGGCAATATTCATTTCTAAGTGTGGGGGGGGGGAATTCTCACGAATTTTATCATATAATTATACCAATTCCCCCGTTTTTGGCCAAAATTTTTTTTGGAGTAAGTGTTTTACACTTACTCATTTGGTTATCAGTCTGCCTTGTCTAATAAACTAAAGGATTGGCTAATCCAGGAGCAAACGGCTCTTGGTAAAGATATCTCAAATCCGTTGACGGCTTGCAATTTGCCCAAAATTGTATGGTATTCAGCTCACCATATCCTAAAAAGTGAAGAGTTGGCTAGCCCGCAAGGTTATGGCTTGTGGTAAAGGCAGTGGAAAAACCATAATTGGTAATCACTCACCAAAGATAATATTGATAATTTATCTAAGAGTTGGCTAGTCCAGAAGGGTACGGCTTCTGGTAAAGACAAAATCAAATCCGTTAAAAGCGGTGGTTTGCTCAAAATCACATGGTTATCGGTGTACCATGGTTCTTACTTGAACTGAAACATTTGGCTACTCCAGAAGTAATGGCTTTTGGTAAAGAGATTAAAATCCATTATGTTTTCTCAAATCATTGCTAGGGACTAGCAATATCTCAGTGTGGGGGATTGATGAGTGTCTAAATACTCATCATTTTTTGTACAAAATAAACGCAAAATCATCCGAAAACACTAAAAATACATCAAAATGATGAAAATATCACAAATCAGTGTTTTATGTGTTTTAAATGCAAAAATATCAAAATCAGATGAAAAATGTACCAAATTTGCAAAATTGCGTTTTAGTCCCCAAGTTTCAAAAGTTGTCAAAAACAGTCCCTGAGCACATAATTTCAAAAGAAAAATCACCAAAGGTCCTTTTAAAATCAAAAGTTGTCAAATTAAGTCCTTTGGTGAAAAATATAAAAAGTTTGAGAAAATTACAAGTTTAGTCCTTCAACTTTGAAAATTGGCAGAAATGGCCCCTGGAAAATTGCAAAATGGCAAGTTTGGTCCTTATACTTTTGAAGGTTGTCACTTGTGGTCCCTTAGAATAACTTGGCAGAATTGGCAGAATAGGTCCCTCTATTTTCAGAAAGTACAACATAGGTCCTTGTTTATTTAATACTTTAAACCTATTTTGGACCCTATCAAAACCCTTGGACCCCTGTCATAATACCCTTTTGACCCCCCTGCCCACTTGAACCCCCTTCTAATATCTGGTCAAACCAGTCAAACAATAACACCCCGCCATCCCTTCTCCTTCTTTCCCTCCCCTTGTCTGCCCACCAACACAGCCACCAACTCACCCTATCACTTCACATATTGTCTCCCCCACCTCACCTACCCATCCCAATGCATTTAATGCATCCTCTTTCCTGTCCCTGATATCAAAACCAAGAAATTTGGCGCCAAAACTGATTTAAACGGCCAGGATTGATTTTAAGCCATCCAATGGCTTAGGCTTGATGGGAAAGATTCAGAAGAGAGAGAGAATGGCTTTGGGTTATATAAGAAGCAAAAAGAGGAGGAAGAAAAGGAGTCTACTAGTTTTTCATTTTTTACTTATGTCGTTTTTATGTTAAATCTTTCAATTCAGTGTGAGACTTGTAATGTTTTGTTAAATTGTATCAACTTTAAGTATTTAAATGTATTGAAACTCATTCCAAGTACCAATTTCAGTTTATTGTTATAATCCTCAGTTTATGTCCACTGTTGCAAAATTCCAAGTCTAAGTCTTGTTTACAAGCTTCCAACAGCTCATCTCTCAGTTCTAATAAGCTTATACAAGCTTATAATAGCTTTTTACAAGCTTAAATTCAAGTTTTAAGCATATTTGGATATTGGTCAAAGAAAGTCAAACAGGGTCAAAAATAGCAATGGAAATGGAAATGGGTGATGCAGAGGTAGATATGGGTTGCTTTGGATTCATTTGGGTTGATATTTAGGTTAGTGGTTCTCTGGTACTTGGATTCAAGCCATAGTGGCTAATGGACATCTTGTAAGTTGTTATTTAGTTCAAAAGCATAATCTGTTTCCACTGTCAAAACTAGTTAAAATCTGTTCAAATAGTTGTATTTAAGTTACATTAATGTAGTTTGATCATTAATTCAAGATTGCTCAGTTGTTATTTCATTTTAATTACATATCAGTGTACTAAAGGAGTGTTTGGTTCATAAGCTTAAACTGCCCTTAAGGCTTATGCAGTGGTTGATTTCTGTTAGTCCATGTCTATTAAGCTTATTTGAGCACATACTAGTTGATAATTTGGGTCTGCAAGCACTGAAAGTCAAACATCAATAAAACCTGTCTCAACTGCTCACTGTTGTAATTTTAGGATTGGCAAATCCTTGTTTTGTGTTTAGACTTCATTAACATTGATTGCATTAGGTTCACTACATCAAATAACATCAACATCAGTCTTAAAATTGGATTCAAAATCCATTTTAGTCAAAGTTCTTCAATATCATCAAAAAGTCAAATTGCTAAAATCTGTTTTTGAGCCAACTACAAGGAATTTTCTTGAGCTCATTTTTTGGACTCATCAAGTGAAATTTGGCATTTTAGAAACTTCACCTGGTCTGTTTACTTATTAGCATTTTTGTGAAATTTTGCAATTTATTTAAAGGCTTCAAAACTGCTTCTCTTTTGGGTGTGAAGTCCCCTGCTCCACTGTCTCAGTTGATACTGAGATTTTCTCAGTTTTGTGCAAGGTTGCACATGGCTCATAAGAGCTAGTCATGGTCTGAATTTTGGTGTGTAAGGTCTCACCCAGGTCTTCTTTAGGTGCCAATTTGTGTTTTTCATTTTTAGCTTAATTTGAAGATTATGCTTGTGTCTAAAGTTGGTACCCTTTAACTGTTGTAGCTCATAATCTCACATCATCAAACCTGGTTAATCTTGCTTATCAGAGGTTCAAGCTTGTTGTTACTCATTGCATTTTGGTCATTTTAGCTTATTATAGCCTCATTATCAGTTTGGTAGCCATTGGTGCTCTTTTGCTTAATCAAGTGCTTATTTCAATAAGCACTTCCATAGCAGTTTCAAATTCATCCACATAAGCACTTGTTTTTCCAATTTTCCTAGATTCCAAATATAGTTTTAGACTTTTCCTGAAATTTTCAGATTTTTCTAAGTTGATTTGCTATTTTTTCTTAATTTAAATTAGTTTTTAAGCATTTTAATTAGCATTTAATACAAAAAATTAAGAAAAGGTTCAAAAAAATAATTTTTCAATTTTCTTAAGTTTAGATAAATATAAAAAGACAAAAAAGTAATTTTCCAGATTTTTCATAGTTTATTTTGTAATTTTTAGTAATTTAATTAGTTTTTAATAGTTTAAAATTCATAAAAAATACAAAAATAATCAGAAAAATACAAAAATAGTTTTGAAAATTCTATTTTGAGATTTTAGACTTTTCCAATTCATAATATTATTTTTCTAGCTTTATTTCCTATTTTCTTGTATTTTAGGTAATTATTAAATAGTTAAAAATAGTTTTTAATTAATAATAATTAGATAATTAGTTATAAAAATAATTTTCTTTTTCTAAAAATTTTATTTTATCATTAGGATTGTAAAAATGTCATTTTCATATTTTTTTGGACTTTTATTTCTTAGATCTCACGTTTTATTTTGTACGTAAACGTAGTTTTTAATTTAAACGTAAGTTTTAAGTTTTAAACGTTCATCATTTTGCAAATAGTGATAGCGTTTATTTAATAGTTTTTATCTTTTTAATTTCCTTTAATTTGCATTTAAGCCGTTGTAATTTGTTGGCTTTTTCTGTAGTTATAATCATTCCAATCTTCTTTTCCGTTCAAATCTCCCGATCACTATACGTTCGATAATCCATTGCATAGCTCGCTGGGACATAACGACCCGGGGAGACTCTATAATCCTCAGATCTTCATTGCATTCGTGCTTAGGCAGTTTTAAGCTTGTTACGGTCTGCCATTCACAAGTGGCAGGCTTGTGTGATTTAGCTTGACTGTTTGGCACGCATCAAGCGACTTGAATCTTTAGCGACTTGAGTAGCGAATTGCTGCCAAAATTTTGCTAGCGACTTGAGGCTTAGCGAGTTACTACTTAGCGACTTGCATTTGTCTAGCGACTTGGGACTTTAGCGACTTGGGGTGTAGCGAATTAGGTGTTAGCGACTTGGTGCTTAGCGATTTGGTGATTCAGCGAGTTGCTCTTTAGCGACTTGACTGTGTAGCGACTTGGTGCTTAGCGATTTGGTGATTTAGCGAGTTGCTACTTAGCGACTTGGTGCTTAGCGACTTGGTTCAAGGGTTATAGCGACTTGGTTGATTTTTACGAAGAAGAGGTTTGACCAAAGTTGACTTTTTACGTCAAAACTTCAAACGGCCATAACTTTTGATCCGTAACTCCGTTTTCAGCGAAATACCTGTCAAAACGACCGGAACAGCCTATACTACTGAAACTTTTGATCCGTAACTCCGTTTACGTCAAAACAGTTTTGGAAATGGAATGGGGTTGATGAGTACCAAACTGTCACAGAGGTTCTAATAAGCTAAAAGTACTCTAAAACAACAAATTGCAACTAGCCTATACTACTGAAATGCAATTTACACAGGTTTGGTGTTTTAAAACTCAAGTACCCAAAACAGTTTTGAGGTCTACTTTGTGGATTAAAAATAAGCACTTAAATAAGCTGGAACTCAAAAACAGAAGTTGGACTCTCAAGAAGACCTGGCTAGCTAGTTGTAAACCAAGAACCAGACCTGGATAAGCTCTTATGAGCTTTTGACAAGCCTGCACAAACCCTGTGCAAACTCAGTGTTCACTGAGTTTGTGAACAGGGCAAATAAGCCTGTTTGACAAGCTCTTTTGCAGCTTTTACAAAATTTCTAAAATTATGCAAAAATCATTTTAAGAAAATAGACCAGCTGAACTTATAAAACCCAGAGTTTGACTTGATTTGGCCTAGAATTGAAGCAATGAAAAATCACCTTAGGTTGGGTGAAAACTAGATTTTCACTTTTTGACTTTTTGACAATTATGAGATGTTGACTTATTTGAACTTTGCAACTGATTTGTGGACTGATATAGATGAGCTATGGTGAAATGAAACTTTATTAGGCTAATCTACTGATTTCTAAACACATAACTAGATTTTGATTTCACAAAATCACAACAGATTTGCAGTTAAGACAGATTAGATATGATTTTGACTTGAAGTGTTCTAATGCACAGATAACTTACTCAAATGATTCAAGAGACCTATATTGAGACTAAGTAGGCAGGTTTCAAGCACTAACAAAAGCTCAAACTCATACAAATCTACTGATCCAAACACTATTTTAGAAACTGTTTTGAACTTTAAACTGAGTAAACTACTGAACTAGTACAAACCAATGCTTAATATGACTTTAGTTACCCTAGTTACCACTATTTAAACAGGTTTAAACCATTAATGACCACAGATTTAAACACAAGCACAATATACAAAATGAACTAGAAATGAAAATGAGATAAAAAGCTCACAAGTGTCCCAGCTATGATGTAGCTTAAACCAGACCCCAATATCACTATTCTATTCCCAAAACCAATCCAAAACAGCACTGCATCAACCCCATTCCATTTCCAAACTGCTTGAACCAATTTTTTGCTTCTTCAGTTGACTTTTGTTGACTTTTTACCAAAGTTGTTTAAAACTGTGTTCCAAGCTTATCTCAAGCTATAATAAGCTTAAATAAGCTTGTTTGACTGATAAAGAAGCTTATTGAAGCTTGGTTTTTAGCACATTTATACTGATTTTATAACAGAGGATACAAAACATGAAACTATATTAAAACCTTTGAATTGATACTTGAAAACAGTTTATATGGATAAAACAGATTGAGTTTAATACATATAAACAAAAGATTACAAAAATTAAAGACTAGCTAAAACAATTTTTATAAATACGACATACATGAATTTAAAAAAACTAACTAAGTAACTCTTCTCTTGCCTCTCTTCTCTTTTTATACATCAAAAAGCTTTCCACGTGTCCTCTGAACAAATCCCACTTTCTTTCTTGGCCATTGGATAACTTGGGAAGATTATAGCCATTTGATCACTTTTGGCGGGAAATATGGTTTATCAACTGGGGCAGGTCTGTGTGCAAGGAGGGGGGGGGGAGCATTAATTGCTTTTGTTGTTTGGTGGAGGTGGGGGGAACAAAGTGTGGAGTAGGGTGGAGTTGCAGGTATAGGTGGGTGAAGAGGAGACAGTGGAGGGAAAAGTGTGGCTGGGTGGTTTTATTTTAAACCGTGGGTATTTTGGGTAAACGGGTTGGATCGGGTATAAAGGTTTGGGCGGGTTGGATTAAAATGGTATTGGGCCAAGGTGTATTGGTTTTGGACTTAGGATGTAATATGGACCCAAGTAGTAATGTAAGGACCAAAAGTGTACAATACTGAAAAAATGATCCAAGGGTTGGTTTTGCCAATCATCAATAATATAAGGGCCATTTTTGTTATTTGTGAAATTCCAAGGACTAAACATGACCATTTTTAAAATCCAGGGACCAAAACTGTAATTTCTCAAAACTTTTGGAACTTTTCACCAAAGGATTAATTATGACAATTTATGATTCCAAAAGGACCTTTGGTGACTTTTCTTTATAAAATAAGTGCCTAGGGACTAAATTTGACAACTTTTGAAACTTGGGGGACTGAAACTGCCAATTATGCAAACTTAGCTCATTTTTCATCTGATTTTAAACATTTTGCATCTGAAACATATAAAATATAATTTTGAGATATTTTTAGTATTTTGATGCATTTCTGAGCATTTTTAGACGTTTTGCAGTTCAGATTTAACCAAAAATGATGAGTATTTACACACTCATCAGGGAACTTTGAAACTATGCTTATCCTTGATTATTTGCTTTGTCCAATTGCATCTGTGTAATAAACCATGAGAAAATGTCGGTTAGGGTAATTTTGGCACCAAATTTAAAATTTTTCATGACATATATGAGTGGGCTATTAGTCTTAATAAAGCGTCTCATAGATAGGAAATTATATGACTAGCACAAAAAACCCTTTACCACCTAAATTCCACGCAAAATGTGAGGATCACCCTTAGATTAGTAGGAATTAAAGCATTCATCTTTAATGCTTAGAGTGTGAACCGGTAGTATAATAGATTCTAGAACTTGTTTTGTGATGCATCCCGAGATCGCTAGTAAGACTACACTTGTGTAGTTAGGAATAACTAAATGATAAGAGGCATTAGGATTACCCTTGTTTGATACCCGTAATATAATTACTTCTTCCACATCGGTTGAGTAATTCCCCCACACCTTTGCGTTGTACTCATCTTTAGTACACGATACCCCTAGTTAACCCCTCAGAGCCTATCATTTTCGCGGTTCTCGTGATGTTTCGGTTTTCCGGAATATCAATGAAGAGCATTGTTTACAATCCACCCCCAAATGTACACCCAAATCGCCTTAGCCTACCTTGTATGCACTCACTTTTAGTGCATTATTGCTGTCACACTAAACCCTTAGTTCAATTATCTTGTTGCTTGCATAAGTTGCTAAGTCGAGTCATATCCTTTGTACACAGTTTTGGGACGATTGGGACTCATGGGAAAAGTTAAATTTTATGAGATGACGGGAAGGGAACGTTAAATTCAAATTCCCTTTATTTGCATAATAATGTACTCCAAGTGTTTTGATCTTTTCAATTCGGGTCATATTAGTGTTAGAGTAATAAAAACTCAAGTGTAGGGATGTGCCTATAAATCCCTATCATTTTGATGTTATCGTAGAGGATGATAGAGTAAAAGTGTATGAAAAAAAAATAAATAACAAACTACGGGCTACCATCCTACCTCTATCTTTAAAATTATGTTTGTTTGTTTCAGTTATCTAGATTCTAGAGTGTCGAGTCTTGGCTTAGCAACGCCATTCTTCGCATGCTTGTAACATAAAGATTTTTGACTTGCCACCACTAAATAGCCTATCCCACCAAACCCTTTGTTTCTCTACCGTAAGCCTAACATTACAACCCTTTAAAAGACCTCTTGGATAGTCTTTCCTAGGTGCTTACGCCAAAGCGATGGAGGTTTGATCTAGTCTCAAGCTTATGGTAATCTATGTACTAGGACCGGTTAATGAGTGTTATCTTCCCTTTCCAACTTGTTATATTTCATATACACCCGAGAGATGTGAGTATCTAAACACCCATGTGAGGTGCTAGCATGTAATTTCCATGCTTGTTATGACTTTTGACGGGCTTATATGTGTTGTGAATCGTTCTAAACTAATGCTTCATGACCTCTAACTTATAAATTGGTTGGCTAAAAGCACATTTGCTTGAGGACAAGCAAATACCAAGTGTAGAGATATTTGATAAGGTTTTAAAATGTACCTTTTTGAAGGGTCGTTTAAGCCCTTATTTGATCACTTTTGTATCCGTTATTACTTAATATCGTTCCTTTTCACTTTTTAGGTATCTTGAAGGCAAAATGCTGGAATGACACTTATTCGGATGAAAAGGCGGGAATATACGAAGAAAATGGCCAAAATTAAGTATCGAGACACTCAGGTTGCTGGAACTAAAGGGGACGGCGTCAGGCACAACTAGTGACGCCGTCAGACAAATTTTGTGACTGCTCAGTAGCCAAATTGCTCATTTACAAGTGACGGCTTCAGGTTTTAAAAGAGTAGGGCGTCGCAACTCAGACGGCCTAGATTTGATCCAGACGACGTCAGAGACTAAAGGCGACGACGTCATAGGCATAAGGTGACGCCGTCACAAGCTGCAACATGCGCGCGAAGTGGCTGACACTGTTTTGGCCATAACTTTTGCATACGAACTCGGATTTAAGTGATTCAAAAGCCCACGCAACCGGAACGAGAAAATCTACAGTTTGGTGAAAAAATGGTCGTGACGCCGTCACTCTTTGGGTGTGACGCCGTCACTCTTTGCCGACAGAAAATCTGCCTATAAATATAACATTATAACTTCACTTTTGTAAGCCATAAACCCTAAGTCCGATTCCAGGGTTTAGGTAGGTGTTTTTCCAGCAACTCAAAGGGTTCCAAACACTCTATAAACATCATGTAATGGTTTGTTTGTTAATCCAATCCTATGTTATGTCTTCAATTATCATAATTATTGCTTGCTCTTCATTAATTATGCTTGGCTAATTCACCTAGTGTTTGCTTATGGTTGTATGAAACTTGTATATAATTAATTAGATCTTATTGATTTCTTAGTGATGCTTGTGTCTATCTTCATCATTAGGGGTGTGACAATTTCAATGAGTCTAATTGGTTTAGTTTATAATTCTTGCATTCTACTGTCTCTTGTTTAATTGGTTGTCGCACTAGATTAAGGAAACCTTGCTTCAATCATTGGGTTGTGAGCTTGAACATCTTAAATAGTGATTTATAGCCCTAGAGTGCACTAGTTGGCTTTCGTTGTATTTATTGCGTGAGTTTAGGCTCATAGAATTAGGGACCATTGGCACCTCCCTATGAATAAAACATGGAATACACGCACCAATTAAAACAAGGATGTGACAATTCAGTAGATAGAATTGGATAGCTAGCAAGGAGTAATACATCATAAGTAGATACGCTTCACGTTCCTGGTAGACCCCTAATTTAGTTAGTATCTTTTGGGATAGTTGACTAGCAACTAATTCCACCCTCCTCTTCAAAACCGAGATATCTTAATTCATAAAATATAAAAATACAAAAATAATCATCCCTTACCTTTAGACTTAAATCGACATACACTTCAGCCTAACGACACTATTCTCCTAGAGAACGATATCAATTCCCGTGGCTTACCCTAATACTACACTACAACAATTAGGTTCACTGCCTAGGGTGTTGAAAAACTTGCTCGACGAAAAGGAAGTTCCTTTGACCCCGAACGACGCGTGTAGCATTATCAGTTGCTTGCACAAATACTTTAATTAACTTCATAATATATTTAAGATGCAAAGGCAAACACTGATTAGCTATTGAAGTGGTAGTTTTCGCACATGGATGCATTCTCAACTTTGGTTGATTAGTTATCTATGTTGGATATTGAGAATTATGTCAAATATAATTGCTTGATTGATACAAATTACAATGATACACATATATAGGTGTGCACAGAATCATCTAGAAAACAGGTTAGAGCCCATTACGATACAAACATATAGGTGTGCATAGATAAAGGAGTGTGAAGCTCACGCAGTAAATTCCGTAACCAAAAAGTCTCAGAAACAACATTGGCAACCCCATGGTACTTTGCTTCTGCACTAGAACGGGAAAGCGTCAGTTGACGCTTAGAGGACCACGAGAGTAAGTTGTTGCCAAGAAATACACAATACCCAGAAGTCGATCTCCTAGTGGTAGGACAACCGGCCCAATCCACATCCGAATATGCAACCAAGGATGTAGTAGAATATGCAAACAATTGTAACCCATAGTCTGAGGTACCTCGAACATACCGCAAAATCCATTTGAGAGCCGAGAAATGGGGCTCTCGAGGGTCTTGCATATGAAGGCAAACCTGCTGAACTGCATAAGATATATCTAGGCGAGTAAAGGTGAGATACTGAAGAGAACCTGCAAGACTCTGATATAAAGTTGGATCAGATACCAGATCACCATCATCCCCCAGTTTAGACTCAGTGTCACCAGGAGTCCGAATCGGATTACAATTAACCGTATGTGCTTTTTCAAAAACCTCAATAGCATATTTCTTTTGAGATAAAAGCAACCCTAAAGAATCACGTGTAACAAAGATACCCAGAAAATAATTATACCCAGATCTGTCACAGCAAACTCCTGATGTAAGGATCCAATAATCCGCTGCAACAAATTCTCAAAGGAAGCAGTGAGAAAAATATCATCAACATATAATAATAGGTAAGCAGTATCCGTCCTTTGTCTGTATATAAATAAAGATGAGTCACAACGACTATGAGAAAACCCAACCCGAGAGATAAAGGATGCAAATCGCTGAAACCAAGCTCGAGGGGCCTACTTGAGCCCATACAGAGACTGCTGCAATAAACATACATAATGTAACACCCCATGAACATGACACGACTCAAAATCGTTGAAATTTAAACTTTTACGCGGAAACGACTTGACTTGAAACTGACCTGCTGTTGCTAATCTTTAAACTGATATAATTCTGTAACAAACTGACCCTTAAAAGTATTTTTACATGAAACTAGACTCAATTACCTTCGAAACTCCGGGTGGCGGGACCCGTGACGACTTACCGTTTTAAAGATATGATTTTTCGAAAACTGACTTTGACTAGTTCTCCAACTAGTTCTCTACTAGTTCTCCAACTAGTTCTCCAACTATTTTAACCACTTTATAAACACTTAACCATATACATTGTTTTTCCAAACATTCTTGACCCATTTGACCCAAAATGGGTTAAAATAGACCTTGTCCCAAACACCCCTTTTTATGCATAACCCTTTTGCGTACTTTTGACCCATTTTTCAGAAAACGACTTCTATAACATGGCATAACATCAAAACTTCCAGAAATTATTAGGTCATTATAAACATCAAATATATGCATAAACTTGGTCATAATAACCCATGGAAACGTGCTTTACAAAGTAACGGGTGTTATGCCAAACACCCGTTTTGATACACCACTTAAACATAAATCTTTAACATACATTAAAACCTATAAAATGGCTCTTAAAACATTTCAAAGGCTTTACACTATAAACATTAAACCCATTTAAAAATCCCGGGGTACAACTTTGTCTTCGACCTCGGTATTCTACCAAAGCTCCTATTTGCATACCAACCTTCTAACATACACTCTTCCAATTCTTAAGCCTTTTCCAATCGCTTTACCTTCTTCGCAATTGAACCTACAAAACGGTTAAACAACTAAACCATAGGCTTTCGCTTAGTAAGTAAAAGACATAACAAATTATCATATATCATTAATCACAATTTGTATCATAAGCTTCACTTAACCCATCATTCATAAAATTAAAAATTCTACATACCTTGCTAACTTCATAACTATGCTAACCACATCTTTTCTAAACACATAATTACTAAATACACATTAACTCTTAAACTCCAAATGTACTCAATAGCATATCAACTATGCTGAACTCATTTAGCTAGTTTAACCAACTAGCCACATCTTCCTCTTAGCCAAGCATAGTAGTCATTAAGCCATTCATAACCTTAACACAAACAATCATGTAACCCATAACACATAATACAAATATGATAAACTCAATATAACATTTTATTATAATCAATTTACTTACCTCTCATCCAAGCTAATTAAACCAATAACATCATCATCATCAAAACCTACTTCAAAATAAAAACAATATCAATATTAAGGGTTTATACAACCCATAACTTACCCAATTTTATTATTTAATCATCATATGATCATATCTTGATAATATGATGAAATACCCAATTATTTTACATAAACCCTAATTCAATTTCATCAATTAACTCAATAATACTTAACTCATATTCATCATAACTTCCTCAATTAGTTTATAAACATCATTTACCCATTTTCCCCATTTAGGGTTCATAAACCCCAACCTTTCAATCATTAATTAAACACTAATTAAGATACTTACTTTGGTAGAAATTATTACTAGGGATTCATCTTAACATTAGAAGCCTAATCTTCTTCACAAGGTGATCATCAAGCTTTGGTCTCCCTCTTTTCTTTTCTCTATTTCATGACACACACACCCAAACATACAATATTCTGGAACTCTTGTGATGATAAGAGAATTATCCAGACATTAGTAGAGGATAAGTTTGGCTAATTAGCACTTTAGGCCCCTTAGGTTCCCTTTCTTCCACTTTGGCCACAATATACTTTATAACATGTTAGCACTTGCCAACTTAGGTCCCTTAAGTCAATTTTCCTTATAAATGTGACACATCATATTTTCCATAATTATTTACATAACATTTAATACTTGTAGTTTGACTATCGGGGTTGACTAACCAATCCCGTAAGTCCTTTAAACTTATAAAAATCATAGTCAACTATTCCAATGGCATTCTTGCAATAAAACTCTTAAGCCTGGTTTCAGGGTGTTATAATTCTACCCCCTTAGTTAGATTTCGTCCTCGAAATCTCTCGTCTAAATTAACCTTGACTTGATCATAGTGATCTAAGTGATCTTGCAACACAAGGTAACACATTCCAAAAATCCTAAATTCGCTCTACTTCTTGTTGTTTTATCTAAGAGTATACGGCTTTTACTAAGGTTATTATGTCAAACGAGACACATTTATTATAACCAATATATCATTTGACCACTTTATTACTATTACACAACATTCTTACTTGCTTTACTCTAACTTTTAATCAAGGACTATATGTCACTTGAGAACATTTGCGCCAATTTGACTTTATATAAGTCAAATAGAAACTAATGAAACTTAACATTCTCATCTTTACCGTAATCATCTCAATACCCTTTTAACATTTTTTTAAACACCTTACTTTCTTTACTTCATTTTAAGGATTTTCGCTAAGTATTATAAGTCACTTAGGAAATCTTAAGTCGCATTTGACTTTCACAAGTCAACATTGACTGATACCTTACATTCTACTATGGTCATTCCGTTATTTCATTAACATTTTTATTATAGGGCCTTGTTTCCTTTACTTCTTTCTACAATTTCCCGTCAAGGACTATAAGTCTCATAGAGAATTTCAATACTTTGACTTCATAAAGTCAAGCTTTATCTTACATCCTTACATTTACACATAAGGGTGCCAATGAAGATTAGCATCCATTACTATCATTACTCACCTTATGTACCACTCTTCAAGGCACATTATAACATCATTATAAATTCTTAATCTTTCCAAGTCATACTTAAGACACTTAAATGATTGGTTTCACTTAATGTCACAATTTAAAACGTCACATTCTAATTCTACCCCGCTTATCCTAGTTCTTAAAACTTCTAACTAATTCTAGGCTTTCGTTTTCTACCCTTTCTACCTTACCCATACCATGTCGGGAACACATAGGCCCATTCGTTTATATTTCCTCATTTACATGGAAAGGCCTCCCAATCGATGTAAATCAAGAAACATAAACTCATGGTTCGGGGATTCACAATTTCCTTAATTAAATGAAAAGGCGTCCCAATACATTTAACTAAAAAAATCATAAATCGTCCTACTTATACACTTTCGACATAACATTCGCACCTATTCGTTACACATTTTAACTTTTGTTTCTCTTTCTCATTTCACATTCATTATTTGTAAATTAAATATTTAACTTTTAACTTTTATCTTTTCTAGCTTGGATCCATCTCACCTTATCATTTCAAGCTTGGTCATCCCGGAGGATACCATCATTAACATCATTAATTTGGTCATCTCGAAGGATACCATCATTAACATCATTAGCTTGGTCATCCCGAAGGATACCATCATTAACTTGCTTATCTTGAAGGATACCATTATTAACATCATTAGCTTGGTCATCCCGAAGGATACCGTCATTAACATCATTAGCTTGGTCATCCTGAAGGATACCATCATTAACATCATTAGCTCGGCCAACCCGAAGGATGCCATCATTAGCCATCATTAACTCATTGGTTACGTGATAGCCATCTTTAACCTTTCACATTTAACTTGGATCCAAGCTATTAATATTTTAATGCATACATTATTCCATTCATGCTATTTAGCTAAAGCAAGCATCATAGAGTATATGAAACTTGCTTATCATACTTACACATGTATTATGTGTTTACATTTCTCATTACAACTTACATTCTTTAACATGCGTTAACCATTTCCACATCTTTACTCTTACCTCTTTTAGGTTATTCAATTTTTTTCCTACATCTAACCTTACATAGGTTAGTTCTATAACACCTCATTAACTTGCATTTATCTTTTATATACATCTTATACATTAACACGATCTCTTCGTGTTTAGTTAGGCAACATATCCCTACATTCTTAACTCCTCTCTTAGTTTTTAGCACATTAGCTATACCACTTTCATCTCATCATTACTTGTCAACGTTTCTTTAATCCCATTCTTTACTTTTCGTATTAATAGATGCTTAATAATTAGTGTCGCAATTCTCATTTTACCTTCACACATTATAATTTAGCACACTCATCAATACTACATTTCATACTTTAAGCGTCAAATACTTTAATTCATTATTATCCCATCTCTAATACCACTTACCATTTTTTAATCACATTCCATTACCACCACTCTTAAAATACGTTCTTATAATCAGAAAGTGATTACCGGCACTAACCAAGTTGCACGGCGATTATCATTTAAACATTTCAAGTCCTCCACGGACTTATATCACATACATTCTAACATTATAAATCACATTCATCATTATCTACTTAGGTTCATATAAACTATCTCATAATTTGCTTCAATACTTAAACATTCACTTTGTCGCATAACCTACTCTTACATTTAACGCATCTGATAGTGGTTTAAGTCTAGGCAACCTAAAGTGGAAACCTAATTCACTTAGACCAAAGCTCTGATACCAAGTTGTAACACCCCGTGAACACGACACGACTTAAAATCATTGAAATTTAAACTTTTACGCGGAAACGACTTGACTTGAAACTGACCTGCTGTTTCTAATCGTTAAACTAATATAATCTGTAATGAACTGAACCTTGAAAGTATTTTTACATGAAACTAGACTCAATTCCCTTCGAAACGCCGGGTGGCGGGACCCGTGACGACTTACCATTTTAAAGATATGATTTTTCGAAAACTAACTTTGACTAGTTCTCAAACTAGTTCTCCACTAGTTCTCCAACTATTTTAACAACTTTATAAACACTTAACCATATACATTGTTTTTCCAAACATTCTTGACCCGTTTGACCCAAAATGGGTTAAAATAGACCTTGTCCCAAACACCACTTTTTCTGCATAACCGTTTTGTGTACTTATGACCCATTTTCCGAAAAAATACTTCTATAACATAACATAACACCAAAACTTTCAGAAATCATTAGGTCATTATAAACATCAAATATATGCATAAACTTGGTCATAATGACCCACGGAAATGTGCTTTACAAAGTAACGGGTGTTATGCCAAACACCCGTTTTGACCCGTTTTCATACACCACTTAAACATAACTCTTTAACATACATTAAAACCTGTAAAATGACTCTTAAAACATTTCAAAGACTTGACACTATAAAAATTAAACCCATTTAAAACTCACAGGGAAAAACTTTGACTTCAAGCTCGGTATTCTACCTAAGCTCCTATTTGCATACCAACCTTCTAACATACACTCTTCTAATTCTTAAGCCTTTTCCAATCGCTTTACCTTTTTCACCATTGAACCTACAAAACGGTTAAACAACTAAACCATAAGCTTTCGCTTAGTAAGTAAAAGACATAACAAGTTATCATATATCATTAATCACAATTTGCATCATAAGCTTCACTTAACCCATCATTCATAACACACAAAATTCTACATACCTTGCTAACTTCACAACTAGGCTAATCACATCTTTGCTAAACACATAATTACTAAATACTCATTAACTCTTAAACTCCAAATGTCCTCAATAACATATCAACTATGCTAAACTCATTTAGCTATTTTAACCAACTAGCCACATCTTCCTCTTAGCCAAGCATAGTAGTCATTAGGCCATTCATAACCTTAACACAAACAATCATGTAACACATAACACATAATACAAATATGATAAACTCAATATAACATCTTGTTATAATCAATTTACTTACCTCTCATCCAAGCTAATTAAACCAATAGCATCATCATCAAAACCTACTTCAACATAAAAACAATATCAATATTAAGGGTTTATACAACCCATAACTTGATCATATGGTGAAATACCCAATTATTCTACATAAACTCTAATTCAATTTCATCAATTCTCAATAATACTTAACCCATATTCATCATAACTTCCTCAATTAGTTTATAAACATCATTTACCCATTTTCTCCATGTAGGGTTCATAAACCCTAACCTTTCAATCATCAATTAAACACTAATTAAGATACTTACTTTGGTAGAAATCATTGCTAGGGATTCATCTTAACATTAGAAGCCTAATCTTCTTCACAAGGTGATCATCAAGCTTTGGTCTCCATCTTTTCTTCTCTCTATTTCACGACACACACACCTACACATACAATATTCTCGAACTCTTGTGATGATAAGAGAATCATCCAGACATTAGTAAAGGATAAGTTTGGCTAATTAGCACTTTAGGTCCCTTAGGTTCCCTTTCTTCCACTTTGGCCACATTATACTTTATAACATGTTAGCACTTGGCAACTTAGGTACCTTAAGTCAATTTTCCATATAAATGTGACACATCATATTTTCCATAACATTTAATATTTGTAGTTTGACTATCGAGTTTGACTAACCAATCCTGTAAGTCCTTTAAACTTATAAAAGTCATAGTCAACTATTCTAATAGCATTCTTATAATAAAACACTTAGGCCCGGTTTCAGGGTGTTATACATAATCTGGATGCACAAAGACCCGAAACCCTGGAGGCTGATTCATATAAACTGTCTCAGATATATTACCATGTAAGAAAGCATTCTTGACATCAAGATGATGAATCGGCCAATGTCGAGAAGTAGCTAACTCAGAACAGTCCGGATAGTACCCGGTTTAACCACTGGACTAAAGGTCTCATCCACATCAACCCCCTCTATTTGATTACTACCATTTGCCACAAGACGAGCCTTGTAGCTACTAAGAGTACCATCAACCAAATACTTATGGCGAAAAGGCCACATACAACGAATAATGTTGGTGTCTGTGGGTTGGGACACAAGGGTCCAATTTCCGTTATTAATAAGTGTATTCATCACGTATAGCATTTTGACAATTTGGATCATTAAACGCATTAAGATAAGATTTTGGTAATGGTGAAACTGAAGACACATGCATATTGAGACGTTCAGTAGGACGATTAGTCCCGACACGATATCGTGTGACCATGGGATGAATTGAGACAAGGTTTGGGTTATGAGGAGATGTTGGTGTTGGTTTGCGGGTGGTGATGTATTTGGTGTCTGTTGTTGGGCGGCGGGTGGTGATGGGGTTAGTGATGGGCAATGTTGGGTTGTATTAGGACTTGTGGGAATTGGTGTTGTTGGCTCATTTGTGGGATGAGGCACGGTGGGTTGCACAACGTGGGCAGATGGAATGAATGAAGGATTTATATCGGGTGAGTCATTCAAGAAATTGTATTTGGATGCCGATGTTGGTTTAGGTGTGCCATATGGAAAAATAGTTTCATCAAAGGTTACATGGCGAGAAATGATTATTTTATTGGTGTTTAATTTGAGGCAACGATACCCATGGTGATTTGAAGCTTGTCCCAAGTAGATGGAGGGTGTGGCGCGTGGTTCAAGTTTGTGGCTAGGATATAAGTTGGGGTAACATAAGCAACCAAATGTGCGTATAAGGCTATAATCCAGGTTTTGGCCAAACAGTCGGGTATACGGGATTTCGTTGGCAATAGCTGTAAAAGGTAAGAAGTTGATTAAATGGACATCCATGTTTAAAGCTTCAACCCAAAAGGTTGGTGGAAGGTTGGCTTGGAAGAGTAGGGTTCGAATGAGGTTGTTGATGGTGCGAATCATCCGTTCTGACTTCCCATTTTGTTGAGATGTCTTGGGGCATGAGAAACGAAACTGAATGCCATTGTCGGTAAAACATTTATGTAGGGCGCGATTATCAAATTCACCGCCATGGTCACACTGAAACGATTTGATTTCACTCTTGAATTGAGTGTGAACGTATTTGCGAAATAGAACAAATTTTGATAATATATCAGATTTGTTTATCAACGGGTAGACCCAAACAAAATGAGAATAGTGATCCAAAAACAAAACATAATATTTAAAACTGGAGAGGCTCGAAATTGGTGAAGTCCATACATCAGAATGAATAACATCAAAACATGCATTAACAATAGTATCGGAACTATCAAATGGAAGTCGAACGTGTTTGCCAAGCTGGCAAGCATGACAAAGCACATGTGGCTTCTCCTTATTACAAGATATAAAATTATTTGAGACGAGACGACGTAGCACTTTGCTCCCTGGATGTCCAAGGCGCTGATGCCACATATGTTGACTTACAAGAAGAGCTTGGGGAATAGGACACGGGGCCGTGACAGGGTAAAGGCCGCCCGTGCTGTCACATCGGAGAAGCATCCGTTGCGTCATGAAATCCTGGACGGAAAAACCAAAAGGATCAAATTCAATAGTGCAAGTATTGTCACAGACAAATTGACAGACAAGTATAAGATTTTTGACAATATGAGGGGTAATAAGAACGTTATTTAAGTAAAGGGGCCGAGAAGGAGTAGGCAAAATGCTACGACCCGTATTGGTAACTGGAATGTTATGCCAGTCACCAACCGAGACAGATGGATACATGGAAGTATTAAAAAGGTTACTAAGACTATTAACAAATACAGTCAGATGTGAGCTCGCACTTGTATCCATGTTCCAGGCTTTGGTAGTGGGATCATGGAGAGTTCCGGCTGCAAAAGCATGATGCAAGGTAGTTTCATGACCCACGAGACCCACACCATTCTGACCCGCACCCCCTGCTGACCGGTTTGAATATTTTGACCCGGGTACTGAACCGTATAACCTGTTGACCCCCTGGCTGAACCGGGTAGTCATTATGACCCGATAAGTTGCACTGTTGAACCATAGGACCAAGCGACCCCCTTGCTAAACTGAGTAGCCCATTGGACCTGTCAAACCTCCTTGTTGAACCTGGTAAGAATGCGACAGTCCAAAAAGACCAGGTGAACCCCCTAGAGACACAAACGGGCCTGTTGTAATGGGTACCGTATGGACTTGTGTAAATGGTATGGGTTGGGCTTGGGTAATGTGTGGCATAATAAGCAGATGAGGTGTTAAGAGTTTTAGCATTGGGTGAATTTTGTTGTGATATAGTTGCTGTGTTGGTCAGACCCAAACGCCCCAAGATTTTTGGTTTGATTTGTTTGTATGAAATTGGTACGTGAAGATAGGATAAAACGAAATCAAAAGCAAAACTTGTGACCTTCAAAGCACAAGTAACGTGGCACCAATATTATAAATGTGTGGATATGTGACTTAAACACAAATCACCAACACATAAACAAAAGATAACCTCTTGTGAAATCACCTTCTTGGCACATGTTTGGGATCACACGGTGGAAAGATGAATTTGATAACTATTAACTAAATATGGAATCTTGGATGTTGCTTAAGAGAACAGTACTTGGAAACAAATGCTCCACACAATTGGTGGTCTAATAATTCAACAAAAAGGAAGGAAAGAAAAGTTACGTGATTGGTTACTGATGGTTTGAGAAGGTGAATAAAAAGAAAAGTGTCTTCACCGATTGGAAGCGGAAGAAAAATTTATTTAGGGTTTTAAATATAAAGCAAGTGAATATTTAGGGTTTTTGGATTGATGTGTTTTAAGGCTCTGATACAATGTTGGATATAGAGGATTATGTCAAATATAATTGCTTGATTGATACAAATTACAATGATACACATATATAGGTGTGCACAAAATCATTTAGAAAACGGGCTAGAGCCCATTACGATACAAACATATTATGGGCCTAATAATCTATATTTAAGTTTGTGATAAGTATGAAGGCGTGTCAATTGATCTATTTGGAGTTCTCAATGTAAAGTATTCACATCAATGCAGTTATCAGAAATTAGTTGTTAACAACAATTGTTGGTAGCAAAATCAATCTTTTATCTATTGCCTTCTCTTAATAATCATTTTAATAAATAAAGAACCTTAGAAAGAATGTGCAAAAAATAAGACACCTGATGAATAATCATAACAATAATATGTAAATAGATCCTTTGGTGACTAAGGCCATCTACAATGCTCCTACATGGCATCATTCAATAGAGGAATAATATGACATGTCATCATTTAATAGAGGAATAATATGACATGTCATCGATTAATGGATTGTAAAATCGCGTACATTGAAAGGCAGTTGGTTTCAGAACACACAAGTATTATTTCATGTTGGTTGGGTCCTTGACTATCTCTTCACTACAAATACATTAAAAATAAAGGTTTATGATGACATGACACTTAAGTTTTTAGTAGGTAATGTTTAGGTTGAAAAGATTTTGTGTGAATGATATAATGATGATATCACTTTATTCAACTCAAAAATATTGTATGCATTATAGATACCCAAAAGCAAATAAACTAAGCCTGCATTGAAATTAACTAAAAGTCGTCACATATTTGAAAAATGGTTCACAAAACCAAATAGAACTTCCCTACACTTATTGGATGCAAAATATTATTTTTACTGACACTTATACTTAGTCAGTAAATTTCGTTTATCTTGTAACACATTTGTGTAAATTGCTCCAGCTAAGCCACCACCGAGAAGGGGTCCAACCCAGTAGATCCAATGTCCAGAGAAGTCACCGCTAGCCACTGCAGGCCCAAAAGATCGGGCTGGGTTCATTGATCCACCAGAGAATGCACCTGCAACTAAAATATTGGCACCCACAACGAACCCGATTGGAATAGGGGCAATTGTGCCCGATGCACCTTTCTTTGGGTCACATGCAGTGGCGTACACTGTGTACACCAATGCAAATGTGATGATGATTTCCATAAGCACCCCTTGAATCGATCCCATGCCTACCGCGACTGCGTGAGTGGGGATAGCCTGCAATATTGTTTTTTTTATATAGAAACACCCTTAGAATTTTACTCAGTCTGAAAAGAGCAACTAGCTAGAAAATATTAAAATTTCTATTTATTTTATATTCTAAACTTACTAGGCCTCCAGTCACGAATTTTAGAAGAAAGCACGCGGCAATGGAGCCAACAAGTTGAGCGATACAGTAGATGAGTCCAGATAGGATGGTGATCTGGCCTCCAACAGCCAACCCGAAAGAGACAGCTGGATTCACGTGGCCACCTGAGATATTGGCGGCTATTGATACAGCCACAAAAAGTGCAAATGCATGGCAAACAGCGACAGCTACTAGACCAGGTGGGTCTAAGGCCGCATCTGATGTTAATTTTCCTATATCGAATAAAGTTACTATACTATATCAGCACATATTAGGCACATGATTATTAACATGACTTTGGTCTAGCGAAACTTTATTCAAGTAGGTTCGTAACTAATATCTATCTCGGTTTATTACATGAGGTCTTAAAGCAAGTACCGTAAGCCATAGCAGAGCCGACACCAGCAAAGACAAAGAGCAAAGTGGAGATAAACTCAGCAATGTAGGCTTTCATGGAGGTGCTGCTGAAGGAATCACTGAAACTACCAAAGGCAATTCCAGGCATTTTTTCAATGCAAGTCTTTTTAGATATTGAGATTATATAAGCCAGTACGTTTGGGTGCCAGAGTGAAGTGATGCTCTATAGACAACACTGAAGAGCCTTTATACTGTTATTATATTGTTGTATAGTGTGCTTACTGTTGAATAAAAGTATGTACAAATTTACAATTTCATGTTATCGACATCTATTTCTTTTTTAAAAAGCTTTTTTTTATATGTCGACTTTACCATTACGAAACAAGACATTACAGGTAAACAGGAACTCGCTCTATAGATTGGATGAAAAATAGTAATACTAAAATTTCACTATGACCATGATTCACTCATGATATATAAATTCCTTTTCATATACTAACATCCTACCCATACAAGTTGTTGGGTTATGGATATATTTAATATGTGTATGATCGGATTCGAACTCGAGACCACGGGATTGCACACTTTACGTATGAGACTCGATGTTTAAATAATTAATATAAAATATTATGTTTAATTATTAAATTCACAATAAACGACTAAACGAGCGATAAACACTTATCGAAAGTGACTATTGGTCGTTAAATGTCAACGGGATATGAAGAAAAGTAAACAAGCCAAGAGATGGTTTTAGGAACCCTCTTTTGGGCTTGTTTTTTGCCGAAACTATGGAATCCCACATCGGAAACCATAGTAAACTTGACATCTACCATAAGGCTATAAATACATCCCCATGTATTCATCCTTTGGTACACTTGATTTCATGAGAAGGCCAAACTTCTTCTTTTCTTCCCTCTTGTTCTTGGTCGACGAGTGAATCCCCATTGTAAGGGATTTACGAGTGACCTTGAGCATAACAAAGGTGTTTGGTTATTCTATTGTGATCAAGAACTAGCATTCGCATCGAATCGCTAATAGTACGTGTGTACAAAAATGTGGTGTAACACACTATTGTTACATCAATTGGTTTGAATTGAAAACCGGTAAGGGTCAATTCGTTAAACCACATAAACCCTAATTAGGGTTCTTGAATTGAAGAGATCTAGCCAATTGCAAGAGGTACGTTACGCATTCTTTCAGTTAATTAATTATTGTTATGATTCTAAGTCTTCCGCTGTGTACTCTGTGGTATCTATATGATTTTATTTGTATATCATGTTTATTAAACTAAACAGTGGCATCACGAGCCTTGTATAACAAGTAATTAATTACTGAAACACATAAATAAAATAAACATGATTGTGTTATTATTTGTATGCGTAGATCTAGGGTTTGCAAAACCTAAACCCTAATTTTTTAGGGGGGGGGGCGTTTTTTTTGGGTGCCCTAATTAGGGTTTTGTAAACTTAAGTTTTAATTGGATTAGAAACCCTAGGATGCATGCAATTTTATGTGTATTGCGTAACTCTGTTTAATTGCATTAATTGTTAAGTGTAATTTATATCCATGATAATTACATGCATGTTTTATCATGGATCTGCTTTTATTGTATGTTTTACTTGCTTAAGTGATATACACTAAATATTATGATAGATCTAAAATTGGGGAAGACCTCAATAATTATTATTTAATCAATTATGTGCTATGTGGTATATGTTTAATTTTGACTTACGCAGTCGTTGAATCGATGCATGTGGCTCACCTTGTACATAGCTGAAAACGGGTGAAAGTCTTAATTAAATATATACATATTGACAGATCTAGAATTGCTTATTAATAGGATTTATCAAAAGGTTTGCATGTGGCTATTTGATATGCATGACTTATTGTTTGTTATGCATTCATTGTTTATATGTTTATTTTTAAATACTTGCTTGTTTGTTATGTGTAACAAGGGTATTTTTACAAGAAAAATAAACTGACCTAAACAATGGTGAAACATGCATTTTTTAAGCATAATAATCATAATCGTTTAATTGATTGGTGACTTTGGTACAAATGGTCTGAACGGCTCACCCATTAGAATGAACTATAAAGGGGTTAATAAAGAAGTGCGCACAGTCACACTGAAAGGATGTCTAAGGTTATGCTTTTGCGCTTACCTGGTCCTCTGCCCCCTGTAAGTTCGAATGGAGCTACTTAGTAAGCCATTAAATGTGCAAGCTCATCTTAAGGGCGAATTAGTTTTAATTCCATGCGCCACTTCGGTGGTAATTACCCGAAACACTAAGTGTTTACACTTATGCAAAAGTACGGTATAATGGATGATAATTAACACTAAATTCCTTGATTGGTGAATCCAATACCTCAATTAAAGTTTGATGATGAAAAGCTTATACATTAAAACAAGATATAAATGTTTTAATAAAAACTATGCTACGAAGATGAATGCATGACATCTTTGTACATATTTGATTTGACATCAAAATTATTACCCTTAATTTAAGTTGTATGCCATCCAATGAAACGGAAACACCTGAGATTACCTTTTATTTGCGTGGGAACGTGATTTAGATCGTAATCAAAGGGTAAAATATCCACGTGACGTGAGAACGGGAATGGATGATTTTGCAGTTTCTTAAGTTGGACAACTTAATTGAGCTTGGTAGTGAGAACTGACAACTCAAGGCATAAGATGGGGATAAAACATGTTTACATGGCAATTGGAATTGGCTAGATGTAAATCCCATAAATCTAGGAGTTGCAATTTGAAAATTGGCAATTGAGGTTCGACTCGTACCATCTTGAATAATTTCATTACTAGCAGATCAACTGATGTGATGAAACTATGTCAATTTGGATCCTAGTTTTTAGTGAAAATTAAATGGTTATATGTTTATGAACCAAGGGTATTTAATTTTCTTGAAAATGTTAATTATCGAAAATACTAAAATTGAATTTTGTAATTCTTTTGAATGTATAAATGCAACATTTAACCGTAAACGAGGTTTAGTCTTTGATCAGTAAATTGATCCATTCTGCTTTCAAACAAATGTTTGATCGAGAATAATTTACCGGAAAGACAAACAAAGTCTCTTTTCCATGGGAAAAGAATGAGGCTCAATCCTATTCCTTTTCATGAATGAGAAAGGTATTATAGGAACATTTGAATTGTCTAAATTCTAATGTAACTTATAGCAATGAATTGCATATCATATTTTCCAAAAAGATTTCATTACCCTCATTTGGTGAATGAATCCTTTTGTAACAACATGAATGTTGGTTAAGTGGAAAACATGTATATGAGTTACTAAATTAGAAGTTGGACTATTTACCGCGAAAATTGGTAAAAGGCAAACTAGCATTATTTATCTAGTTGTTTTGCTTTAACCTTTAAAGGTGCTACATACCTTTATGGGCATGGTAGGCCTGTTAAGGAAGAAATTGCATACCCAATTTCAAGTTAATAACATTGATGGATAACCCATCATTCACAGAGTAGAATACACCTTTTAGTACTTAAGTAATGATTACGTATGGTTCTTCAAAGGTGTAGGAAAGTAAAAAGCAAGCAAGTTGTTTTCACTGGTTATGCAACACTTACAATGTTGTTAGATTCAGTGGGAGCATTTGTGTTGCATTACTGAATAAGAAGTTGTTTTATTGATTTCTAATTCAGTGGGAGCTACTAGCCTTATTTCTTGTGTAGTAACCCAAATTATCTTCAAAGATAATTACTTTCCAATTGTAGACACTTATGTTTTAAGGAGAGTCATGTGCGTTTCCTTACTATTCAATATAGTCCTACATCTACTTGTTATATCTATGACACAAATCATATTAATCAAATAAACGAACGTGTATCGTGTTGTTTATCTGCTACATGATGTTGTTCCATGCACAAGTGAGAGAAATCTTTATTGTGTGCAAGGTACAACACATATAAATATGATTTAAATGGATTCTCTTGACCGCAAGGTAAGAGAGTAACGTTCCAATAGGAATTATACATTTAAATGTGTATGATTGCCCCATTAAGAACATGTGTCAAGATGATAACAAATATTACTTTAAATATTTATGTCATTTAATATTTAAGAAACACTTGTAGTTACAATTTATGTTACGTGAGAACGTGAACTAGATTGTAGCCCAAGGTAAAATACCCACGTGTCGTGAGAACGAGCATGGATGATTTTGCAGTTTCTTACGTTGAACATTTCATAGAATGACATTATTAAATGAAGTAATCTAATACTACTTTGAATTTAACTATTCGTTGAATGACTTAAATATATGTAGTAAATATTAACTTGAAATATTAATTGAAACCCGAGGTGGTGTTCATAATTACTTTAATTATAAATGTTTATGATTTTGTAAAGTCACAAACATGAAGTCTTTTAATACAAGACTTACAATATAAAGTAAGACGTTAACTTGCTATGTTTTAAGACATATGCATGAAGTCAATGAGTTGATCAATGACTTATAACGTATAGTGGGATTATAACTGATATGTTTTTTGACTTGGTCAAGAATACTTGTGTTATAATGCATGCAATTGACTTGGTAATTCTATTGTACCATTAAGTTTTACTTTGTTGGTAAATAGGTAAGCCAAATAGTAGATGGTTATCTTAAATATTGTTAGATTATCTTACAATATTAATTCTAATGAAATACCATAGACTTATGGTATGTTCAGTTAGAAGAATCAAAATCTATTGGCATGTTTGATTCAAGATAACTATAGTTTCTTCCACATGTTATCAAGGTTAGTAGATTGAGTATAGATTGAATATACTCAATAAGACTCCAACCTAGAAGATTGATAAGACACCATTTGTTTATGGAATGTGATGAATCACATTAAGTCTTATAATGAAGTTCTGAATTTGTTAAACTACTTGTAGAGTGAGTTGTAACAAACTAAAGTCAGGAACTGTCAATGTTTTTTGTAATATCCCAAAAGAGAACAATGTATTGTTGCTCTACTTGCTAAACTATTTAGAGGTAATCTTTAAAGTGTTAAAGGCAAGTGGGAGTTTGGTTTAGATATTGAAAGATTAAAGTTACAAAATACATAATCTTCTAAAAATGCACTAGCAAATATCATGATGAGGCTAAACATGTAAATGATAGACCTCAATATGATGGAATTGTCATTCATAGATCCGTAAGGATATCTCAGATATTTAATATGCTGAGGGATATGAGTTACAGGATCATGGTAAGCCTGTTAATCATAATGATGAAATTACCAAATGTTGAATTGTGGTAAATCAATCATACTATGAATGTTGAGATGTTGTCCATAAAGATAATCAACTTTAGATACTTGGTTTATCTTAATGAAGATGATTTTCTTCAAAGGATGAAAACCCTAGTGGTTTAAATCTTTGTGTAGAAATCATATGGACAATATTGTACACGTATTTAATGTATGTCTAGTGATAATAATATTAATCATATTTAAGCAATTAACTATGATTGAATATTCTTTCCTAGATACATTAAATAGAAGTATAAAGATTATAATTGTCATACTTAGTTTCATTGATATGAAATTTTGACTATGAATATCAAAACTCTTTGTTTTGGAATTACTTTTGCGAGGACGATAAGTAATGCAAAGAAGTTTTTATGAATTCAAATAATCTTTGAATATATACAAACTGCAAGAATCCATGAATGGATATATGCATGCATCTAGGAGATGATTCTTATGTTTAATATTAAATCCATGTTTGATTTAATAATTAAAATAAGATAGCTCATAAGTATTCCTGAAAGCTAGTGGGAGTATTATTTTTATATTCTTAAATCTTATATGTTGTATGGGCAACTACATTCCACCTAAATTAAGTTTTAGTTGGGAATGGAACTTCGTTTGTAAGATTTGGAAATAAGACATACAACCTTGGAATATATGTTTATTGTTATAAACATATGCGGTAAATAAATGAGTCTAATAGAATATGATGAATACATATCTTTGACGAGATAGAATATGAATGAGATCTTAAAGTCTAACTTGAAGATTCATTTTGTACATCATATTGTGTATAAGGTTGTTGTATCATGCTTGATTACAAGATGATTTAACAACATTGTAATATTTATGTTTGGATTTAGAATTGCATTCCTCAGCCTGGAGTTGCTCCCAGATTCTATACAACAATTGTTATGTAATTGTTATAGTCAACAAACTTAAAGTTTGAATGGCACCAAACAAATAATATTCAAAGTTTACGGATGTTTAAAGAGCATATTGTTGTACACAATGATGCTGGTATAATTGAGATGACACTCAATTCTAGTCATGGTATCCTTGATAATGACCATGTTGACTAGTTATGCTCAACTAAGAGCATAGTTGCATTATATATTAAAGAATACAGAATATTTTTAAACTTTAAAGTTTTGAAAGATGATTGTCATTACAGGTAAACAAGAACTCGCTCTATAGATTGGATGAAAAATAGTAATACTAAAATTTCACTATGACCATGATTCACTCATGATATATAAATTCCTTTTCATATACTAACATCCTACCCGTACAAGTTGTTGGGTTATGGATATATTTAATATGTGTATGATCGGATTCGAACTCGAGACCACGGGATTGCACACTTTACGTATGAGACTCGATGTTTAAATAATTAATATAAAATATTATGTTTAATTATTAAATTCACAATAAACGACTAAACGAGCGATAAACACTTATCGAAAGTGACTATTGGTCGTTAAATGTCAACGGGATATGAAGAAAAGTAAACAAGCCAAGAGACGGTTTTAGGAACCCTCTTTTGGGCTTGTTTTTGGCAGAAACTATGGAATCCCAAATCGGAAACCATAGTAAACTTGAGATCTACCATAAGGCTATA
The DNA here is from genome assembly GCA_910596185.1 of Chrysanthemum makinoi. Taxonomy (NCBI): domain Eukaryota; kingdom Viridiplantae; phylum Streptophyta; class Magnoliopsida; order Asterales; family Asteraceae; genus Chrysanthemum; species Chrysanthemum makinoi. The sequence goes on along the minus strand of OU343220.1, from coordinate 310,220,699 downwards.
AATACATCCCCATGTATTCATCCTTTGGTACACTTGATTTCATGAGAAGGCCAAACTTCTTCTTTTCTTCCCTCTTGTTCTTGGTCGACGAGTGAATCCCCATTGTAAGGGATTTACGAGTGACCTTGAGCATAACAAAGGTGTTTGGTTATTCTATTGTGATCAAGAACTAGCATTCGCATCGAATCGCTAATAGTACGTGTGTACAAAAACGTGGTGTAACACACTATTGTTAAATCAATTGGTTTGAATTGAAAACAGGTAAGGGTCAATTCGTTAAACCACATAAACCCTAATTAGGGTTCTTGAATTGAAGAGATCTAGCCAATTGCAAGAGGTACGTTACGCATTCTTTCAGTTAATTAATTATTGTTATGATTCTAAGTCTTCCGCTGTGTACTCTGTGGTGTCTATATGATTTTATTTGTATATCATGTTTATTAAACTCAACACAAGTAACCTCCATCAAGCAAAGTGAAGCCTTCAAGAAAATGACATACCATTCCTTTTTAGCGACATTTATCCGAAAGATCTAAAACCACCACGAAATGGTCTAGTGGTAAGGCACTTGAACTACTCACAAGGAGTAAAAAGTTCAAACCTCACGATACATATTTGGGGGTGACCGGGAAGTGTCGTAAACGATCACAAGGATACGCGATTAGGCTGCATACATCTGAGTGAAAGGCACACCCTCCCGGGTTAACCTCTCATCCATTTACCCATTTATCCAAAAGATTTAAAGCTCTTGACCAAATACAAGCCCTGTAAAAACGATACATTCTTTGCTAATATAGAATAAGCTGATTTATTACTTAGCTTTCACATTACACCAAAACGAGTTGAAATTTATGTTCTTGCAAGTTGCACTAGGAAGAAGTCAGTTGTTCAAGCTGGCCTCTTCGCTAGAGGGCACTGTTCTAATTAGTCAGTTGCTCAAGTCATGTCCTAACAACCCAATCTAAGGCCCAATAAACCCAGTCTTAATTAGATACCATAAATCAGTCCCAAGTGGTGTAGAGACAACTGATCGGGTCTATGTGATCGAGCCTTTCAAAGGACTGATCTCATAATTGGGTTAAACATGGCCTAGTATGGTCATTATTCCTTGCTAAACCTAAGCATGAGGTTGTTTAAGGAGATAATATTGGACGTATTTAATGTGTTAAGCTTTGTATGCATAACGATTTAGTGAATGTATACTCATACTTATATACTTAAGATGACAAAGTAAATACTAGCGTTTGGACTCGCACTCTAACCTAATACGAGAATCAAACAACTATTTTCAAGTAATTATAAACCAACATCTACGTATACTAAAGAATGACCATGTAATTACTATTTTCAAGTGTTATAATTTCACATAATTTTGAGGCTTTTGGTGATTTTGTTGAAAATATTAGGGTTTAGTTGAAGAATTTTTTATGATGGGTTTCTTTAATGTGGAATGTAAATTTTTGGAAAGAGATGAACTATTTGCATTTGATTGTTATCTAAATACAATTATCAATGACCACATAGGACCAAATTAACTTCGAATGTGTCATGTAAACGCTGCACATTTTTTTTTATATTTTATTTTATGGTTTGTCGTCTCATATGCTTGAGCAATTTACAACTCTAATGCTTATGTAAATTAAAGGAGGACACAATGACACAAGCTCAAACTCATTAGCTCACCATATCAACAATATATCTCAAGAATCAAAGTCCACCAAGCCAACAAAGCTTAAGCTTCATCAGAAGGCTCAAGTACATTGTGAAATTATGTAATATAACAATGCATATATATATGTAGAGTAGTAGTGTTTATGTTATAACTTTGGTAATTGTACTGTATAAGTAGTAGTAACATAGTTTGACTTTTGTTAGTTGACTTTCTTGCTCTATAAATAGAGCTTTGTATTCATCATTCTAGCTTAATGAGAAATAACAACTTTTCCCGCCTTATGGCATAAACTCTCTCATTCTCTAAACTTCATTATGGCATCAGAGCAAATGATCATGCTCAACCATCAGCTACCATCCAACTCCACTACTCCTAACTAACCCTGTCATCTCTAACAAACTCCGACCACCATAATAACCCAAAACCACTACAACAACCACCATTCATCATCTTTATCATACCAAATTCAGTCAAACTACCATCTTTCTGCTCCAAACAACATCAAGAACATTCTTATCATCACCAATTACCTCAAGATTATCATCTAATCAATAATTTCAACCAACTTTTTTAAACTTCAAAATGGCGGGAACTGCAACAACTACCACAATTCCTGATAGTGAGATCACATCAAATCAGCCACTGTTTCTACACCAAACAGATCATCCAGGACTCATCCTCATCTCCAAGAAGTTAACTGGATCGTATAATTACAGCTCTTGGTGAAGATCAATCACAATAGCACTCAATGCCAAGAATAAGATGAAAATCATAACATGAGAGTATCCAGAACCACCAATGGAGTATGATCTCAGAGAAACTTGGGAAAGAAACAATGATATGCTGATTTCCTGGATCTTGAACACAGTAAGTGAATAGATAAGCAACAATCTGAATTTCATAAACTCTATGTCAAAGTTATGGAATGAATTGCAGGAGCAATATGCTCAAATTGATGGTCACAAAATCTTTCAATTGACAAATGACATGGTTCAGTTAAAACAAAGCAATTCCAGTGTTGAAGTGTATATCACAGGCTAAAAGGGCTATGGGATGAATATGATGCATTAGAGGCACATTACATGTGTATTTGCAGTTGTAGTTGTAAAAATGGGAGAATTAATGGTGAAAGGGATCAAAGGAAGAGGTTAATCCAGAATGGGGTTGGATAAAGGATACTCAAATGTTAGGGGACAAATTCTTCTGATGCAACCTCTCCCATCAGCTGCAAAGGCATACACTGTGGTTAGGCAGGAAAAGAAACAAAGAGAGGCAACTACTCCAAAATCAGTGACTTCTACCATTCTCAATTCCTACACCAACAACTCAAGGCCACAAACAAGCTCAACTCCAAGATACAACACCTATACTAATCCAAGACACTCAGATCCAAACACAAATTCAGACAGAAGAAACAGTTTTCACCCAAACACTACCAATTGTACAAGCCCAAACACCAGCAAAGAAAAAAGAAGTACTTTTAAAAAAGGTATCTACTGTGGAAATTGTAGTAAATAGGGTCATCTACAAGAGGAATGTTACAAGATTGTGGGGTATCCAATAGGCCATCCTCTTCATGGGAAATACCAGCCACCACAGACACCAAAGTTCACCAATCAAAGGACAACAAGGGCTGTTAACATGGTGACTGCACAAGAGGACACAAAATAGCAAACTAGTAATTCAATCACTCAAGAGACACCATAGAACACCAATAATCATGTATCAGCAAGGATGAACCAGCTGCAGAATCAACTCAATCAGGTTCTGATTATGCTTCAAAACAATCAGGGCAATCTCTTTCATGGTATCTTTTCTTCTAACAGTCTTAAAATTCCTAAATTTATTGCAACTCTCATCACTTATCTTAAAGATTCTTGGATAATTGATAGTGGTGCAACAAACCACATCTCAATCACACTCACCTTAATGCATAATGTCCACACACTCACTACACCAGTCTTTGTATCACTCCTTGATGGCAAAACAATCAAGGTCACAACCTATGGATCAGTCACCCTCAATGCCAATATCACATTACACAATTTTTTTTATATTCCCTCCTTCACATACAACATTATCTCATTGAGCAGATTACTATATGGGACATCTATTTCACTCACCTTAATTGCTTCATACTGCATCTTTCAGGACCAGAACAAGAGGATTGCACATGGCACCCTCTGTGATGGCCTGTACTTCATCTCATCATCACCCTCAAACCACACCATCTCATTAACCATTCTCTACACCAACACCAATCCATCTCTATGGCATTCAAGACTTGGTCACTCTTCATTTACTGTACTTAAGAAAATAAAATCACTTTCACCATTGTTCAAATGTACTTCAGATTCAGTTTGTGATGTATGCCCTTTGGCAAAACAACATGCTTTACAATTCAATGTAAGCACTTCGTATTTGATCTTATTCACATTGATGTTTGGGGACCATATAAACACCCCACAATTAACAAATGCAAATATTTTCTCACAATTGTTGATGACCACTCAAGGGCAATTTGGACTTATTTAATGCCAAAAAAAACTCACACCACTTCAAATATCAAAGCTTTCTGTGCTTATGTTCAAAACCACTTTCATACAACAATCAAAACAATAAAAAGTGATAATGGTACAGAATTCATCAACACCCCTCTCTCAAACTACTTTGAAACCAATGGTATCCTACATCAAACATCATGTCCAAACACCCCTCAACAGAATGCTAGAGTAGAGAGAAAATATAAACAATTACTTGAAATTGTAAGGGCAATAAAATATCAAGCACACTTTCCAAACCATTTCTGGGGATACTGTATCTTGGCAGCCACCTACCTTATCAATAGACTACCTTCAAAACCAATTCATCACAAATCACCATATGAACTCTTACATAACCAACCACCACCACTTGATCACCTAAGGGTCATAGGATGCAGAGCATTGTACACCACCATGGTCCAGGCAAACTTGACCAAAGATCTATTCCTACCATCCTAGTTGGCTACTCTTTCACACAAAAAGGATATGTTCTGTATGATCCAATCACACACAAACTTACCACTAGAAGACATGTACTCTTTGATGAAACTGAATTTCCCTTTGCTCACTCATCACCCAAAACCATCAATCCACCAACTCCTATCACACCTGAACACATTAATCTTCCTACCCTACACCTTCAAAAATAACTAACACCACTTATCCACCTTCACCTACACCTTAAACAAGCTCATCAACTCACATCAACACCAATAGTTCACCAACCACTGATCCACTTCCATCAAACTCATCACATACTGATACATTACCAACTGACTTATCCAATCTACCACCACCAACACCTTCCACTTCCACTGCAACTCACCATACTACCACTTCTCAAGCACTACCACCACCTCCACATAGAATGTCCACCAGAACCAAACAACTATCCATCAAGTTAACAAACTATCAATGCACTCTCCCAAAATCACTCATTCATAACATAACAAAACACCATTACACTCACTACATTAACTACACCAACATTCACACACCATCCACTAGACATCTAATTCACAATATAAACATCACCACTGAGCTACACAGTTATTCACAAGCATCTAAAGATCCAAGGTGGGTATAAACAATGAAAAAAGAAATAGAGGCTTTTGAAACAAACTCGACATGGGAAGTTACCACACTACCACAAGGAAAAATACCTATTGGATGTAAATGGGTATACAGAATCAAGTTTAAGTCAGATGGTACCATAGACAAGTACAAGGTAAGGCTTGTTGCAAAGGGATACACCCAAAGGGAAGGAATAGACTACAAAGAGACTTTTGCCCTAGTTGCCAAGATGGTTTCAGTTAGAGCTTTCCTTGCAGTAGCTGTGCACAAGAATTGGTTTATTGAGCAGTTAGACATCAATAATGCCTTCATCCATGGAGATCTACATGAGGAAGTGTACATGTCTCTTCCTCAAGGATACACCACTCCTACTTCTCCAAACACAGTCTATAAACTCAAGAAATCATTATATGGACTAAAACATGCAAACAGGCAATGGTTCACCAAGTTAACCAACTTTCTTCGGGTTATGCAGATACTTCCCTCTTCACCCTCACCAAAGGTACTTGTGGAAAACTAGAAGGGGAGGGGGGTGAATAGTTTTATCAATTAAAAACTTCTTTTTAAATATTTAGATCGACTTATGTCAATCTATTTAGGTATGTATGTTGGACGTTGATAGATAGATATATAAAAGTGTAATGAAAGGTAAAGAGTAAGGAGCACATAACCACGGCATGAGTATTTATAGTGGTTCGGCTACAAGGACACCTTCCTTGCCCTAATCCACTCCCCGAGTCACCTACTCGAGAGTTCGTAAACACTACACGACACCAATCTCCTTATGGCGGATAAGCTTTCACAACGTCGCCTACTCTTTTTCTGGTACTAGGCTAACCACTGGGTTCTTTAACACCAAGGTGAACCACACCTATCACAACGTCACCTACCCTTTATCAGGTACTAGGCTAAGTACCTAGTTCCATTACAATGGAGGAACTACTACCCAACACAACACAACACCTAATCCCAAATAGATCCACTCCTTATTACAACATCATCAAGGATATCACCATCCTTGGAAATAAACTAATACTATATGTATAACTATGTACCTCATCGATTATATGACCTAGGCATTCTTCCCTAATGCCACTTGATTTGATTCCTAGGCATCCTTCACTAATGCCTTTGACACAACGCTTGACACCTTTCACTAATGCCTTCGTCTTGACACCTTTAGCATTCTTCACTAATGCTTTTGACACGGACGTTAAGCACCTTTCACTAATGCTTTCGTCTTGACTCTTTCGGCATCCTTCACTAATGCCTTCAACACAACATATCCACGGAGGAAGAAAGAACTATCAACAAGAGAACCTCAGTTGTCTTGATGATGACGAAGCATGGCAACTCATGGACTTGAGCTTGCTTGACTTCAAGAAGTGGTGATCTCGCCTTTAAGAGGAACCTAGAGAATCACAAAAAAATAAAAGACAAACTACATAGAAAGATCCCTTAGGATCAGTGGTTAGAGAGTTACAATAATTGGGGAAAGTATGTGTGAGAGTGGCAAACCAAAAGGAAGAAATGGCTCACTATTTATAGAGGAGAAATGCTTACTGTTCCCCAGATCCCACGGATCCCTCCCACAAGGGATCCGTCTAGTGTAATCCTAGGGATCCGTGGGACGCTCCTCTTTGCCCATGGGTATTTTGGTTATAGGTCATGGGTCATGGGTTGATCCATGGGTTACTTATTAGATACAATGCATCTCATAGTACATAGTCAAATGGGTATGGGTCAATACCATGGGTTTATGGATATTTTCTATGGGTTGTAGTTTTTACCCATTTATATAATATATACTAGTTGTGTATATATTTTGCCCAATATGTAAACACTAGTTGTTGTACATATATATATTATTAAATCATAAAATCACTTATACTTGTTTTAGTGTTTTATGTGAAAACGTTAAGTGTGTTAGAAAACTACTGGCTCAAACAGTTTACGTATTTTATTTGTTTAGTTAAAATGGTTTTACGTTTGTTATCGACAAAACATTAGAAGATCGTAAAATATAAATAAACGTTTTTACGGCTTATTTATATTAACAATCTCCCCCTTTTTGTTGATGACAAAACATAAAGTTATTTTAAGGAAAAACTAAAATTCGTAAAAGTTTGAATTGGAGTTTTTACTCTCTTCTCCCCCTTTTTTGTCGAAACAAAAAGAGCGTCGAAAAGAAACTAACACAAAGTTTTAAGAAAAACATGTAAAAAGAAAAAAATGTAAAGAGAGAAAGTGACGGGAATGGTTCTCGTCTTAACTCCCCCTTGACAAGTCCATCCCTTTGTGAGGGCGTCAAGTTCATAAAAGTAAGTAAGCTAATGTATTGTAATTATGTTTGCAAATGGTTCGTCTTTGTGACGAAAATGCTCCCCCTTGAAGATTGCAACGTTGCAATGGGGTGTCATGAAGTATAATCCAAATAAGGATTATGTTGCAAATGGTTTTGCAATATAGTTTGACACAAAGCTCCCCCTAGCTTTATGGTGTCAAAATCTTCATGTGTATTTTGAAAATCTACAAAATAAAGGTTAGAAAAACAAGAGTATAGTGCATAATTTCCAGCAAATAAGACTCAAGTTAGTAGTAAATTGTTCTTCTGTACCACGGATCCCACGGTTCCCTTTGTGGAGGGATCTGTCTAGGCATTTTTGAGGGATCCGTCTGTCTGGTGACAGATGATTCAGCAAAGGTGTTATACCAAACAATGCTAAATATAAAAATGAGATATGTATACAAACAATAAACATATACTCAGATAAATATGGAAAGTAGGTTATCATTCAATAAAACAAAGAGATAATCAACAAATCTCTTAAAACTAAGAGAATGATCAAGCCATGTAATACATTTTATACTTAATGCTAATGAAAAATCTAAACTCAAGAGGCAACTACGTTCTTAAGGATGATCAAACATAAAATGGGATTCCTAAAAGTTCTAAGTTGTGCTTGAGGCTAGGACACCGTTTTGAGGCTCATGGTTGTTTGGGTTTGTTGACCTCTTCGAAACGTTCGAGGAGGTGATAAAACATGAAACGTTGCTCATCACGTAGTTCATGTATCAACCTTTCAACATGTTGACAATGATAGCAATCCTTGTCATGGTTTTGAGCTTCTTGAATCGGAGGTTCAAGTGAAGTGGGTTGAGGATCCTCAAATAGAGGAGGAATTGGTGGAGGCTCATTAAGTGGTGGCTCAACAAAGTTTGAGGGTGAAGGAAAAGAAGTGTCAACTTCCATGTGGTCGGGTGGTTGACTTTGATGTCTCCTCATAATCCAAAATGGACTATTTGGGGGAATTGGAGAAATTGATATTGGTGCAAGTATTGATTCAACACTTTGGTTTTGTTGCATAACCTTTTCAAGTGAATTTGTTGGTAGTGGTAGAAGATGAGATGACCAAGGGGGTAAGTCCTCTAAGTTGTGAGAATGTGGAGATGATTGTGAGGTGTTACATGATGTGGCTCTAGGCACCAATGATGTTGGTTGGGTTGAAAAGTGTGTGTTTGGTTTAGTAGAGTTTGGTGATGATATCCTTGTGGGAACAATCCTCTTGGGAATTAGTTTGATTGGTTTATTTGGTTTAGGGGAAATCCTAGCATTGGTGGACTTAACCGGGGATGATTCGGTTGAGGAAACTTCGTGTATGACCCTAGCAAGTTTCTTGGGTGGATGAGTTAGCACTAGGAGCTTTTCTCATGATGAATTGAATAAGGAAGATGTTTCTAATTGTTGAGAATTATGTTTGTGTTTGAGTACTAAGGAGTTCTAGTAAGATGATTTATAAAGGGAAGAATTTGGCAAGTGCATTTAAGACTTAGGCCATTGAGATTCACGGAAATGTGATGATTAACATGCACAAGATTCAAGTTCAGAGTTTCACTGATCTAGGAGCTTAATAAAGATGAGATGGAGTGTTCACGTTAGCAAGATGAGCTTGAAATGATTGTTTTGGCTAGAGTTGACATAATCTGTCACCCGAATCCCACGGTTCCCTCTTTTGAGGGATCCGTCTAGGCTAATCCTAGGGATCCGGCTCTCAGCAGCTATGAAAGGATAAAAATGATGTTTCTAAGGTCTAAGACCTATACCATCTTGAGTGTTTCAGTCCTCCTAAGTATCTTAAATGAGGGTGTACTTGAATGATCAAGAGTAATGAATGATATAGCAAATGATTGCTTTTTATGGAAGGAAAGTGAGACTAAATGACTACCAATGGATGTTCAAGGATAACACTAAGAGTTTTGATGGTGTCAAGTCATAATAAATGATCCTAGAGACCAGATGTTAGCTTGAGATGGAGTTTGAAAAATCCTCAAAATTCAAAAGAATTGAAAAACTAATTTTTGACCCGTTTTGAGATAAAAATGACTAGAAACAATTTCCTAAAATTGTTCAATATGTCACCTAAGTGTTTTGAAAAATGAAAAACAATTTTTTGAGTATTTAAGCGGAAATATGGTGAGTTTTGATGTGTTGATAAATCAAAAGGAATCTTGAACTAAGTCCTAGGTGAGCCATGGGTGAGTGTTAAGCTATCACATGTTAGGAGAAGACTTAGTTGGCTCTAAGGTCTTATGTTAGGCTTATGTGGGGTGACCTAGTGAGTTGTTTTGATGTAAGGAGATCTATATAACTCATCTGCAGTCACGGATCCCACGGTTCCCTTAGAGAAGGGATCCGTCTAGACTAAAACAAGGGATCCAACATCTGCAGATCAGAACCTTTACAGCAGCTAATGCAGATTTTGTACTAAGCAATATACACATATAACATTTAATTTAAGCAGCAAGGTAAACAAATTATCACATATGATATCATAGATAATTGTAGTAACAATAATATCCAAGAAAACACAAACAAACGTGCTAAAACATAATCATTCATACACAAATTAAGTGTCTCAAGACAATCATAATCCTATAGTCTCTTTCGTCAATTCTTTCTTTTCCTCTTTTCCGACTTTGTGACGTGGTAAGCTAGGTTTTGAATCATACCCCTTAATTGCTTGAATTCCGCTGTCTCGTTTGGAATATCTGGAAGTTGTTCATAGTAATCAAAGGGTTCCAATTCGATGTTAGCTATGGGGTCGACGTCTTCCTTTTCTTCATCTTCTTCTACTTCTCCGTCCGAGGAGTCCGAGAGAGCTTTAGGTTTTCTTCCATTGACCATGAACCGTTTAGAGGGTTGTTTGGTAAGAGGTACCATTACGTGATCGGCAAAGAAATGATCATTGTTGATAGGAGATGGTTGCAATGCACTAACATACTTATAAAGTCGTGTTAGGAGCATACCATATGGAAGTACCATGTTGGAAGCTTTGAATACCCCGACCATTCTCCTCACCATGTAATAGGCGAGATTAAATGGCTTTTGGTGGAAAAGACAATAGATCATTTGCACAAGACATGCATTTGGATGATCCTTGTTACCAACTAGGCTAATGACGTTTTCCCTAAGGATTTCTTCCCATTTTCTAAACATGGGATGCATTTCAAAAAGTTCCATTTGAAAAGGATCACGGTGAATGAGCTTTTTGTTTCGGTTGTAACAGGATTGGTCGGTCCTAACCTTGAAGATAGTATCTCGAATGGTTGCGGGATCATCAAGAGGAGTATTTTAGATAGGTTTAGAATCAAGTGCAAGGTTTTGAGCGTTAATTGCCCAATCTTGAGAATACATACAAATTCCTTCATAAGGAATGCGAAGAATTTGAGCAAATGTGTTGAGAGGTAGAGTGAAGTTTCGTTTATTGATGATGAAGGCGATTGAAATGCTATCATCGGTGTTTTGAATGATCCTAATGCTTTTATAGAATTCAAAGATGAAAAACGGGCAAATTTGTTCATCAATGTCAAGAAGACAATCAAAGTTGATTGCCGAGAAAACTTGACGAGTGTCGGTATCTTCAAGGAAACATTCCTTGACTACACGAACTTCGTGAATAAGTCATTTTTCAAGTCTTTTGAAGATTTGCGATTGGTTTTTGATAGCCCTTCTTCCCGGTAGTAATGGGTGAGGTAATGGACGGTATCATGGTGGTCTTGTTGAGTGGCTTTAGGCATGGTTGGTCCTAGAAACACATATATTCCAATTAGATAAAATTAGTTGAGATGGGTTTATGGTTTTGATTTGTATTAACAATGTTGTAAACAAAATGTGATCCTAATTGTGTTAAAAGCCCCTTTTAATGATTAATTTTGAAAACCCTAATTGAATTAATTGACTAGAAATTGTGCAACCATAAACCCTAGGATGAGGATGATGGAAATTAGAAAAAGTTAGTGTAATTACTTACAATGGTGTTCAAGAGAGGAATACTTGAGGGTATGGAGTCCTATGAGGATGAAATCAGTTCTTGAGTCATTTTTGTGTTGTGTGGGGAGAGGGAAAATGATCAGTGATTTTTTCAAATGCGTATAGTTGTGTTCTGTTCTACGGTTCCCCCGGATCCCTTGTATTTAGGATCCGGCTAGTACAACTAGAAGGATCCGGCTCCCGTGGACAGAAAAAGGGTTGTTTGCCTTTAATTTTGTAGTAGGCTATAAACTAGCTTACGGAACAAGATTAGTTTAAGGGTTTCAAATAAAAATATTTTTTGGTCTACGTGATTTGATAAGTTAATTATCAAGGATCCATTTGTGACGACGGCGTTAGTTTGACGAAATCAAGAGGAATACTATTCCTGATGATGAGTAAGTCGGGAAAGTGACGAAAGAGATACTTTTTTAAGAGACTAGCAGTTTATTAAACAAGCAAGAACTATGATATCAATATAATCATGTACTATTCCTGATGATGAGTAAATCGGGAAAGTGACGAAAGAGAGATTTTTTGGTCTACGTGGTTTGGCTTATGAAGACATAATACCAAAAATACTTCATGAGCTCTTAAAGTAATCCTTTGTACTTAGAGTAAGTAAGTTGTGATTACTTTTGGATCCTTTCTCGAAGGTTGACTTCATTATTCTTTGAATAGAAATGAAGGTTTTGAAGAGATCCTAGCATGAAGATTTCTTGAAACAAATATGTTAGAATGATCTATCAATGTCCAACATGAAAGAGAAAAAGAAAATGTTTTGAAATATTTCCTTCTTTGTAGTTTTCAAACATACACGGATCGTATCAAGTTTTTAAAGTACAACATACTCTAAGAAACTTGGTAACGAAGCTCTGATACCAATTGTGGAAAACTAGAAGGGGGGGTTGAATAGTTTTATCAATTTAAAACTTCCTTTTAAATATTTAGATCGACTTATGTCAATCTATTTAGGTGTGTATGTTGGACGTTGATAGATAGATATATAAAAGTGTAATGAAAGGTAAAGAGTAAGGAGCACATAACCACGACACGAGTATTTATAGTGGTTCGGCTACAAGGACACCTTCCTTTCCCTACTCCACTCCCCGAGTCACTTACTCGAGAGTTCGTAAACACTACACGACACCAATCTCCTTATGGCGGAGAAGCCTTCACAACGTCGCCTACTCTTTTTCCGGTACTAGGCTAACCACTGGGTTCTTTCATACCAAGGTGAGCCACACCTATCACAACGTCGCCTACCCTTTATCAGGTACTAGGCTAAGTATCTAGTTCCATTACAATGGAGGAACTACTACCCTACACAACACAACACAACACAACACTTAATCCCAAGGAGATCCACTCCTTATTATAACATCAAGGATATCACCATCCTTGGAAATGAACTAATACTATATGTATAATGATGCACCTCATCGATTATACGACCTAGGCATTCTTTCCTAATGCCACTTGATTTGATTCCTAGGCATCCTTCACTAATGCCTTTAACACAACGCTTGACACCTTTCACGAATGCCTTAGTCTTGACACCTTTAGCATTCTTCACTAATGCTTTTGACATAGACGTTAAGCACCTTTCACTAATGCTTTCGTCTTGACTCTTTCGGCATCCTTCACTAATGCCTTCAACACAACATATCTACGGAGGAAGAAAGAACTATCAACAAGAGAACCTCAACTGTCTTGATGATGACGAAGCATGGCAACTCATGGACTTGAGCTTTCTTGACTTCAAGCAGTGGTGATCTCGCCTTTAAGAGGAACCTAGAGAATCACACAAAAACAAAAGGCAAACTACATAGAAAGATACCTTAGGATCAGTGATTAGAGAGTTACAATACTTGGGGAAAGTATGTGTGAGAGTGGCAAACCAAAAGGAAGAAATGGCTCACTTTATAGAGGAGAAATGCTTACTGTTCCCCGGATCCCACGGATCCCTCCCACAAGGGATCCGTCTAGTGTAATTCTAGGGATCCGTGGGACGCTCCTCTTTGCCCATGGGTATTTTGGTTAAGGGTCATGGGTCATGGGTTATGGGTTGATCCATGGGTTACTTATTAGATACAATGTATCTCATGAGTTCAATGTACCTAGTCAAATGGGTATGGGTCAATACCATGGGTTATAATATTTTCCATGGGTTGTAGTTTTTACCCATTTATATAATATATACTAGGTGTGTATATATTTTTCCCAATATGTAAACACTAGTTGTTGTACATATATATATTACTAAATTGTAAAATCACTTATACTTGTTTTAGTGTTTTATGTGAAAACGTTAAGTGTGTTAGAAAACTATTAGCTCAAACAGTTTACGTATTTTATTTGTTTCATTAAAATGATTTTACGTTTGTTATCGACAAAACATTAGAAGATCGTAAAATATAAATAAACGTTTTTACGGCTTATTTGTATTAACAGTACTTCCTTTATTTCCTTACTCATTTATGTAGATGACATCATACTAACTGGAAATGACAATCCCATGATTCAATCGATAAAACATCATCTTCACAAACAATTCAACATAAAAGATCTAGGTCCACTACACTATTATCTGGGCATAGAGATTCTACAAAACTCCACAGGCCTTGTTATGTCTCAAAGGAAATATGCCTTGGACCTCCTACAATGTGCAGACATTCTTCATCATAAACCTTCCACTATTCCATTGGAACCAATCAAGAATCTTAACCTCACAAATGGAGAACCTCTCACTGATCCATCTCTTTACAGGAAGCTAGTTGGCAAGCTCATCTACCTTACCATCACCAGACCTGATTTATCATTTGTAGCTCAAGCTCTTAGTCAATTCTCTCATGCACCAAGGACTGCCCATATGGAAGCTCTATACAAGGTCTTAAGATATATAAAACTATGTCCTAGTCAAGGCTTACGTTTCCCAAGGAACAACAACCTCAACCTATCTGCCTATTGTGATAGTGACTGGGCATCTTGTCCCATCACTAGAAGATCTGTCACAGGTTATGCCACATTTCTAGGTCCTTTTTTGATATCCTGGTCATCCAAGAAACAACTGGTAGTCTCCAGATCATCCACAGAAGCTGAATACAGGGCACTTGCAGACTGCACATGTGAACTTACTTGGCTTCAATGTATCTTTAGTGATCTACAAGTTCACACTCCTACTTCCATCCCTATCTTTTGTGATAACGAATCAACTATAGCATTGGCTTCTAATCCTGTACACCATGTAAGAACCAAACACATTGAGATTGACTGCCATTTTGGTAATTGTACTGTATAAGTAGTAGTAGCATAGTTTGACTTTTGTTAGTTGACTTTCTTGCTCTATAAATAGAGCTTTGTATTCATCATTCTAGCTTAATGAGAAATAACAACTTTTTCCGCCTTATGGCATAAACTCTCTCATTCTCTAAACTTCATTATAAATGTTTAGTGAGATTGCATTTGCTTCCTACACATTTGGTCAGTTTCATATGTTTATGATGAGGCTGATGGTATATTGGGTTGTAGTCCCTAAGTCCAAACTCATAAAGGCTTTTGGTATTGATCTGTGCTGAAAACAGTCAAGCTACCTCACACAAACCGGCCACTTGTGAATGGCCGACCGTAAGAAGCTTAAAACCGCTTAAAACACAAATACAATGAAGTCCTGGAGAATATAATGAATTCCCGAGTCGTTAAGTCCCACGGAGACTCAATGGTGTGCAAACACTAGATCAGACGATAGAATGATCACTAAGGATAGTGATCGGAAAAGATTTGGATTGAATATTACACTACTGAAAAAGTTAATAAATTACAGCGACTAAAATACAAATTAAGAAAATTAAAAAGATAAAAGATATTAAATAAACGCTATCACTATATTTAAAGTGATGAACGTTTAAAACCTAAAACGTATGTTTAAATAAAAATAATGTAAACGTACAAATAAAAACGTGAAACTTACACAATATAAATCCTAAAAATATGAAAAATACATTTTTACAATCCTGAAGATAAAAGAAAATTTATAGAAAAATAAAATTATTTTTATAACTATTTATTTAATTATTATTAATTAAAAACTACTTTAACTATTTAATAATACTCTAAAATAAAAGAAAATATGAAATAAGGCTAGAAAAATAAAATTAAGACTTAGAAAAATCTAAAATATGATAAAACTAATTTTAAAACAGAAAATATATTTTTTAGACTTTTTATATATTTATTATTAATTTAAAACTATTTAAAACTAATTAAAATGCTAGAAAATACTATTTAAGCTAAGAAAATTATGGAAAAATACTTTTTAGGCTTTTTATATTTATCTAAACTTAAGAAAAATGAAAAATTATTTTTTTGAACCTTTTCTTAATTATTTGTATTAAAAGCTATTTAAAAATGCTTAAAAACTAATTAAAATTAAGAAAAATAGCAAACAAGCTAAGAAAAATCTGAAAATTTCAGGATAAGCTTAAAATAAAGTTAGGAAGCTAGGAAAAATAGAAAAACATAGGGTTATGAGTAAGATTATGGAACTGATAAGCAAGAGCTTATTGAAATAAGCACTAGAATAAGCAAATGGAGTCCAAAAGCTACCAACCCAAAACAGAAGTTCTGAAATACTAAAAGAACCAAAATGGAACAAGTTACAACAAGCCCTAATCACTGAAACAACAAGCTCCACAGATTTGATGTTGTGAGCTTTTGGCTACAAACAGTAAAAGGGGGTCTACTTTGAGCTAGAATATAAGCCACCAAATAAGCTAAGACTTCAAGAACAAGAGTGGCAACCTAAACTAGACCTGGCTAAGAGTGTTTAAACCAAAAATTAGACCTAGTGAAGCTCAAATGAGACCTGTGCAGATCTTGCAAAACCTGCATAACCCCTGTGCAGTCAACAGTGCCCTGCACAGGGGATTTGATCCCATATTGATAAGCTCAAATGAAGCTTCTAAAAATTTGCTAAAAATCTGAAAAATTACTAATAAGAAACAAGACCAGCTGAGGTTTTTAAACATACAATTTTCACTTGCATTGACCCAGAAATGAGTAAATGAAAAATACTCCTATGTTGGCCAAAACTTAGTTTTTTAACTTTTGACTTTTATAGAAAACTAAAAGTTTGACTAATTTGAGGTTTGAAGCTAATTTATGGACTGATATGGAAGTAATAAGGTGAAATAACACTAATGCAAGCCAGACCTATGAATTTTAAACACAAAATGAACCTTTGATCTTGTAAAAATTCCAACAGACAACTGATTAAGATAGATATGGAAAAGTTTTGACTTGAGTGGTTGCAGGCACAAAATGAAGACAACTATGATCTTAGATGAACTAAACAAGTATATGACTAAAAGTATCCACTACTGAATCAACCTTGAATACAGAGTAACAAGCTGATCCAAACAACTCTTTAACTCTGTTTTGAACTAAAACTGAGATAAACACTTAACTGGCTACTATGAATGATCAAAGTGCATAAAGCTAACCTAAATACATCTTGTTAAACAGATATGAACTAGTTAAAACTACAATTACAGGTTTTGCAAAGAAACTTTGTAATTCACTTACAAATGGTCCTAAGCCACAGTGGTTTGAAACAACACCCAAAGAACAACTACCCTATTTATACCAACCCACTGGATTCCAAATCAAACCATTTCCATGCTGCATCATCCATTACCCACTTCCGTTGCAATTTGACCAAGTTTGACTTTTTTGTTGACCAAGAACCAAAACTACTTAAAACTGATTAGGAAGCTTACCAAAGACTATAATAAGCTTAAATGAGCTTATTTGATTTTAACATGAGATTACTAAAAGCTTGAACATAAACTTTGAAACTGAAAACTTCCACAGTTAACAATAAACTTGGAATTTATATAGAAACTAGGATTGGAACTCAAAAGTATCTTACAATGAAAATTTAACTTAAGTGAGATACAAAAAACTGAAATTACAACATTTGTAATTAAACTAAGTTATCAAGTAAAAAAAACGACATGAGGAAAATTACTAAAACTAGCTACTACCCATCTTGCATCTCTCTTCATTCTTTTATAGCTCCCAGATGTTTCCACTTGTCCACTGAACCTTTCCCACCAATAAATTTGGCCGTTGGATGCTTTGAGTTGATATTGGCCGTTTGATCATTTTGGCGCCAAAGTTGGATTTTAACAGGTGGAGGGTTGAGTGAGATGAGGGAAGGATCATTAAATGTTTCTTGGAGTTGTGTTGAGGTGGAGGGGACAAGGGGAGTGATATATTGAGGTGGAGGTGAGGTTGTGTGGAGAGTATGCAGAGAGCAGGTGGGGAAGAAAGGAGGATTAGGCGGGTTTGTGTTTTATTTGACTTGGGGGTTGACCGGGTTGGATAATAAGGCCGGGTTGTGGGTTTGGGCCAAGATAATAACAAGGGTCCATTTGGTATAAGTTTAAGCATAAGGACCAAAGTTGCAATTTCTCCTAATTTCAAGGACTGAAACTGTCATTATTCCAAAGTTATTACAAGGACCATTCCTGCCATATGTGAATAGTACAAGGACCATATTTGACTATTTCAAAATTCCAAGGACCATTTATGACATTTTTCTTGATTTTGATATACCAGGGACTGTTTTTGACAACTTTTGAAACTTGGGGGACTAAAACTGCCATTTTTGCAAACTTTATACGTTTTTCATCTGATTTTGATCTTTTTGTATTTAAAACACATAAAACACTGATTTGTGATATTTTCATCATTTTGATGCATTTTTGAGTGTTTTCAAATGATTTTGCAGTTTATATTGTACAAAAATGATGAGTATTTAGACACTCATCAATCCCCCACACTAAGATATTGCTAGTCCCTAGCAATGTTTTAAAACTTCAATGGATTTTAAAAACTCTTTACCAAAAGCCATCACTTCTGGAGTAGCCAAATGTTTCAGTTCAAGTAAGAACCATGGTACACCGATAACCATGTGATTTTGAGCAAACCACCAACTTTCAACGGATTTGATTTTGTCTTTACCAGAAGCCGTACCCTTCTGGACTAGCCAACTCTTAGATAAAATATCTTTGGTGAGCTGATTACCAATTATGGATTTTCCACTGCCTTTACCACAAGCCATAACCTTGCGGGCTAGCCAACTCTTCACTTTTTAGGATATGGTGAGCTGAATACCATACAATTTTGGGCAAATTGCAAGCCGTCAACGGATTTGAGAAATCTTTACCAAGAGCCGTTTGCTCCTGGATTAGCCAATCCTTTTGTCTATTAGACAAGGTGGACTGATAACCAAATGAGTAAGTGCAAAACACTTACTCCAAAAAAAATTTTTGGCCAAAAACGGGGGAATTAGGCGGTATAATTACATGATAAAATTCGTGAGAATTCCCCCCCCACACTTAGAAATGAATATTGCCCTCAATATTCAAAGTACCGGCGGTTATGCCGAAACAAAGAACGTAAAAGGGAAATACTACGGCCATTATTTAGAAAGATTTTTTTTTTTGAAAACATGTGGCAACCCCCACACTAGGGTGGTAGAAAATAGAAAGAAGTCAGAAATATGGGTGAAAACCCATATTGCGTGCTACTGTTTTTGATTTCCGAGTCGCTAGCTTGACTCGACCCCGAATTAATTTGTTCATGGGGAAGCAAAGTGGAAGAAACAATCTCCATCGGACTTTCATTCAAGATGTTTGGATAAACATTGAAGTACGTGAAAGTTCCACACCGATGAGATATACATAGAACCGGCTCAAAAATGATAAATGAAAATGCCGGGATCAAAAATAGTGTCCTCATTCCCTAAGGAGAAAAGGGAACGAGAAGTCACACCATATGTGAAGAAAAGAAAGAAAATCATGATAAAAATCATGACTAACTCCTCATTATCAGAAGGGGAATTCATGATTTTTGGATCATGAATCTCATCAATGAGGATAGAATCGTCATCACATGATGGAAGAGATAAGTTAGAATACAGAGGTGGGACAAGTGATGTGCTCTGAGAGCTAGCAATTTCCACCACTTCCGTGATGGTCTCTGTATCGGCCTCGGACATTTCATCGAAAAGAGGATTTACTTTCCCAAAAGTGTAGTCATTATTAAATTCAAAGAGAGGATTTGAGAAAATCCGGAAGTAACCTCGAAATGTCAAGAGAATCACAAAAAGGCAAATCACAATCACTATCGGATATATCCTCGGACTCACTTGGGATTGGGACAAGATCCTCAACACTTGATGATTCCGTTTCGAAATAGTCTGAGATGATCATCCTCCATTATGAGAGAGTCTTTGGAAGCAATAATAGGTAAGATAGGTGTGATAGCAATAGACTGAGGGAGTTGAGAAATAAGATCGTTCAATTGAATAGCACTCTCCTCGTCGTCCTCATAATATTCCTTCATTTGAATAGTATCCTCATCATCATCGTCATCATATCTGATTCTTATATTCATCTGCTGAAGCTTACACACCATTCTTTTCATTTGTAGTTTCTTTCGAATGCGTATTTCTTCAGAACTTTGTGGGAGATTACACTCCTCGTAATCATTGATATGCTGCGAAGGCTCGGAAATCTGAGTACTAGGATTATCCGTTCGTTCTTCAGCTAGTAATTCTCCAATAGTTTTATCATGATGATATTGATGAATGATGGAATACTGTGGGGGTTGGAAGTTGTCAAAACCGGGAGAATTGGAATTGTGAAAATTTTGATTCATCGGTTGACATTCAAAAGTCGCATGAGGACCCCCGCAATTCTCACAACAGAGATAATTGGGAAAATAACTTTCACCAAAGTTCTGATTGTAACATGGTTCTGGCTCATAGACAAGCGGGACCCGTGGTGGACAATCAAAACCGTAATGAGAATCATTCCCATAAAACTCGCATGAGTAGGATTCGTAGTGGGGCTGTGGAGGTAGGTAGGAAAAATCGGGTGTTTCATTTGAAATGGGATCGGGATTACCGACAAATTTGTCTCCGAAACTCACATTGGTACATCGCCGACAATTTCCACCGTTAAATGGACCTCCACACCAGGAACATGTCGAAAACCATGACATGAAGAATTAAACGGATAAGAGGGATAAGAGATGAAGAATTAAACGGTTATAGAGGATAAGGAATGGAGAATTAAACAGATTAGAGGGTAAGGGAAATGTAGAATCAAAAGATGCGAGAGGGTAAAGATGGATATTTTTGGATTTTTTTGATAACTTTACAAAAAACTTTTTACAAAGGATGGGATATGTGCAAGAATGGGTCTGAAAATGGCTAAAAACACGCTAAAGCCTCCCGGCGGCGCCAAAATTTGATCTGTCTTTGAAAACAGTCAAGCTACCTCACACAAACCGGCCACTTGTGAATGGCCGACCGTAAGAAGCTTAAAACCGCTTAAAACACAAATACAATGAAGTCCTGGAGAATATAATGAATTCCCGAGTCGTTAAGTCCCACGGAGACTCAATGGTGTGCAAACACTAGATCAGACGATAGAATGATCACTAAGGATAGTGATCGGAAAAGATTTGGATTGAATATTACACTACTGAAAAAGTTAATAAATTACAGCGACTAAAATACAAATTAAGAAAATTAAAAAGATAAAAGATATTAAATAAACGCTATCACTATATTTAAAGTGATGAACGTTTAAAACCTAAAACGTACGTTTAAATAAAAATAACGTATACGTACAAATAAAAACGTGAAACTTACACAATATAAATCCTAAAAATATGAAAAATACATTTTTACAATCCTGAAGATAAAAGAAAATTTATAGAAAAAGAAAATTATTTTTATAACTATTTATTTAATTATTATTAATTAAAAACTACTTTAACTATTTAATAATACTCTAAAATAAAAGAAAATATGAAATAAGGCTAGAAAAATAAAATTAAGACTTAGAAAAATCTAAAATATGATAAAACTAATTTTAAAACAGAAAATATATTTTTTAGACTTTTTATATATTTATTATTAATTTAAAACTATTTAAAACTAATTAAAATGCTAGAAAATACTATTTAAGCTAAGAAAATTATGGAAAAAAAAACTTTTTAGGCTTTTTATATTTATCTAAACTTAAGAAAAATGAAAAATTATTTTTTTGAACCTTTTCTTAATTATTTGTATTAAAAGCTATTTAAAAATGCTTAAAAACTAATTAAAATTAAGAAAAATAGCAAACAAGCTAAGAAAAATCTGAAAATTTCAGGATAAGCTTAAAATAAAGTTAGGAAGCTAGGAAAAATAGAAAAACATAGGGTTATGAGTAAGATTATGGAACTGATAAGCAAGAGCTTATTGAAATAAGCACTAGAATAAGCAAATGGAGTCCAAAAGCTACCAACCCAAAACAGAAGTTATGAAATACTAAAAGAACCAAAATGGAACAAGTTACAACAAGCCCTAATCACTGAAACAACAAGCTCCACAGATTTGATGTTGTGAGCTTTTGGCTACAAACAGTAAAAGGGGTCTACTTTGAGCTAGAATATAAGCCACCAAATAAGCTAAGACTTCAAGAACAAGAGTGGCAACCTAAACTAGACCTGGCTAAGAGTGTTTAAACCAAAAATTAGACCTAGTGAAGCTCAAATGAGACCTGTGCAGATCTTGCAAAACTGCATAACCCTGTGATCAACAGTGCCCTGCACAGGGGATTTGATCCCATATTGATAAGCTCAAATGAAGCTTCTAAAAGTTTGCTAAAAATCTGAAAAATTACTAATAAGAAACAAGACCAGTGAGGTTTTAAACATACAATTTTCACTTGCATTGACCCAGAAATGAGTAAATGAAAAATACTCCTATGTTGGCCAAAACTTAGTTTTTTAACTTTTGACTTTTATACAAAACTAAAAGTTTGACTAATTTGAGGTTTGAAGCTAATTTATGGACTGATTTGGATGTATTAAGATGAAATAACACTATGCAAGCGGACCTATGAATTTTAAACACAAAATGAACCTTTGATCTTGTAAAAATTCCAACAGACAACTGATTAAGATAGATATGGAAAAGTTTTGACTTGAGTGGTTGCAGGCACAAAATGAAGACAGCTATGATCTTAGATGAACTAAACAAGTATATGACTAAAAGTATCCACTACTGAATCAACCTTGAATACATAGTAACAAGCTGATCCAAACAACTCTTTAACTACTGTTTTGAACTCAAAACTGAGATAAACACTTAACTGGCTACTATGAATGATCAAAGTGCATAAAGCTAACCTAAATACATCTTGTTAAACAGATATGAACTAGTTAAAACTTCAATTACAGGTTTTGCAAAGAAACTTTGTAATTCACTTACAAATGGTCCTAAGCCACAGTGGTTTGAAACAACACCCAAAGAACAACTACCCTATTTATACCAACCCACTGGATTCCAAATCAAACCATTTCCATGCTGCATCATCCATTACCCACTTCCATTGCAATTTGACCAAGTTTGACTTTTTTGTTGACCAAGAACCAAAACTACTTAAAACTGATTAGGAAGCTTACCAAAGACTATAATAAGCTTAAATGAGCTTATTTGATTTTAACATGAGATTACTAAAAGCTTGAACATAAACTTTGAAACTGAAAACTTCCACAGTTAACAATAAACTTGGAATTTATATAGAAACTAGGATTGGAACTCAAAAGTATCTTACAATGAAAATTTAACTTAAGTGAGATACAAAAAACTGAAATTACAACATTTGTAATTAAACTAAGTTATCAAGTAAAAAAAACGACATGAGGAAAATTACTAAAACTAGCTACTACCCATCTTGCATCTCTCTTCATTCTTTTATAGCTCCCAGATGTTTCCACTTGTCCACTGAACCTTTCCCACCAATAAATTTGGCCGTTGGATGCTTTGAGTTGATATTGGCCGTTTGATCATTTTGGCGCCAAAGTTGGATTTTAACAGGTGGAGGGTTGAGTGAGATGAGGGAAGGATCATTAAATGTTTCTTGGAGTTGTGTTGAGGTGGAGGGGACAAGGGGAGTGATATATTGAGGTGGAGGTGAGGTTGTGTGGAGAGTATGCAGAGAGCAGGTGGGGAAGAAAGGAGGATTAGGCGGGTTTGTGTTTTATTTGACTTGGGGGTTGACCGGGTTGGATAATAGGGCCGGGTTGTGGGTTTGGGCCAAGATAATAACAAGGGTCCATTTGGTATAAGTTTAAGCATAAGGACCAAAGTTGCAATTTCTCCTAATTTCAAGGACTGAAACTGTCATTATTCCAAAGTTATTACAAGGACCATTCCTGCCATATGTGAATAGTACAAGGACCATATTTGACTATTTCAAAATTCCAAGGACCATTTATGACATTTTTCTTGATTTTGATATACCAGGGACTGTTTTTGACAACTTTTGAAACTTGGGGGACTAAAACTGCCATTTTTGCAAACTTTATACGTTTTTCATCTGATTTTGATCTTTTTGTATTTAAAACACATAAAACACTGATTTGTGATATTTTCATCATTTTGATGCATTTTTGAGTGTTTTCAGATGATTTTGCAGTTTATATTGTACAAAAATGATGAGTATTTAGACACTCATCAGGTATCTATGTGGTTATGTTTCTTTGTTGTAATTGGGGCTTTGGCTGTGTATGTTCTAAAATCAGTACGATTGACCTTAAACGAGTGCAATCAACATACAAAAGAAACAACTGTCCCCAAACAGATGCAACTAAGAAAATACACTAACACACATACAAACAACCTAACTACAACACTCAATACAAATTATGATCAAGAGGTTCACAAGACTAATACAAAACCAGGCGATTGATTAAGAGAATATGGAGATGAAAAACACACAACATTTCTATCTGCTTTATCCTATGCTTACTAGGCCTCCAGTGACGAATCTTAGAAGAAAGCACGCGGCAATAGAGCCAAGAAGTTGAGCGATACAGTAGATGAGTCCAGATAGGATGGTGATCTGGCCTCCAACAGCCAACCTAAAGGTGATAGCTGGATTCACGTGGCCACCTGAGATATTGGCAGCTATTGATACAGCCACATAAAGTGCGAATGCATGGCAAACAGCGACAGCTACTAAACCAGGTGGGTCTAAGTCCGCATCTGCTGTTAATTTGCCTGTATCACATCAACAACAAACACATTTATCTGATTTTTTTTACTATAAGTTGATATGACCATTAAACATCATAGATGCATGGCACATGCAACAACAACAACAACAACAAACCCAAATCCCGCCGGGGCGGGGGTATGGGGGAGGTAAAATGCTTCCAACGAGACCTTCGGCAGAGATGCATGGCACATGAATATTAATATTACTTTGGTCTGGCGTACTTTTTTCAAGTAGGTTCATTACAAAGATTATGCTAAAAGATATATATTTTCCAATGTGTGAGTTTGTCGTTAAAAAAGCTAGTACTATAGTAAGTAATTAAAGTTTGAAAGTAAGTACTGTAAGCGGTAGCATAGCCGACACCAGCAAAGACAAAGAGCAAAGTGGAGATAAACTCAGTAATGTAGGCTTTCATGGAGGTGTTGCTGAAGGAATCATTGAAACTACCAAAGGCAATTCCAGGCATTTTTTTAATGCTAAGTTTTTCAAAAATTTAGATTATAAACTCAATGTGTTTGCAAGAGTGAACTGGTGCTCTCTATTGACAACACTGAAGAGCCTTTATATACTAGCTACTGTAAACTTTTCCATTTAACTTTTAGTACTTTACGATGATGACATGGATATAAAAGTGTATTGCTATTGCTGTATAGTTGCCTACTGCTGAATAAAAGTATGTACAATTTACAATTTCATGTTGTCGACATCTATTTCTTTTTTAAATAAGTTTTTTTTTTTTTATATGTCAACTTTACCATTACGAAACAAGACATCACAAGCAAAGCGAAGCCTTCAAGCTACCTTTCCTTTTCGGTGAGATGTATCCAAAAAATTTGATACAACGTAACTCTTAACCAATTACAAGCCTTATATATACTGGATTGATATACAATCAGCTGATTTATTAGTTGGTTTTCGCATTACACTATTACACCAAAACGATCGAGTTGAAATATATTTTCTTGCAAGTGAAGAAGTCAGTTGTTCGAGCCTGGTCCTAGCTTAGGCCCGTTTGCTAGAGGGCCCTGTCCTAAGTCAGTTGCTCAAGTCATGTCCCAAAACCTAGTCTAAGGCCCAATAAATCCAGTCTTTAATATCTTAAATCAGTCCCAAGTAAGCAGCCCCAAGTGGTGTAGAGACAATTGATCCGCATGATCGGGTCTACCTGAGCCTTCCAAAGGACTGATCCCGTAATGGTCAGTCATTCTTGCTAAGCGGATCTATTTCTGTAAGCATGATGATGTTTAAGGCAATAATATTGTACGGAGTATTTAATTTGTTATGCTTTGTATGCATAATGATTTAGTGAATCTCATACTTAAGAACACAAAGTAAATACTAGCGTTTGGACTCACTTTGACCCAATACGAGAAATCAAACAACTATTTTCAAGTAAATATACTAGTAATTGTTATTTTGGCTTGTAATCAAAGATGTAAAAAGATATACGTTTTAATTACTAACTATAAACCAACGTCTACTTGTACTCAAGAATAATGAGGTCTAACACTCGATCCTATTTTTGACACGTACAGTCAACCGAATATGACCCTGTAAATTTAGGCAATGTAAGGTAAGTCTAGAGAACTAAAGTTATATTAAGACACATTAGAAATAAAATAAAACACTTTCATTATAAACAACCTGTGAGACTCATAATGAAATTATTACCATACGACAAAATCGAAATCTTTCCTCTAGTACATGATACAGCTTTGAAGATATATATGAGATATCATCCACATTGTAATGACAAAGATTGATTGAGCTATATTGGCCCATCCACCCACTATATTCTGTTTTCTTTAACTTCACCAAAAAAAAACAACCCAAAAATGACCCATAACCAAATTACACACTCATTGTGGTCCCTGATACTCTTTCTAGTTTCTACAAACTCAAACCAAATGAAATATGTGCTTCATTGACCAATAACAAAAATAACAACTTAGATAAACATCTCATAAAGATGAAATAACATACAAAGAAAGTGATTTCTTGCCTAGAACTTTATTCAATACACATAACATAAAAAACATTGAAAATCTAGTACTCGGCGATTGGAGCATGGTCACTAGTAATGAAAACATTTGGGTAGATAAGTCCAGCTATGCCACCACCAATGAGAGGTCCAACCCAGTAAATCCAGTGTTGAGAAAAGTCGAAGCTAGCCACAGCAGGCCCGAAAGATCTGGCTGGGTTCATTGACCCACCAGAGAACGGGCCTGCAGCCAAGATATTGGCTCCCACAATGAACCCAATTGCAATAGGGGCAATGGTTCCCACTGCTCCCTTCTTTGGGTCACATGCGGTGGCGTACACTGTGTACACCAACCCGAATGTGATGATGATCTCGAAAACCACTCCTTGAATCGCTCCCACTCCTGCTGCAACACCATGTGTAGGGACGGCCTAAAAAACCAAAACACCGTACTTAGTATCTAACATAATTCAAAATATGGAATATCGACATATGCATCTATAGTATACTATACTTACTAGGCCTCCAGTGACGAAACTGAGAAGGAAGCTAGCAACAACGGCCCCAAGGAGCTGTGCAATCCAGTAGAACACGCCGGTTAAGATAGTGATCTGGCCACCAACAGCCAACCCAAAGGTGACAGCTGGATTAACATGGCCACCCGAGATGTTGGCAGCAATAGACACAGCTACAAATAGTGCAAGTGCATGGCAAACAGCCACAGCTACTAGACCAGCAGGATCTAAGTCAGCACCTGCTGTTAATTTGTCTGCATCAAATAAAAAAAACACGTTAGCTATATGTTATGCATGTACATGTATCAACAGACTTTAAGCCTAGCAGTATTTAAAAAATCGTACCGTAAGCAATAGCAGAGCCGACACCAGCAAAGACGAAAAGCAAAGTGGAGATAAACTCAGCAATGTAGGCTTTGATGGAACTGCTGCTGAAGGAATCATCAAAACCACCAAAGGCAATTCCAGGCATTTTTTTTTTACAAAAATAATGGGACTACTCTTAAGTTATGAGTGAGAGAATACTGAAATGGTGACTCTAGTGAAATATAGAAGAGCCTTTATATACTAAAATTTTCAAAATAATGGGACACTATGATAAGGCTGATATAAGAGTGTACATTTTTTTAATATTGTTGTATGCTATGTGGTATTAGGACATTTGCTATAAAGTATTAGATAACTAGAGTCTTATTTTGTCAACATGCATTTATATTTGTTAAATGTTGATGTTCACGTTAATATTATTTTTTCTTTGAGTGATGACTAATGAGTGACAAATTTTTGCTTAGACTCTGTTACGAACACATGAATAAACGTTATGAAATGCATTTCATTAAAACTAAAGACGACATGTAAACACAATTCTTTTCTTGATAATATTCATTTCGGAAATTTACTAATCTTTTTTAAAAAAATTACACTGAGGTAAAAAAATCTATGTGATTCACGGGATGTCGATAACCCTAATGCACATAATTTTTTTTTAAGTATAACCCTTTATATTAAAACAAAAAGTGACACAATGATTAGGATGTCTACCAAATCAAAAGAATAATCTAGTTTAAACTAGAGATAATGAGGGTTTATTAATTCAAATACACGGTTGATAATCTTCCAACTCAAACTAATGATAAGATTATATAAAACCATAACTCTATTAATTATTGTTTGTCATGGGCCCACATCCTGGACAATAATTGAAGTAGACAAGTAGCAATGCCTTCAGTGGGCCCAGGAATGAACCGACCATTTTTCTAAAATAAGGGCGTGATGAGTTGGATGTTGTCGTTGTTAGCCGTAGTCGGTAAATAGGTTCGGCTAAAATTGGCCGACTGATGTGGATGGCTAACATATTAGCATCCATCAGTGTGTTAGTGTTGTTTGATATTTTTAATTTTATATCCGAGGTTATGTGACAACATTTTGCCGTTTTTAAACCCGGGTTGACTCGGCTAGTTCAGCTAGTGATCGATGCCCGGTCATAAAAACGGGTCAAAAAACCCGGGTTTTAAAACCGTGTTAGCCGGTTAGACCTGTCGGGTTTTGAGTGACCCGGGTCTTGAAACCCGTCCGGGTTTAATTTTTTTCAATTTTTTTTATAAAACCCGGGTTGACCCGGCGGTCAAACCGGTTGACCCGACCAAAATAATAATAATAATAATAAATGGAAAACCGGGTTGACCTGACGGTCGAACCGATTGAACCGGTACCCGATGACTCTACCAGGTCAATTAAAAACCCGGTTTTTTAAAACATTGCATTTTGATAGTGACACCGCATGAATCTATATATTTACAAACTTAAAATTTGTATTTTAGGCTTCTCGGTCATTTTTCTTCGCTTGCCACTAAATTAAGTGTTATTAGTCGGTGATCTCAGTTCAACCATAAAGGTGGTGCTTTATTTATTTTCTATCTATTTGTTGTAACAAAACTAATTTAACTAAAATGGTACAATTGTGTGTGTTTTTTAAAAACATTGATATTTTACAACGTTGATCAGCTTATAAACAACAACAACAATATTTAATCCTGTCGGAGCGAAGTGTGGGGAGATTTAGAGACTCACACCTCTACCTGAGGATAAAAAAATTGCTTCCAGGATGACATCCGGTGTTGATCAGCTTATAAACCATGTTGTATGTATGTGAAAGGCAATAGGGGAACATCTCATGAAAGCGTTCACCCACTTTAGTAATTGTGACATTTTTTTTGGGTAACGGCGAATTTATTAAGCTAGCAAGAAGCTAGTAGGAAAATTACATAGTACAAGCTAATTTTAGATTCAAGATCCAATCAAACCAATTGGAAGGTCGGATTTTTGTACCATATTACGCAACCAAAAGTGCGACAAAAATTAAATCTCATCATCTAAAATGTCTTTACGAGATGGTTTTAGATCAAAACACACACGATTCCTATATCTCCATATTATCCATGTCGTTGCTTGAATAACCACATCAAAACAATTTTTCGCCAAGGAATTAAGATTACTTAAGTATTTGCTTTACTACATATTTTAAACAAAAATTATACTTTCTCTTGTATATCTTTATTTTTATTTTTGTTATGTTGGAATTTTTCTTTTTATATATTTTGACATTTTTGTGGTTGTGACATCTTTTAACTTTTTTGCTTCTATTCGACCAATGAAATGCATTGTATGGAACTATTGATGTATATTTTCTGGACGGTGCCGCCATGTCATTTATGATGTGACAATAATTTGTCCATAACAAAATCATAAATGAATGGTTTTCAAAAACTCTCAAAACGTACTACTTTTAAACAAATTAATACACAAACAAATGTACTAAAAAAGATACTAAAAATTAAGAGATTAACAATACTCAAGTCGAAATAATCACTTTGATCAGATGGTTTGATAACAACTAAGTATCCTCTTAACATCTTTATTCGGTTAAGTTTCACAATAAACTTATCAAAAATTAAAGTACTAACATCCGGAAACTGTCTAAATGTAAACATCGTTTGAACTTTCAAGAACTAAACAAGCCACCATCAACCTACGTAAAAAATATCGGTATCTGAACGCGTTCAACCTTCTGTAGATTTTCCTTGAGATAACACTTCAGCGAGTTTTCGTTGTCTTTGACGAATAAGTATACATTAAATTGTGTCACTGAATGGCGCCAACATCTTATGGGATGCGAGGTGCAGAAGCTGCATGAGTTCTCTTGTTTTCTTGAATAGTCCCCATGACCCAACTGCAAAAAGGCAAAAAGTTCACAAATTTCTTTATTTATTTTTAGGGATCGCGTCGTAAATGCTTCCTTAACAAAATGTCACAAAAATGTGTTTACACCAAAATAACCACCAATTTCTCAAACTATCCGAAATATGATCTTTGTTTCTTGTGCATTATTTCTCCAAAAACTATAAGTCTTCTATTCAAAACTTGTGACAATATAATGTAGTTCGCAGAGATGGTGGTCATTTTGGTATAAACACAGATTTGATAATTTGCTATAACAATAATTTGCAGTATTGTTATTTAAATGAATTTGCGTTTATTTTAAAAGTTAGAAACAGTACCCTTAGTCTTGCAAACAACACACTCTGTAAATAAACAGAAAGAACCTTAAGCCGAGGTGAAATCCAAAGCATTGAATCGGCAAGATCAACATAATTAATAGTATCTCTTGTTCTTGAAGCGATCTGTACTTGTACCACATCAGTTTCTTCCAGTGGAGGCATAAGATTTTCTCTAAGTTGTTTCGGTATTATAATATTCTATATTGCAACAAGAAGACCAAATTAAGTGTAACAAATATAATACATAAACATAAATTTACGAACTAAGGTTTTCCAAAACGTACCTTCTCCGAATCTGTCTCAAACACCAACCTTTTAGCATGCTTCAGACATTGAAGCATTTCATTCAAATTAAGGAACCATGTATCATTACGCTTTTGATACCGACTAGGGTATAGTTCAATATCAGCTGAAAAGAGACCGCCAATGTTCATGTTGGAAAAAGAACATATTGTACTGCCATTGTAAGTGATATGCTGTAGGTTTGGGGCAGTGACTGTGATTTCTATTGACTTGTTAAAGTTCAACAAAATTAACTCATAGAGTGAATTACTTGAGATTTTTATACACCCCGTCATATCACAACAGCTTAGGGTCAAGACTTGAAGAAGGGGGAAAGTTTTGTTGCAGTCCATAAACATCATGTTGTTCATGGCGACCCCACTTAAATCCATCGTTTTCAGCTGTTTGCAGATACCAAGCTCGATTCTGCATGGCCTCTTGCGGGGTCCACGAAATTGGAAAGTCTCAAGATGTGGTGTGTTGAGTTCTAGACTCTTCAAGCTTCCACAATAGTTCAACTCAACAGCTTTTAGTTTGAAATTCACTAGTTTCAGTGTTTTCATCCCCGGGCACCTTTTCAGACTAAGAAAGTCTACCGAGTGGAAGTCATCCACCAAAATCCTTGACAATTCCTGCTCGTCTAATCTGCGTCCAGTCAGAAAGAGCTCCTTTCGTGATTGTGCAGCAATTCGTCTCCATTTTCTTGACAGGAACCGAACCTGATCTTTTTCTGAAGTTGGAAGGAAAGAAATGACATGGTGCAGTACATTTTCAGGTAATCTGGAAATTGTATCGTTGTGATCAAATACACTATTGTGGCTTTCCAAGAATCTTTCCCAAGAACAGTTCCTCACTCTTCGTCCCATCTATAATATGTTGAAAATTTTGTTAGATTTCAAATATGAAATATGCTCTTTACATGGAGTAAGATCAGTAAACAAATATTCCCTGTCCATAGAGTAAGATCAGTGAAGCAGCAAACAAAATTTCACGCGCTTATAAATCTGGGATTCAATATTGACTTGTTTTACATGCCTTAAAAAAAGGTATGTAGTTTTCCGAAAACATGAACCAAGAGGACATGTATTGGAGTGGAAACAGATTTTCTCATCTAAACTCAAAAGAAGATTTTGAATTGTCTTTTTAATCCAGTTTATGTACCATTCATAGCACAGCTATTTTACTCACAAGCTAAGACGACTCTTGACATATACATGCGAATCAAGCAGATAAGTCACTATATAGATCATCTCGAAGCCAATCAGTTGGGTTTAGTACGTTAAAGATGTTTAATCAACTCAATTCTCACTATTATAGACAAGGCATCTATGTTCCTGTTCTGTACCTCATGGTGTCAGACTCTCGGTGACCCAGGTCAAAGTTCATAGAGATGGGCACAAGGCTATGCTAATGCTATATTTCAATTGAGTCATTGCTAAACATTTGAAAGTCAATTTTCACTTTTTGGGATGATTTATGTGAAGCTACTTGGACCTTATGTCAAATTAGTTCCCTATCTCAATTACATCAAGAAAATTAAGAGCCTATCTTATAATTGTGCTTTAATTGGATCCCCATCGAATGAAACTGGCTTGATGCATGATTTATGCAACTTACAAGATCCTTACTGGCAAAAATGTCATGTTTCATGAAAAATTATTTTTCTTATTATCTTGATCCTATGCAAAATAAGATAAGAATGTGAAAACGTGAGCCATCTATTCATGAACCTCCGTATTAAACTTCTGATTACTATCCTTATAACAGAATGTTACATAAGAACCATTATATTCTTGTACCCTACCCCTCCCCTGAAACCAATTCCTCGGCATACACTCAAGATTCTCCAGCTCGTTATAAAATCACAGCCCACCAAATGAAGCTCGGAGGCCAAATAGCACCTGCCACATATACGTCTAGACCACCCTATTCTACTTTTTAGATACCCAAATCTCTTCACCTTAGACCCAATATCAGTTTCGGAATAACTGTCATCAGTTCAAGCAAGCACAAGGACTTTCATATATGACATACTCAAAATTTGACAAAAAAATCTTAATAAATAAAGAGTGCGCCTCAAAAACATTGATACACAAATTCAATTTATCAGCTATATAAGACACAACCTCAAACAGATTTACCAAGATTATATATAACTAGCATGATCATATTAAAAACTGAATTTGAAAATTGGGATTTTGTATGAAAAATTTGCATCTCCATTTCTACTGCAGCGTAGATAATGAAGCATCCATGATTCGATTGCTTTTTAACATATATATGCCACTTGCATACACTATAATTAATTACTCGTAACAATCAAGATCGAGTATCATAAACTAATTACCAAATGGGAAATGAATTTAGGATTAATGATGTGAACTTACAGAGCACGAAATTAAGTCCACAAACAACCTTATCGGTGATTTGTCTAGACTCTACGGAATGAAACTACTTGACCTTCTCCGATCAACTAAAAAATCCTTTCCCTAAATCAACTCCATTTTTTTTTAACTAATCCAAATGCAGCTTCTTGGAAAATCTTTCCTTTAGTTTTAACTCCAGGTTTGATGTAAACGCTCAAACCTATGATTTACTTACCTCATCGGAACTGAATTCTAGGGTTTTATAAAAAGGGACATTTTTAGGACGGTCTAAAGAATAGTTGAACTTATATAATATTTAACATAATGACCCGAAAATCCACAATATAACACAATCTATAGAGCCAAAAACCAAATTTGGATCCGAATCAAAACCCGACTCGCAAGCACCCTTATTTAGTAATCATTTAATCCTTAGCTTATTACATGAAACCGTATTACGGTTTCACATATCTCTAATAAATTTATTTCATATTAAATTCATTGTCTGTTTGTTCCGGAAAAAACAATATTAATATTACTGACAATTTCTTTCACATAATTCCACTACAGATATCATTCGTTTTAGTACTGGATCTATTTATTCACACAATTGACAGAAAAAATAAATAGCAGTTAATGTTGTTTTACGAAAACAGGTTATCATCTTATGTACTATCAAAATATGATGCAAGATATAGTGTTTGGATTTGCTTATCAGCTTATTTCATATGAGCCGATCCCTTTCAAATAAGCGGATCCAAAACAGCTAAAAGTATTTGATTAGCCCAAGCATTTTGGCTACTTCCAAACACTCAAAAGTTTTCACTAAAACAAACTAACATGCATAATGATACTTTTTATCATCAGAAATTCTCATTAAAAGCTCTAGCAAGGAACTAGAGACAAATGTAATTAGCTATTTTACAAGCTGCTTCCAATTAAACAAAAAATAATAGGATGACATTACCTCTTGTCAATGAAGTACATTATCAAATGATTTATTTGATGGAACTGAAGCAGATGTTGAAATCCTAGGCGTCCCCTGGTGTAATCTGTCATGAGTGAATAACTCATCTAGTAATTTCACTTGGTCGAATTATCTAAATAGGTAATCAATATCATCATTAAGTACTTTACAATTAGCATATGATACCATAACCTCCAAGTTGCAGTCTGAATAGCAGCAGACACTCGATCACAGGTCCTCTTATCATACACAGAAACTCGACTCGTGGAGAAATCCATATCATAGTATCTACAAGATCAACCAAATAAGTTGGTGGGTTATCATTCGGTATCTCTTCTATATTAGGTCTCTCAGACCGTCTTTTGAGTGCTTCTGAGAATATGACACACCGCATTCAAGTATGAAAACCAAAACTGTAAGTATATTGATCTATATATACTTCTTACAACACAAAAGAGATGAAGAAACGGGTCCACACTATATGATGATAACTTGTCTGAATTAACTATAAGCAAAAACTTGTCATAAGCAGGTTGGAAAGCTTGAAGCATACCAACAAGTTTTTGAAACCACAACTTATCAGACTCCTGGTTCGCATTCAGGTACGGTTTGATTGTAGCTCTCGCGACTTTAGGAAGGGTAGTGTTTGAACTATTACGATAGACACTCATAGGAGCTCTCATAGGCGGCATACAACTAACAAGCAAGTGATCTCTATGACAGAAATAATCCAGTTCCGGTGCATCAATGGTGATATCAATAGACTTCGTGAAAGCAATGAAAATTATGGTTTTGAATGAACGGCTTGATATGTTTATACAATCTGACATATGATGAGTGGCTCCAATAGTCAACCCCGAAAGCATTGGAAATTTAGTGTCGCAGTTTGAAAAGGTGGCTTCATTGGTGGAGGTTCCAACTAATTCAAGATTGTTCAAATGTGTGCTAGGACCCAACTCGATTATGCATGGCTTGCCAACAGAGACAATGAATACAAAACTTTCGAGATTTGGTTCTGTCAGCTCTACTCTTTCATTTTTTTCACACTTGAACAGTGTAATGTTCCTTAGTTTATCACTTACAAGTTTCATACTTTTTACCCCCGAGCAATATATTAGAGAGAAAATCTCAGCAGATGGAAAGTAATCTTGAAAAATGGTCAAAAGTTGTTGCCCATCTAGTCTACAGGAGGAGAACTTGAGTTCCTTTAGCGACTGTGAATAAGGTGATGGAATTATACAGGAAAAAAGCTATAAATGCTTAATGTACTTTATCAAAATAACTCATTGTGCTTTCTCAACTTTTTTTATTGTCATTATACTTAATGTTGTTTCCAGTCGATATCATTATACATAACCGTTTTCATTTTATTCGGTTATTTTCTGTCCGTTTTTATCCGTTTTCGTAAATCGTCCATTTTTATTCTTTTTTATTTTAATCTGTCGGATAAAACAGATAAAAACGATTAAAACCGTTTTTATTATCCATGTCAAAACGGTTTTTATCCGTTTTTATCTGTTTTTATACGGACATATTAAAATGAAAACGGATAAAAATGGACGATTTACGAAAACGGATAAAAACGGACAGAAAATAAACAAATAAAATGAAAACGGTTATGTATAATAACAATAAGTGAAGTAGAGAGAGCATAATGAGTTTTTGTGTAAAGTATGTTATGAATTTATAGTTTTTTTCCAATTATATATCATGACAATCAATAATAAAACACAAAACATCAAAGAATACATGCGGAAGCGTATAGGAAAGATTAACGAATAATTAATTAACATAAACAAGAATATGCGTACCTTTCTTGATTCTAGCCGAACAAGAATCAAATCAACAAAACTAGCAATTGGATGAACCCTAATTAAGGTTTATAAGATTATGTGAATTACCCCTTACCGATTTTGTAATTCAATCCAAGAATACTAACAATAATGTGTTAGTACCACTTTCTTGTACACACGTACTATAACGAATTAAAGCAATGCTAGTTTTAATTAAACAAAACAATTTAGTTTGGAAAATTCAATGTGTAGACACCCTTGGGGGATGTTTGGTACGCATGAATGGAAAGCTGAGAAAGGGAAAAGAGGTTGATTCTCATGTTTGTTTGACATAAGAATAGAAACAGGGAATTAAATTACCATTCTCATTCCCCCATTTTGTTTCTTTAAAAAAAGAGGAGAAATGTGGAGAATGAGAATTTTAGAAGGGCTCTTTCTCTCTATCCATTC
Source organism: Chrysanthemum makinoi (assembly GCA_910596185.1). NCBI lineage: Eukaryota > Viridiplantae > Streptophyta > Magnoliopsida > Asterales > Asteraceae > Chrysanthemum > Chrysanthemum makinoi. The sequence goes on along the minus strand of OU343220.1, from coordinate 310,184,062 downwards.
TCTAGTGAATGAAAAAATCACGGACAAAAATTCACGTTTTTTATTTTATTCACGTTTTTTTTTAATTCGCGTTTTTTTTAATTCACGTTTTTTTTTAATTCGCGTTTTTTTCTTCGCTTCATTCGTTTTCGTATGTTTTTATACGTTTTCATCTGTCTTCCTTCCTTTTCGTCCGTTTTCATACGTCTTCGCCCGTTTTCATACGTTCTCGTCTGTTTTCATACGTTTTCATCTGTTTTCGTTCGTTTTCATACGTTTTCGTCCGTTTTCATCAGTTTTCTTTCATTTCCGTCCATTTTCATACGTTTTTGTCCGTTTTCAGACGTGTTTTTACGCTTTCATAAAAAAAAATGTGAATAAAAAAGAAAGACAAAAAGACAAAAAAAACATTGACTTAGGTTTATCTATTAAATTTTAGATTAATCCCAACCATTAGATCAAACTAGATGGATGGTGAGGATTTGTCCCTTGGTAAGCATCAAAATAAGAGTAAGCATTTAAATTTTTCTCTACTTCGTAACATGTAAAAACCCTATAGCAGAAAATTATACAAATATTGATGTGTATATACTAGTGTTTGTAAATCAGGTTTTAATTGCTTATCCTCTACGTGTATATACTAGTTTGATCATGAATATTATCACAGATATCCATCTTTTTATTAGTTGTGTTTAGTGCAATGTGTAAGTTGTAGAAATATGTTTTTTTTGTCATTTTTGTTTCATCGTAAAGATGATATAATATATTTTTATATGACAAAAAACTTGAATTATGTTTGCATAATTGTAATTATGTGACCTGATAGTGTCAAATAATCAACGTAACTAAAAAACCTGAAAATGTATATATTCATTCTTTTATGTACCAAACAAAGGAATTGATTCTTTAATCGATTCTGACACTCTATTATCTATTTTTGCCAAACACTAGAATCCATTCTCTTATATCAGACTCATTCTCTTTCTATGACATTCAATTCTCCAATGCATTTCCATTCTTTGTGATTCAGTCGTACCAAACGTCCCCTTGGTATAGTTGTCGACCGAACACAAGCAAAAACACACACAAACTATTTTAGGTTTTAGCTTATGAGTACAAGAGATAAATTACAAACACCAAAGGTTTTGTATTTATACCCAAAGTAACTTGAACAAGTTGGCTATGGATTGGGTTATGGAGACCCACAACCGATCGGCCTAGGACTCCAAAAGGGATTCTAGACCTTCTCGATCTCTAATTTCATATTTAGTCCTTTCCAATTACATTCAACGACCGTTAGTCCATTATACTAAATTACTTAACGTCCGTTTTATTATTTCGTTTAATTAATAAATAAATATAACTTTTACATTTAATTATTAACTTTAATTCTCATACGCAAAGTGTGCAATCCCGTGGTCTCGAGTTCGATCCTAACTCACGTCTACTAATATATATCCATAAAACCAACATCTCCCACTTGGATATATCTTAATAGAGTGATCACATCGGTTAGCGTCTAGCAACACTTCGATGCCTCTAGTACAACTCGAGCAAGGATCCTGGAAAACCTTTTAATGATTTCTCATTATTATTATCCTTTTGTTCTAATACCACGTTAAATAAAGATATGGAATTAAGTCATTCTTTATTCGACTATTATGTTTCTCCTTATAAGTGATTGACCAAGATTACCAAATCTTATAAACATATTTAGGGGAGATTTTGGGTGCGGCCGCACAAACATCTTGTCAACCCTACGAGGGGCTCAGCAGTATTAAACTCCAAATAAATTTGAAGGAACAAATTCTATCTTGACTACGGGACTAACCCATAAACTTTGTAACATTTCTGGAAACAACCCTTATGACTACCATTTATGTATAGCGTTAAGTTGCTCCACAGAAATGCACTACATTCATGACACTTATCTGGTATCTCAAGTGTGAGGATAACTATTCATAATTTACTTATAACAATATCCACAAAGTAAATTATGTAGTTGGGATAAGTCATATATTCAATTCATTGAATATCATTTGAAATTGGTATGCATTCTCATCAATATACTTTCAAGTATATTCTACCACATCTCTCAGATTTGTCTTAGTTTAATGATACTCTTATATCATTAATCGACAACGGACCATTTAGAATAACTCAGTCACTCACGGATTAAACATGCAAATATAGGACAACAATATTATAAATGAAAATAAACATAATCTAGACTTTATTTCATCAAAATAATAAATGTTTTACAATATCCTTTATCCAAATACTAAACACAGTTCTGCATGAAAATATTAGCTAAACGAAGTCCAATTCCATTGGCAAGTCCAATAAGCTTGTCTCTAGCCAAAGCCTTAGTGAAAGGATCGGCTAAGTTGTCATATGTGTGAACTTTCAATAGATTTATTTTACCTTCGCGGACTTGTTCCCGAACATAGTGATACTTCCGTAGAAAATGTCTGGTGCCCTTCATGACTCCAGGTTCATTGGCAAATATGATTGCAGCAGAATTGTCACAATACATATTAATAGGTGATTCAATTGAAGGCATAACACCCATACGAAATGAATTTCCTAATCCAAACACCTCCATTGCAGCTTCGAAGCAGCTATGTATTCGCTTCATGCGCATCGCAATTGTACTCTGCTTCTTGCTCTTCTAGTCAAGCTGCTCCTCCATTGATGACAAAGACATAACCCGTCTGAGACTTCGTATCATCTTTATCACACTGCCGGGACGCATCACGGTAACTGTAACACCAAGCTCGTGTGCGGATTTCCACCATACACTAAAAACATATCCTTCGTATTCTTAAGATACTTTAGAATATGTTTAACAGATCCATGAAGTTCACTCGGATTCTGTTGATATCGATTGGTCATGTTTTGAGCGAACGCCACATCTGGCCTTGTGCATCTCACAAAATTAATAATAGATCCTACTGCCGAAGCATAAGGAACTTTCTGCATGCGTGCCACTTCAGCAGGTGTTGAAGCACACATATCGCTACACAAGCCATGCTTTACTTCCATCGGCAAATATCCTTTCTTGGAATTTTGCATATTGAATCTCTTCAATATTTTATCAATGTAAGCGCTTTGACTTAAACCAATTAACCTCTTTGACCTATCTCGGTAGATCTTGATTCCCAGAATGTATGCAGCTTCTCCTAAATCCTTCATGGAAAAACATTTCCCAAGATATGCCTTAACCTTTTGCAAACTTGGAATATATTTTCCCATAATTAATATGTCATCCACATAAAGGATAAGGAAAATTACATCACTCCTACTAACTTTGTGACATACACATGGCTCATCAAGATTTTGAATAAATCCATACCTTTTGATTTCTTCATCAAATCTCTTATTCCATTGCCTCGATGCTTGCTTCAATCCATAAATGGACCTTTGAAGTTTGCATACACGGTTTGAAAATTGTGGATTCATGAACCCCTCAGGTTGCTTCATATAGATGTCTTCATATAAGAGACCATTCAAGAAGGCGGTTTTGACATCCATCTGCCATATCTCATAGTCATAGTGCGCTGCTGTAGCTATGAGAATTCTAATAGCTCTAATGTCTGCTACAGGAGAAAAGTCTCCTCGTAATCTATGCCATAAGTTTGAGTAAAACCTTGCGCAACTAGACGAGCTTTATAGATGTGTATATTGCCATCCATGTCAGTCTTTATTTTATAGAGCCACTTACTTCCAACCACCTTGGCGTTTGGAGGTAAGTCGACCTCTTCCCAGACTTCATTATCTCTCATGGATTGCATTTCCCCATTCATTGCAACTTGCCATTTCTCCTTTTCAGGACTTGCCATGGCAGCTTTATAACTAGTAGGCTCTCCAAGATCTCCGAACATAGTTTCCTCAACCTCTACGTTAAGACATAGACGTTGGTGCCGTAGACCTTACGGATCTATGAACGGGAATCACTTCAACTTCGGTGGAGGACCCGACTATCATGTTCTACGGAAGTGCGTTAGTGTTTTCAGAAGGTAATGTATCTTCATGATCATCTTCCGGATCATAAACTCTTGAATTCTTGAGATACGAGATCTCTTTCAAGAAAATCTCCATACCTAGCAACAATTACTTTATTTTCGTTGGATAGTAGAAGTAGTAACCCATAGTTTCCTTAGGGTATCCTACGAAGATACACTTTGAGATCTTTGTTGGAGTTTATCTGCTGAGTCATGTCTAACATACGCCTCGCGACCCCGGACCTTTAAATAAGACAGGTTAGGAGCTTTACCATGCCATATTTCATATGGTGTCTTATCAACCTTGTTTGTGGGAACCATTTTCAGAATGCGAACAACTGATTCAAAAGCATAACCACAAAAGGATAAAGGTAGAGTAGTAAGATTAAACATAGACCGTATCATGTCCAAAAATGTACGATTTCTTCTCTCAGATACACCATTTTGTTGTGGAGTATATGGAGAATTGAGATTCTGGACAATTCCATTCTTAGCTAAGTAATCTTTAAACTCTTGGCTTAGATACTCGCCTCCTCTATCGGAACGAAGAGCTTTAATATTCTTTTCCAATTGCAGCTCTACTTCTGCTTTGAAAACCTTAAATGTTTCAAACACCTCATGCTTATGCTTAAGTAAATAAACATAACCATAACATGAAATCATCGGTAAAGGTTAAGTAGCTAGCACCTCTCTTTGACACATGTCTAAGTGGTCCACACACATCAGTATGAATAAGACCAAGTAGATCAGACGCCCTCTCCATATTGCTAAGAAAAGGTTTCTTTGTCATCTTTCCAGATATGCATGACTCACATTTATCAAATGATTCATCATTGATATTTTGCAAAAGCCCTTCTTGTTGTAGCTTTTTCATGCAAGCCTTGCCTATATAAGCAAGTCTACAATGCCAAAGATAAGAAGAATTCAATTCCAACTTTATTTTCTTATTGATGCTAAACATCGAATTATTATATGTGTTAGATTCATTTCCAATCACATCAATTTCAAACACACCATTCACGATGTCGCGTTAAAATAAAATACACCTTTTAAAGAAACAGAAATTCCATTACGTGAAATAGTATGACTAAAACCATCATCCAGCAATACTGAAAAGGAAAAAACACCTCTAATTATAGAAGGTGCGTAATGACAATTGTTCAATAGCAGTACTAAGCCCGAAGGCAATACTAAACTAAACGTTCCTATGGCTTCAACAGCTACATTTGCCCCATTGCCCACGTGCAGATATTGCTCCCCATAGGCCAGCTTCCTCTCCACTCTAAACCCATGCAGTGCATTACAAATGTGAATACCACATCCACTATCATATACCCGGGAATTTTTATGATTTAGAGTAAATAATTCAATTACAAATAAGTTACCTGAAGAACCGGCGCCCGAGGACCCGTCATACTTCATCTTATTTGCCCGCAATTCATCAAGATAAAGAGCGCAGTTTCTCTTCCAATGCCCAACGACCTTGCAGTGGTGGCATACTTGATCCTTTTTAGGATTTTCCTTCCTAGGAGTAGGGTACTTCTTGGGTTACACGGTTGATTGGCCATAACCTTTTTACCTTTATCAACTTTCCCTTTGCCCTTCACCTTCTTGTTGTTCGCACGCTGCGGTTTTGGCTTATTTATCCTTCCACCCTGAATAGCAAGTACCTAGGGAGTAGGAGCCTTCTGAGGTAACCCTTTTTCATAATCAATTAGCAATGCGTGTAGGTCATGCTTGTCTTCCCCACGCGATGGGGTGCATATTGAAGTTCGAACAAAACCATTGAAATCCTTGTTAAGGGATCGTTGATCAAGTTCACAAGCAATGTCATTTTCATAAACTTTGCCAAGTGCCATTAATTGGTCCATGTATCCTTTCATCTCCAATACATGAGCACTTACGGGTTTACCCTCTCCCTGCTTGCAGTTGTGTAATGCATCGATCAAATCATAAATCTCTACAGCCGCAGGTTTCTCGAACATAGTTCGAAGTTCATCGAGCATGGTAGATGGGAAGTAGTTTTCGAACTGCTTTTGGAGAGCAGGTTCCATCGTTCCCAACATTAGGCAATCCACATCGTTATGACGCTTATACTCAATTTTCCAAGCAGCCTTTTCTGCTTCAGGTGCGGCAGGTGCTGGTTCAGCAAGGCAAGGCATGTACAGATAATCCAACCGATCAGCAACTCTACAGACAATTCTCAAAGAGCGATGCCAATCATTGAAATTCTTAGAGCCAGTCAACTTTTCTCGATCAAAAAAGATTTTGAACGCAGAACTTAGTGCAATGTTAGTGTTATTGTTGTTTTGAGCCATTTCTACAGAAAAAAGTTCAAGTATTAGTATTTTCGATAATACAACTTTTCAAGAAAATAAAATATAGTCAAGGTAATATAAACATATAACCATATAATTTCCTCGAAAACTAGGATCCAAATTATCATAGGTCCATAACATCACTTGATCTGCTAGTAATGAAAGCATATAATAAGGTAATCTGTCGAACAATAATTGGCAAATAATTTCCAATTCCTAGATCATTATGGGATTTATATTTTTCAAATATAAACATGTTTTATCCCATCTTATGCCTTGAGTCCAGGTTCACTTTCTACTCAATTTAAGTGTCTAACTTAAAGAACTGCAAATATGTTCATGCAAGGTCTGACTTTACATAAAGATTTACCTTTCCATCACAATCTCGCCAAGTTCTGACATGACGTAAATTGCAACTTCAAGTGTTCCTTTGACTAGATGGCACAAACTTAATTTATAAAGGGTACTAATTTTGATTTTATGTGGTCAAATCAAATATGTACAAAGATGTCATGCATTCATCTTGTAGCATAAATTTTTAATAAAAAACTTTTTATTACCAATTCATAAAGATCAAATTATCAAAGTTTTGATTGAGGTATTGGTTTCGCCAATCAAGAAATTTACCTTTAATTATCGTCCATTATACCGTACTTTTGCGCAAGTCTAAAGACTTAGTGTTTCGGGTAATTACCACCGAAGTGGCGCATGGAATTAAAGCTAATTCGCCCTTAAGATGATTTTGTACACATAGCCTACTTGGTAACTCCAATTTGACTCGCAAGCAAGCGGAGAATTCGGTCAGCGCTGAAGCAATAACCTCCTTCTTTAGGGTCATAATTTAATGCGCTCCCCTCCTAATACATCCCACACAGTCCGTCAAATTGGGTGAGCCGTTTACTTTTTGTACCAAAATCATCAATCAATTAAACTATTGAAAACTTAACTATTCAAAAATAAATCAAATTTGTCCATTGTTTAGTCCGTATTATTTTTCTATTCAAAATTATCATTTGCTTAAAACTTGTCTCACATAATAAATAAACAAGTAAACAAATAAAAAATAAATAACTAAAAAATAATGCGCCCATAACTAACAAATAATGCGTGTAAACAAGTAGCCACATGCAACTTATTCGATAAAACCCATTAATAATCAATGTCTAGGTTAATTAATGTATATATTAATTAGGGCTTTCACTTTCTCAATTGAAAGTGAGCCACATACATCGACGAATCGATTGCGTAAACCCTTAATTAAAATATACCAAATTGCACATAATTGATTCATTAATATATATAATTGGAGTCTTCCCCAATTCAAGATTTATCAAAAGCAAACATGTGATAAAATATCTTAACAATTAAACAATATTCAAGCAACTATCCATGACAAATATGCATGTATCATCATTGATATAACATAACAATTATTCAATTAGTCACAAGATCGCATACAATTCCATGTCACAAAACATATTATTCATGAATTAATCACGTAACACATATATTAATTCTAGGTTTCGATAAGGTTAACATAACAATTAAAACCCTAAAAACAATTTACATAGTGATCGACCAAAAAAATAAGGGGTACGCCCCATATAAAAAAAATTTAAACGACCCATAAAAAAAATAAACCAAAACCCTAAAACAATCATATCAAACATCATACAATATACGTTTTTTTACGTGTTTATGTAATTAATTACTCATTAAAATCAACGGCTCTGATGCCACTGTTGGAATTATATATCATGAAAATCAATAATAAAACACAAAACATCAAAGAATACATGCGGAAGGGTATAGAAAAGATTAACGAATAATTAATTAACATAAACAAGAATATGCGTACCTTTCTTGATTCTAGCCGAACAAGAATCAAATCCACAAAACTAGCAAGTGGATGAACCCTAATTAGGGTTTATAGGATTATGTGAATTACCCCTTACCGATTTTGTAATTCAATCCAATAATACTAACAATAATGTGTTAGTACCGCTTTCTTGTACACACGTACTATAACGAATTAAAGAAATGCTAGTTTTAATTAAACAAAACAATTTGGTTTGGAAAATTCAATGTGTCGATACCCTTGGTGTAGTTGTCGACCGAACACAAGCAATAACACACATAAACAATTTTAGGTTTTAGCTTATGAGTACAAGAGATAAATTACAAACACCCAAGGTTTTGTATTTATACCGAAAGTAACTTGGTGAACAAGTTGGCTATGGATTGGGTTATGGAAACCCACAACCGATCGGCCTAGGACTCCCAAAGGGATTCTAGAACCTTCTCGATCTCTAATTTCATATTTAGTCCTTTACATTTAGCGACCGTTAGTCCATTACACTTAATTACTTAACGTCCGTTATGTTATTTCGTTTAATTAATTAATAAATATAACATTTACATTTAATTATTAACTTTAATTCTCATACGCAAAGTGTGCAATCCCGTGGTCTCGAGTTCGATCATAACTCACGTCTACTAATTTATATCCATAAAACCAACATAAGGTAGCCTCCATTTTCTCAAGAGCATCTGAAGTTGATATGTGTCTTCTTATGGAAGAAACGATAAAATATGTTGAATAATTACATCTTCATGCAATCCTGAAACGATGTCTTAATGGTTAAGTTCAAAATTTTTGCACTTCACAAATCTTTGCCAAGACAACTTTCTTCCCTTTGAAGACCTCATCATGATACTCTAGCTAGCCCAAACAACAAATAGTTTGTTAGATGTGATGTCTCAGTTTTCTACTTCTAAGCAATCAATAGAAACTGTGAAAAGGATTAAGGACTGGACCATAAACGAGACATTGGCGTACGAGGAACCTTTAGGGCCGGTCAAGACTTGTGAAGTCTTAATAGGCTCTATCTTAGTGGCTCACATAGCATGAGGAAATCACAAATAAAAGTGAAGTTTGAGTGCATATGGATAATATCAAATAAACCCTAATAGCTAAGGTCTAGTAGGAAAGACTAAGCTTTCAAATTAAAAAATACCATTTGTATCCTTTTGGCCTGAAAGTAATTATAGTGTGTACAAATCACTTAGCCAGGATAAAATAAAAGGACTGTACTAATTGCTTATAAAGAATTAAGAAAATCATAGATATTGATGCATATGCATATATATTGCAAGGCGGAGGTCCTTTTCTACCTTTGGTAGAACTGGAAGCAACCTCTCTACCTTAGGCATGGGTAAAGCTGTCTACATCTCAACCTCCCCCATACACCATAGAAGACGGTATTGGGACACATAACATGTGAAAGACGGTATTGAGAGTTACTTTTACTTTTTATAAAACAAATAACAAAAATTGAGAACCTTAATAAAACTGAAAACTGGACTTGATTTAACTTGAAATCATCATATCACAAAACAAAGAACCTAATCGTCTTCGATGCATAGAGATGACGGGGTAAGAAAATAGGCACATATTGACATATATATGAATAATTACCAAAACAGGGACATATATATGAATAATTGCCAAAATAGAGACATATATATATATATATATATATATATATATATATATATATATATATTTATATATATATATATCCTAGTGGAGAAATCAAAGGGGTAAAAATTATCTAGAACATGCAATGATTTTCATGAACCAACTGCAGCAGAAGCCAAAAGGGTAAAAAAATATATATAGAAAAATCGTTATTAATGTTGTGATTTTATAAACATGTTAACAATTTAACACTACGAGTACGCAGCGGGATATGGATCTAGTTAATGTAATCAAGTTAACACATAATTAATAAACAATATAATATAAAAGGTAACAAGAAACTAACCCTCGTAGTCACCCGTAAGTTTTATCAAACAACTAAACTAAGTGATCAAAACGATCACCTCTACGAGTGCTCACACAAACACTTTAACATGAATACGCCCGATAAAGCTAGTCCTCTACGTTAACCAAACAACCCTTGTCTTACTTGAACTTCTCGAACCAAACAACCCTTAGAACACTTTCACGTGTTGTCCGAGATGAAACAAAAACTCTAGAATCAAACCTCTTGCAGTCCGATATCAATCAAACACCCGAGGACCAGAAGTCTTTGTTGTCCGATATCGGGTGAAACACACCCGATGTAATCTGCCTTTGATTTCTGCCTGAGACCCATGAACTAAACCACCAAATAACTTGTACTCTAATTCGACAAGGAATGCTCAGAAACAAATAACAACTAAACCTTAATCACCTTGGATCGAATGATGCAAAATTAGGGTTCATAGTTTCAAATTGGTTTAAAACTATAATTGATTTCAAGAGTTGTAATCAATTGGAACTAGTGGTATTTTGATCGTGTGTGTATAATGCAGAAAATTAAGGTGTATATGTGTATGTTTTATGAGCTAGTTAAAGGGTATATATAACCATCTAACCCTAGCTTGAATGGGCTTCAACTTGTGCTCCAAGTTAAGCACACATACCATAAACCAAACACACCTCTCCTAGCCTAAACAATAAATCCAAACGTCCATCATGTGGCCAGCAGTGGACTTGGAACGGGTCTAGTCTAATGGATCAATAGTTCAAGTATAAAAAGATATAAACGTATTATATGTGTTTACCGTGTGTGCCCCTAATAGGCTCACACACTTCTAATCATTTTTATACGTATCCAATTCTCATAATCCAACAGCTCCCACTTGGGAGTTGGAGTAGCAGATAGCACAAAAACCAATGACGAAAACGTCTAGCAACGCTCTCACTCGCTATTTAACTATAAATGTCTGAGATCTAGTTTCATAAATCTTTCTCAGTAGCATGGTCATTTATGTCTTACTTGAATCGTCCTTTGTTATAGATACCGTTAAACCATGGATATGGATCCTAACTCATTCCATATAGTTTAACCATTTAGATTCTCATTGTAGAATTCAATTCAGATATACCAAATGTAATCAAGCATCATCTTGCATTACCCTCTGGGTTTGGCCGAACAATTATCTGATTTATTCTAGAGAGGACTCATGGTATCTTTCTGCACATATCAAGTGGAGTAACAAATCCTTTGTTGACTACAAGTGTTGTGGATGCTGCTTCACATCACTCAAAAATATAGCTTTTATAACTACCTTATTCAGGATAGCGTTTGGCTTATACTTATAAAAGTGATATCCACACATAACAGAAATTGTTTGTATCTTGATAAAGATTTAAAACGTACACTTTTAAGGGGTCATTTAAGCCCTAATTCGACACATTTTATATCCGTTACTGCTTAAAATCGTTCCTTTTCACTTTTTAGGTCTTTTGAAAGCAAAATGCTGGAATGAAGCATATTTGGACGAAAAGGAGCAAAAACATGAAGAAAATGGCAAAGTCAAGTTCGAAGACACTTAAAGCCTGTTCAGCACACCTGACGGCGTCCCATCCAAAGGGCGACGCCATCCCTTTATAAAGACTTGATCAAAAAGTGCACGCGACGGCTCAGCGAAATTTCTGGTCCTAAAGCCTGACGGCGTCACGCGTAACTTCTGGAAGGCGTCACTCATACTTTTCACACCAGACGCCCAAGATCCAAGATTCAGACGACGTCCTGCATGAAGACTTACGGCATCACACTTCTCAAGGGACGCGTGTGACGCCGTTCCAACGATGACTTGGCCCAAACGAAATCCTAATGACGGCGACCTGACGACGTCACTAGCAAAAGGCGACGTCGTCGCGATTGTAAATCTATATATAGAATTCGATTTTTCTGTATTTTAAGGGGTAGAATTTTGGAGAGCAAACCCTAACTCAGTTGTAGTCTGACTTGGACAGTATTCTAGGGTCCCATACCCTATTTTACATATCAAGATAAGTTTGTTATTCAAATTTATCATTATGTCTATCCCAATGTTCAATTGATTGTGTGTATGCTTGCTTGTTTAACATGTCTAGCTAAATTACTTGTGTGTTTGCTTAAATCTATGAAACCTGGTTATTGATTATTGTTAGGTTGTCTCTTGTCTTAATTGATAAAATCCATAGGAGTGCAACTAGGCCATCGTTATGTTTATTGCGTGAGTGTGCTTTATGACGATAGGGTATTCGGGGAAGATAGTATTATACTTATCGATCCTGTGTATTCTATAGGAGAGATACATTCATAGAACTAGGGAATACGCACCCCCTACAACTAATAGGAATACAACGCGTTAAGATAAAGGACGTGACAATTCAACCGACCAATAAAAGATAACTAGGGAGTAATAGTATCTAAGTGAACACATCTTTAATCACCATACAAGCACAACTCAATTAGCATAAACTATCCGTAGTAATTAGATAATTAGATAATTAGTTAAGTAGAGAAATCAGTAGAAGTACCACCCCCCAAATCATATACCCCGAGATATTTACCTTTGATTTCTAAAAAACATAAAAAAGAATAAAAAGAATCATCCTCAACCCCACCTTCTCGTCGTAAATCTCTTTCTAGCATTCCTATTCCCCTAGAGAACGATATCAATCCCCGAGGCTTACCCCATACTACACTACAACCATTAGGTTCACTTCCTAAAGGGTTGAATAACTTGCTCGTAGAAAAGGAGGTTTCCTCGACCACGAACGCTCACGCATCGTATCTCAAGTCTAAGGATGACTTTATAAACCATTTTCAACATCTTACTTATGACAAGGATCCAAAAGTAAATGTTTGAAAGTTTGGGTTATCCAATATGCATCCCTTGTGAATTGGCGGTATCAATCCACATTCTCATGGAATATTAACAAACACTCACATTTGCCTTACATAACAATATTCACATATTTTTAACCGATAATGGACATATTTACATAACAAGTAAACTTTCTGAATACTAGTTTCAAATTTCACATATAGTGAGGGATTTGAAATATATGATGAGTGTCTTATCTCATATGCTCATACAATTGCAAGCGTCATAGTATGGAGATGTCGCCCTACCTTACATGAGGTATTAGAAGTCAACGACATATTGACAATCATGTTTACAACTTCCTAAATGGTAAAGTATTCTTATTCTTTAATGTGTAATGCAACAATGCTCTATGTTGAGCATATCTAGTTAGCAGATTTATCATAAATGATAAAATCCTACTTTAACCAGTATTAATTATCCTCTAGCATCATTGTACTTATACAACTCTATTCTTTATAATTCGTAAACATCTGTATTAACAATAATCTAAATACTCTCACTTAAATATTATTGTTTTCAGTTCATCTTGCTCTTGTGCAAAAGCAACAACTATTCTTATACACAATATAATATCTACATGATAAATCCTTAGTTAAAAACATAAGGTTTTCATCCATGTAATAAATTATTCCAAGTGAAATATACCATTTAAGACTTGCTTGAATGATATATTGCATTTGTGTTGGACTTAATTTTTTCCGCATTTGTTTATTCCAAAGTTGTTTGTTTTATTCCCTAAATCCCAAGTGAAGTTTCATTCCAAACTTAAGAATTAACATCTAGCTTAAAAGGAATGATATCTTCAACATATAAATTTTAAGGAAAAATACAGTGCTCCCATTTAATCAGATGTACTCTAAAGTTATCTTAATTTAATCAAAATCATATTGTAATTAAATTCAAGATCTCAGCTCCTTGATGCATGATCCAATCCAAACTTGGATTGCATAAATTTTTATACTACATAAAGATTATATAGATTCATAACCCTTTTGATTACTCACTGTCCTTGCAAAAGGTAATCATAAAGAAAAGTTATAAAATTTAATTGCCATATCCCACATACAAGGAAACATGTATGACAATTAATTATCTTTATTTAATTAATGCGTGTATATATAAGAAAATCTAATCACAATCAATTGCTTAAGTATGATTAAAAACTTTTTATTAAATGTTATGCATTAACATGTATACACTAGTACAAAAACGGGATTTGGTCACACATGGTCGAAATGGAACGGCCACACATTCGCATATTTGTGTGGCTGAAGGTACGAAAATTAACAACATTTACTAATTAGTCACACATGAAAATTTTGATTGTGTAACCATTAGAACCGTATTGCCACACAATTGAACATTGTGTGGCTAAAGGTATCTGGTGATTTTGTTTCAGATCATTTAGCCACATATGAATTTGGAACGCGTGACAAATACAAGTAACCTTGATGCGTTAGTCACATGAAGTAATTTTTTGTGTGTCTAAATCATAGAGTCAAGTTTTGTCACACATTATTTAAGGGTGACTGATATGTTTTGCCAACTCTTTAGCCACATCTGAAATTGGAACGAGTGCCAAATAAAAAGTAAATTTGAAGCATTAATCACGATATACATATAAACAGTGACAAATATATGTCACACACTTGAACACTGTGACCAAAAGCCATATATGGTCACACTAAATGTTTTGTCACACATTTGTTAAGTGTAGCCAAAATCCAGTACATATGTTCACGTAAGTTAATATGTGTGTTTAAAGTTTAGTTTGTGTTAGCTTGCCAAAAGCTAATCTATAAAGTCACATTTGCTACTAACACCATGACCAAATGCCATATATGGTCACACTAAACGTTTTGTCACACATATTATTTAAGTGTAGCCAAAATCCAGTACATATGGTCACGTAACTTAATATGTGGCCATTGGATGATCAATAGTCACTCAAAATACACGGTTCTTCACTTTAAACACCATATGGTCACACTTATTAACACTTTTAGCCACTTTATGGTTAATTGTATGTGACTAAATACCCAAAACAAGCATGCTTTGTGTGACTAAATGTTAGAAAAGGACACACAAACATAAAATTCATGTGGCCATTGGATGATCAATAGTCACACAAAATACACGTTTCTTCACTTGAAACACCATATGGTCACACTTATTAACACTTTTAGCCACTTTATGATTAATTGTATGTGACTAAATACCCAAAACAAACATGCTTTGTGTGACGAAATGTTAGAAAATGCCACACAAACATAAATTTAATGTGGTCATTGGATGATCAATAGTCACATAAAATACACATTTCTTCACTTGAAACACCATATGGTCACACTTATTAACACTTTTGGCCACTTTATGATTAATTGTATGTGACTAAATACACAAAACAAACATGCTTTGTGTGACTAAAATGTTACAAAAGGCCACACAAATATAAAATTCAAGTGGCCATTGGATGATCAATAGTCACACAAAAGACATATTTCTTCACCTTAAACACCATATGGTCACACTTATTAACACTTTTGGCCACTTTATGCTTAATTGTATGTGACTAAATAACCAAAAGAAACATGCTTTGTGTGACTAAATGTAAGAAATGGCCACACAAAAAGAAATTTGATGTGGCCATTGGATTATCAATAGTCACACAAAAAACTAATATGTTTTTCATAAACAGAACTAACTACGAATACCAAACAGACTTAACTTATGTCTGCCAGACTTAACTTTGTACTGGCAGCCTTAACCACTAAAACTAACCTACCAGACTTAACTTTTTACTAGCAGCTTTAACCACTAAAGTTTTATGTTTATTAGTAGACCACAACACAATATATATATATATATATATATTGGTGCAAAGATGAACTTGTATTAATTAAGGAAACTTTGTAAAATGAAAAAAGCAACACACAATGATATGGACAAGTCCCATATCAAGTTGCATACAAGGCAACTCTATTCAATATCTGATATAACTGTTCTTATAAGTCTGATAACAAAAACAAACTGCCCATATCATACAACCATGGACAGATGACAACCAGCACAAAATTCCATCACAAAGAACACCTTTTAATGCACCACTATGAACCATACACTTCCAGATAGGGGCTATACCAAGTAGTTTACATTCCATCTCATGAATGGCTTCAACTACTTGGGAACACACACCCTAAATGAAGCCAACCAAATCCTACACAATCCAAGAATCTGTTTATAAACATGTCTACTAATAACAAGTGATAACGCCTGGAATTACGTTTTAACACATGATAAATACTGGAATTATAACTGGAGTACGGGAAGACACCGAAGCTTGGTCGTCGCTGACAAAGTCAACAAGATTGAA
Source organism: Chrysanthemum makinoi (assembly GCA_910596185.1). Taxonomy (NCBI): domain Eukaryota; kingdom Viridiplantae; phylum Streptophyta; class Magnoliopsida; order Asterales; family Asteraceae; genus Chrysanthemum; species Chrysanthemum makinoi. Next base: position 310,167,677 of record OU343220.1, on the reverse strand, counting down.
TCTGACCATTTTGTTTCGTTCCCACTGACACTCCTCAACAATCTCTCTCCATCTGGCGTTTATGGTAACGTGGTTCTTGCTTCTAGGCCTATCGCTGTGGTGTTCCAGATTCACGTTCACATAAAACTCCATGTCTTCCCGGTATCTCAGCAGTGCGTTATGGTACTTCCACATGTGATTTCGCTTCGTAAACTTATGTGGTATGTTCTGCATTAAAAAGAACAATGTAGTATGCTCAACAAAAGTATGTCCATGTGTTGAAGCATATATTAGTTTTTGCGAAAGCAGATAATGACTGAAATGGTCCGATTTGTAGCATTACTTACCAAACGACTCCTGTCCGTGACATATGCAAGGATGGGCGCGTAAAAACAATCCCATTCACTTTCATGCTCTGTACATTCGTTCCATGCAAATATGTGTTTCATACGCTCATCTGCAATTGGAATTTAATAAAAATGGTAAATAATTTAAAAGCTACTATATGGAAAGGTTTATTTTTAAAATAAAATCATAGATTATGTCTACACTTTGATTAACATACCTTCATCTACGGGGTTTCTCATGAACGGTCTTCTACGATTCAGCTCCATACGTTGCACAAGTTCAGAACGCATCATCAATCCATTTTCAGCAAATGGCATAAGGGAAAGAGTATTGTTTAGGAGATTTGTGAAAACAACTCTTGTGCCAGCAAACAGGTTTTCATCGTGAACCAATACATTCCATCCGTGCCCACCAAACTCATGCACGTGTCTGTTTTCCTCCAGTATTTCAATTTGACGGTGAGTGATAGCTGCTACGGGCATGCCAGCAACAAGAACGTCAAATTGGTTATTGTCAGTATTGTCCCAGAAATTGCAAGGAATGACCTACTTAACAGTTTAGTTTAAAGAAAACATTAGTGGGTCAAACAATTAAAATAATCCCCATTTTCAACAAACTTATACAATGTATTGATTAACATTTTTTTCTTACCAGAGGTTATGCAGGATATTCATCCAACGTAACCAGGCACCTACGTTGTCTGTAACCTAGAAGAGCCAGATCGTATCCAGGGTATTCGTGGCCTGCATCGTTGTACCCTGTTACATAATAACTGTCTTCTTCCTGACGAATGAAATGGAATGTGGCCACATTGATGTATTGGTTGTGATCAATAAAAGCTCGCCACTCGGACCCATGCAAAGTAATGCGACCACGAACCAATTTCCAGTAAACCTTATGTTTGCTTCCCCTATTGTGGATTAGGTATATCCAGCGCTTCTTAGGGTACAGTGTTTCAGTAAACAAAGCAGGAAGCATCATAAATTTAAAAAGTAAGCACATATATCAATTTGATAGTTACATTGATAAATTTATAACCTTAAGTAAGCATTTTAAGTACAACTTTCCTGCAATGTCCTAATGTTTGTGCGGTTTGCCTCCACCAACAATTGAATGCTCATTCTATTTTAAAACCACAATCGTCTTAATGGTCAATAAGATTATCACATATGCATAACATTTCCACCAACTAATACAAGTCTTAGATGATCAATACATCTTTATCATTAAGGTGTCAAACAAAAAATGATTGAAGATGTACTACTACATATTTAACTATGATTCAAAAATCAATAATCATATAGTCCTTTTAGAGTAAAAATCTGTATTTTTTTACGTTTAATCATCTTACCCCATACGTTTGTTAAAATCTAGTAACAAATTCATAATCTACCCAACATACCATACGCCATTGCTTCATCCAATGTTTAAACCGAAGCTCAGAAAATTAATTACATAAGGTGTAGTGCTTTACCAAATCATATAAAAGCTATACTAACCTAGATTAAACATATATTTACAAGTTGTCTAATTAGCTATTTAACAAATAGCTGCTACGTTTTCCACAATCCACATATATCCATGATTCTTTTTATTCTAATCATCCTATATTTACATGTCACACAAGATTCTAAAGAATCAAATCGCATATAGTTCTAATAAAACGGGTGTTACATTATGATCAAAGGATACTATATTCTTTAGGATATGTTAAACATTGCAAAAAAATACCAAACATGCCTTTGTATCCATCAACATATCAGAAACATGCATATCAATCACTTTACATTTGCAGTTCATGGTTAAAAAAAATGTGTAACATTACCTGATGATGCGGTTGTTGTGTTGAAGAAGATAGACTTGAATATTTTGCTTTGACTATGTGATTAAGTGTAGCCGTAATATATCACGATTCTCAAAACTGCAATGATTACTATTAATTAAGAGAAGGATTTTTTGTTTTATTTTTTTAGCTTGTATTATGAGAGCATTGCATATATACCCACTAAAACTCAAAAAGTTGCATATTTCTCCATAATACAAGTTTTTAATGCATGATGTACAATGCAACTTAAGCATGTTTTGGGTATATATGCAAATATGTAAGTTTTAGTGGAACAATTACATACCAAAATGGTACATTTGAAAAAGTACGCAACTATTTTATGACCTAAACCCTTGATTATATACATACAAAATATTTGGTAGAATCACCTTAAAAATTAAGTACCTTAACATACAAATAAATAATATTACATTAACATACGCGATGTCGTAACTTCTCGCAAATAAATACATATGTCGAATACAATATTGGTTAATCGAATATACAATGTAGCTATTGAATCATTGCCAGTGCATCAACGTTTGCAATGTTTTTATACGATGTTTCCCGTCCTTGAATGTTACGTTCACTGTGATGATAAAAAACCTGTGGAATCCAAGTAAAAAAAAATTTTAACGTTGTAATAAAGTATATAATTGTAGGTACTTTTTAAATAAGAAACATACTATTTAATAACATCATATGTTTTTTTTTGGGAGAACACTTGAAAAAAAAGGCCAAGTATATGAGGTTGGATAATTAATGATTCTTCATGGGGAAGGCAACTCTAGGTGGCAATCAAATCAAATGGCTTATAAGTCATATACAACTAGTGTTTATCAAATCATAACCAACAAATAATTTTCACTTTAAACACACACACATAGCAGTACTAACTTAGCACTACGAGTATTAACTTAGCACTGCCAGTATTAACTTAGCACTACCTGTATGCAAATAGTAATAAATTTGGCTTTTACTTGCATGCTATTTGTGTTAGATACCTTCCAAGCGAATCAATATGAAATCTGCAGAAACAGTAGTGATTTTGTGTATTTTGTTTTCATGCAAATGGTAGTCAATGTGTAATTATATGTTATACATGTGCCTATCACTATGCAAATCATATAGCCTTACTTTTCCTATTTAAGAGGGTCTATCACTATGCAAAACATATAGCCTTACTTTTCATAACTTGTAATAAAGAAGGAAGAAAACACAATGTCTAGACGCCCTAAGTGTGATCAGCTTAGAGCAGAAGCCAATTCGAATAACTGGTCTGAGATGCTAGTGTTGTACTGTCGTCAAGCTGCAGGTCAGGACATTCACATGTCACACCAAATGAATGTCCTATGCGCTAGCTTGGTGAGTGTTACTCGTGAGAGGCTTACTTTTATTTAAGAGTTAAAAATAGTTGGGAACATTTATGCCCAGAAAACTGCAGAATATCTAAGAGAAATTCAGGCAAGAGATGAAGAAAAGCTCATGCAAATGCGCATTTTAGCAGCTGGATTGGAGCTAAATTTTCGCAATCATGATGTGTTCATTCAGAAACTTAAGGGCTTAATGGATTGGTAAGTGTGTTTGCATAGCTGGGGGAAGCTGTTGTTGGTCATGATGTCTTGTTTATGCTGGTCTTTGCATTTGCAGTTATGTACTTGTCTTGAATTTTATTTTTAATGTTGTTGTAATATTTGGTTTTAGCCTATGGCAAGTGGTTGTAAGATATGTTATCAAATAAAAGCCAGTGTTTGTGTTAACTAATTTTACGATGCTTACCTTTTACTGTGTTTGCATTCCATGATCCAGTCTGAAACAACATCCTCATCACTGGTTCAGGATTAATCTGTTGAAATGCCTCCGTTTATGGAGTCTGTTTACCTGTTGCTGCAATTAAAGCGGATGAGTAAAATTTCCATATACGAATCTAAATTTTCAAAGAAACTTTGTGGCACTTTCAATCAAAGTATTATTATTCGATGTCAAATTCCAGCCCATTCTACTACGACTATATACCCAGATGCTTAACATCTTCGAGCCAATCATGATTCATTGGGACGGGTGTATGATAGGGACCAATGATTATATATAGTTTCTAACAGAAACTATATATACACGTGACGCCAACGGACACCAGCCACAATGAAACATGATTGACCTGAAGAAATTTACCAACTTCATTAAAGTACAAGGTTGTGATAATATTATGCATATAAAATAAAACGGTCACAAACATGCGACATAATCGTCTATACATTGCTATAAACCAGGTCAAGATATGGGCAATATCAAGTTTAAAACTACCCATCATAATTGATCAAAGTGTTGATGGTCATGGTAAGCTTAACATACAGATAATCCATTAGTCACAAAATACAGGCTCAGATAGGGTAGCAGTTTGAAAAAATTGGATTGCCCACCATGGCTGCAACCTTAACATGCTGCCAAGCCAATATATGGTCATTATCATTTTGTAAAATACCCGTTAGAATTCATCATAGCCTTGATTTTCTTGGTAAGCTTACACTGCGCTTAAAGCAAAAAGGAAATAACCAATGTTAACATTAAAATTGAACCAAAGTCAAGATGTGCAAACTAATTGTCTATCTAATCACATAACCTTCACCAAATCACGATAAAATCATCACATAACACATTTCCTAACTGGGTCATTCATTCATCATAATCAAGAACCCAATTCCCAAATTGCAACAAGCTTATATTTTGACAAGTAGGTCGTCATTAAAACATCAGGTTAGCAATGAATTGACCCTAACTTTTTTTTTCTGAATTTCATACGACAAACCTATTTTAAGATAAAAACGTTGATCTGCAAGTTTTAATATTTCCAAATAAAATAATGGTTTCAATATTATAGTAATGGTTTCCCCTATTTGCTAATATACACATATTTTAAGTCACAAACATTAACATTTATCTATGCTTTTTATAGTTAATAAACTGCATACCTTATTGACTATTATGCGATCAGCGAACGCAATTTGCTCCGCTGCCTCATTGACGAATAATCTCATTCTTCGCGTCTACTAAACCGAAAGCCCCGTCAAGCTTAAAACATCATTATAATTTGTGTTGCATTCACTAGCCCTGCAAACTTTTAAAAAATAAGTACGGATTTTAATCCACAAACGAATATTTATAATGACATATACTTCAAATAAAATCAAAATGATGCTTCGTAACTGTATTCTCTATGACAGTATGAGCAAATCTCCCATTCTTCTTACTTGCCAACTCCCATATCATCACAATATCCTCAACACCCCCACCTTTTGCATCGACTAACGGCAAATCGATATTCACCTACCCATACTGCATGTATAACACGTAATAGTTATTACCTCAACTAATGAGCCATAAATCATCAAACAACTACTTTTCCTATGCAAATGACTAACATCCTAAACTAACATAACACAATATCATTTATAAATCAATAAACATCCTAAACTGACAAACTAGCAGTAAATTATAACATTTATACCTGAGATATTAGGCTCAATCGGAAGAGAATCAAGCCCTTTATAATAGCCCTCAAGAATATTTGATTGGCTAAAATTTATTTTGATTGATTTTGCGTTTGATTGAAAACCCTAAATCTGCTATTTGAATCTAACTGTGTGTTTTGACCGAGTGTAAGAGAGATAAATGTGTGAAATACTGAAAGTCAAACACACACTACTTGACCATTTTCTAATAAAAGTAAATAAATAAATAAAACTAAATTATTTGTTCAAGGTAATAAAGCATTAAAACCTAAAACCATTATACTGATCATTGATCATTTACATCCATTACAGTTATAATTATAATAACAAAGTAGCAGTCAATAAAAGCATCCATACAACCATCAAATATACATCAAAACACAAAAAAAAACTTCCAAAGCTTCCTATTCTTCATCTTCAGACTCATCAACTTCATCCAAGTCTTCCAAGAACTCCTCCTTCTCCAATAGACTCCGATGACATAGCACCAAAAGCTGAGCCAACAAATCAATCTTCCTTCGATCCTTCAACTGTATCTCACGAAGGGCAAACACCAGTTGCTGCAACATCGTTGAAACGAGTAAACAATATCCCAGTCTCATCAATTGTTTGTTCCTTTTTGGCAACTACTTCCCTCAGCTGTCTACTCTCTTCTCCCATCCGCTCGATAAAACTTTTTTCCTCTGCTATGTCGTGCAAGATCAACGCCCTGAAAGCATCACTAAGCTTGCCGGATTCAATGGCAGCTTTCATTTCATCGATATTAGGTGTGGAAGACATTTTGTGTGTTTAGGGTTAAAATTATTGATAGTTGTGTGTTTAGGGTTAAAAATATTGATAGTTGTGTGTTGATTTTATGGTTAGGTAAGTATAAATAATTACAATGTACCTCACAATTTGCACAAATAATCACAAAAAAACACTCAAGAGGCATCGGAAAATTTATTTTGGGTGTTACTGTAGCCCTTTCATATTCTTCCATGCATAAATGTGATGATATGCAATAGTTCAAAAAAAATTGTGATATGCTGTATTTAGGAAGATATCTAATATTGCAATTTAAACCCTTACCCAATCGGTGCAACGCACGGGTTTTTGTAGCCTCGTTATTTTCTATTTTGGATTATGATGTCTTTATATGTAGTATAGATGTGAAGAAGTGGGTCCTCCTGCTGTCCCCAATAGGATGCTGACACATATGTTTAGCCATACAATATGAGTTAGGGGTTGTTTACTTTTTTCAAGACTTTTTTCGCCCGTTTTCATACGTTTTCTTACACTTTTACACACATTCGTACGTTTATACATGTTTTTGTCTGTTTTAATACGTTTTCATACGTCTTTGTCCCTTTTAATATGTTTTTATACGTTTCCGTTTTTGTTTACAAGTTTTCGTCCGTGTTTACACGTTTTCGCTAGGTTTTTCATGTTTTCGTCCGTTTGAATACGTTTTCATCTGTTTTACATATTAACGTACATTTTCAAACGTTTCATACATTTTCATATGTTTTCGTCCGTTTTCGTTCGATTTACCCCATTTTCATCCGTTTGTACCCATTTTCATATGTTTTTAAGAATTTTTCAACAGTTTTCAGAGGTTTTCTTACACTTTTACACAGATTCGTACGTTTATACACGTTTTCGTCTGTTTTAATACGTTTTGGTCCGTTTTCTTACGTCTTTGTCCATTTTAATCGGTTTTTATACGTTTCCGTTTTTGTTTACAGGTTTTCGTTCGTGTTTGCACGTTTTCCTGGTTTTTTCATCTTTTAGTCCGTTTGTATAAGTTTTTACACACATTCGTCCGTTTCCAGCTGTTTTGCACGTTTTCATCCGTTTGTACCAATTTTCGTATGTTTTTAAGAATTTTTCAACCGTTTTCATAAGTTTTCTTACACTTTTACACAGATTCGTACGTTTATACACGTTCTCGTCTGTTTTAATACGTTTTGGTCCGTTTTCTTCGTCTTTGTCCCTTTTAATTTGTTTTTATACGTTTCCGTTTTTGTTTACAGGTTTTCGTCCGTGTTTTGCGTTTTATTCTGGTTTTTTCATCTTTTAGTCCGTTTGTATAAGTTTTTGTACGTTTTCGTCCGTTTCCAGCTGTTTTGCACGTTTTCGTCCGATTTACCCCATTTTCATCCGTTTTTACCCATTTTCGTATGTTTTTAAGAATTTTTCAACCGTTTTCATAGGTTTTCTTACACTTTTACACCGATTCGTACGTTTATACACGTTTTCGTCTGTTTTAATACTTTTTGGTCCGTTTTCTTACGTCTTTGTCCCTTTTAATCGGTTTTTATACGTTTCCGTTTTTGTTTACATGTTTTCGTTCGTGTTTGCACGTTTTCCTGGTTTTTTCATCTTTTAGTCCGTTTGTATAAGTTTTTACACACATTCGTCTGTTTCCAGCTATTTTGCACGTTTTCGTCCGATTTACCCCGTTTTCATCCGTTTGTACCCATTTTCGTATGTTTTTAAGAATTTTTCAACTGTTTTCATAGGTTTTCTTACACTTTTACACAGATTCGTACGTTTATACACGTTCTCATCTGTTTTAATACGTTTTGGTCCGTTTTCTTACGTCTTTGTCCCTTTTAATTTGTTTTTATACGTTTCCGTTTTTGTTTACAGGTTTTCGTCTGTGTTTGCACGTTTTCGCTGGTTTTTTCATCTTTTAGTCCGTTTGTATAAGTTTTTGTACGTTTTCGTCCGTTTCCAGCTGTTTTGCATGTTTTCGTCCGATTTACCCCATTTTCATCCGTTTTTACCCATTTTCGTATGTTTTTAAGAATTTTTCAACCGTTTTCATAGGTTTTCTTACACTTTTACACCGATTCGTACGTTTATACACGTTTTCGTCTGTTTTAATACGTTTTGGTCCGTTTTCTTACGTCTTTGTCCCTTTTAATCGGTTTTTATACGTTTCCGTTTTTGTTTACAGGTTTTCGTTCGTGTTTGCACGTTTTCCTGGTTTTTTCATCTTTTAGTCCGTTTGTATAAGTTTTTACACACATTCATCTGTTTCCAGCTATTTTGCACGTTTTCGTCTGATTTACCCCGTTTTCATCCGTTTGTACCCATTTTCGTATGTTTTTAAGAATTTTTCAACTGTTTTCATAGGTTTTCTTACACTTTTACACAGATTCGTACGTTTATACACGTTCTCGTATGTTTTAATACGTTTTGGTCCGTTTTCTTACGTCTTTGTCCCTTTTAATTTGTTTTATCGTTTCCGTTTTTGTTTACAGGTTTTCGTCCGTGTTTGCACGTTTTCACTGGTTTTTTCATCTTTTAGTCCGTTTGTATAAGTTTTTTGTACGTTTTCGTCCGTTTCCAGCTGTTTTGCGTTTTCGTCCGATTTACCCCGTTTTCATCCGTTTTTACCCATTTTCGTATGTTTTTAAGAATTTTTCAACCGTTTTCATAGGTTTTCTTACACTTTTACACCGATTCGTACGTTTATACACGTTTTCGTCTGTTTTAATACGTTTTGGTCCGTTTTCTTACGTCTTTGTCCCTTTTAATCGGTTTTTATACGTTTCCGTTTTTGTTTACAGGTTTTCGTTCGTGTTTGCACGTTTTCCTGGTTTTTTCATCTTTTAGTCCGTTTGTATAAGTTTTTACACACATTCGTCTGTTTCCAGCTATTTTGCACGTTTTCGTCCGATTTACCCCGTTTTCATCCGTTTGTACCCATTTTCGTATGTTTTTAAGAATTTTTCAACTGTTTTCATAGGTTTTCTTACACTTTTACACAGATTCGTACGTTTATACACGTTCTCGTCTGTTTTAATACGTTTTGGTCCGTTTTCTTACGTCTTTGTCCCTTTTAATTTGTTTTTATACGTTTCCGTTTTTGTTTACAGGTTTTCGTCCGTGTTTGCACGTTTTCGCTGGTTTTTTCATATTTTAGTCCGTTTGTATAAGTTTTTACACACATTCGTCCGTTTCCAGCTGTTTTACACGTTTTCGTCCGATTTACTCAAACATTATGTTTGTAGGTTGCTAATTATGGAAGCCATGGCTTAAAATGTAAATAATTTTGTGTCAACCCAAGAAGCGAACTTAATCCATTTTCTGTTTAAAACCATATGTGTCAACCCAAGAATCGAGCTTAATTCATATTCGGGTCAACCCAAGAAGCGAACTTAATTCATATTCGGTTTTCGGTTCGCTTTGGTTTAATTATAGTTCGGTTCGTTTCGGTTTTTGTGTTGACCAAAATAAAAATATAACCGATGTAACGAAACAAAACCCGATAACCGAACGTATCAACACCCCTAATTTATAGTCACAGTTTAAAAGAAGGAGGACTTAGTTTGCCCTTTTTAAACATTAGGTCTTTACACTTTGATGGATCTTAGGGATGACAGGGAGGCTGCGAGGTCTAAGCTGCAGGGGTTAAATGATCTCATTACTCAATCTTTGGAGGAAATCGATACCAAGGAAGAACAAATTCAGGCGATGAATGGTTGAAGGGTTTCTCGCTATGGAATGGGATGTTTTCTTTTGTTCTAGTGTCATCTGTTTATATCTAATGTCTAATGTCTAACGTCTTGGTTTAATGGGATGGTATGTAGATATATTAACAATGAAATATGTATGGATCTTTTGATGGTTTATCCATACGAATGCTAAATATGTTTGTTAATATAAGTAATGTGTTCGCTAGTTTGTTTCATCTTTTTTTTTCATGTTGTTTTGAATTTAGGAATTGGTTGTGGTGTTTAAGTTCATATTCGCACTGGTAGAATGTATTATTGTAGGATTAGGATGTTTAATTTTTAGATTGTTGTCAATTTTTTTATGACTGATTATGAAGTTTAGAAGTGGAGCGTTTGTTGATGACAATTATTTTTGATTGAACCACTAGATTTAGGGTGTTTTTGTTGTTGTTTTTGCTTTAAGTTAATTGCATTTACATGTTTTCTTGATTTTTTTTTACTGCTTGAGGATGTTAGAGCTTATTTAAGTGCTTATAAATAGCTTATTTATAGGCTTAAAGTAAGGTCTGAGGGCTGTTTGATGTATCAGCAGTTCTTGGTTTGATTTGCCTATTTTTGTGCTTAATTGTTTATCTGGAACTGCTTATTAGTTATAGTTGCTTAATTAGTTGCTTTAAGTCCATTTTTAGCTTTTGTTTGTTCATTTGTATGCGCCATGTGGTGATTTTAGCGTATCTGCAGTTATATGTTTCTTTGACACAACTGGTTTGAAGTTATATGGGTGTTTGGGACTGTGGGTAAGCACCATTTCTGTCAGGGGTGTTTTTGGTTTCAAAAACTGTTTGATTTTTCAAAAATTAGATTTTCTAATTCATATTTAAATTGCAGCCAAAAATTAAATATTTAAATGCTATATTATCAAGTTGGAGCCACATTTTAAAATTATCAAATTTGGAGCCAAATTTTAGCCAAAATTTTTAAAATTACTTTGAAAATTATGGTTTCCTTAATTGAAAAACTGCCCCATCATTAGCCCTAATTTTACTCCAATAAATCAGGCTTCAAGCAAAACAACCAGAACTTCAATTTTTACACCATTATTTACCAATTAAGTTTACTAATTTTCTTTAACACATTACTTCTGACGAATTATGGCAACGCAAACCAATTATCCGGATGATTTGGTTTATTCTGATCGTGAAAATGAAAACCCTTTTGGATATGAATCAGAGACATATTCAGATGAGGGTGAGGATGCTGAAAACAACCATTCAAATGCGAATGTTTTTAAGAGGGGCATAACTAGGTTAGCTAAGTTTCGCAGGGAATATGGAAAAGCAGACGGAATAAAGGTCAGTGTAACCTTCGATGCACTCGATAGGTTATCAGGAAAAAACAGAGCATTGTTTTCGAGTTTTTTGGGTGATTTGGTTCGTGAGCATATAGGTGTCAGGATTCTAACCTGGAGGAAGGTTGATTCAGAAATAAGAGATAAAATGTGGGATGAAATCACGGTACACATATACTTTTTTTTAACTAGTAGTGGCTTGGCTGTCGTAGGTACAAGGTGTTAATAAGTTTATCTCTGCATTTACTGTATGTGCAACTAATAAACAACAATTTGTTAATCTTTGCAGCGATATTTTGATGTTGACGGTCAGAAATCTGATAATGAATCGCCTTGGTCAACTTCTAAGGAAATTCAGAATGAAATTGACACAAAACTACATATTGCCCAACCAAAATACCCTTTCAAAACTAAATGAAGTCCCGGCGAAGTATAGTGCAATTATAAAAGCCGAAGATTGGGTTAATTTTGTAAACTACACAGCCAGCGAGGAATACAAGGTGTTAATTAGTCATTTTTATTCAAGTTCAAATATCTTTCACCTTTTCATATGTTTCCATATATATTAGTTGTGTACTATCAGCATTACTACATCTAAACGCCGTATGATTTTGTGTTGCAAGGTGAGATCAGCAAAAGCTAAAGTGTCGCGTTCCAAGTCTGTTTATGATCATACAATGGGACGAGGTGGATACGCCCGTGTGATAGAAAAAATGGTAACATTAAACATTTGCACATTTGCATTTAATAGCATCATACTTTCGTTTATATTCGTTTATCTTACATTTGTATGTATTTGATGTTTATAAGATCGCGAGTAAAGAAATTGAACCAGATGAAGAACCACCGCGTGGTACGCTGTGGTTGAAAGGAAGGGTGAAAAAAGACGGAAAATATCACGATGATGATATCAGATCAGTGGGAGAAAAATTGGTGAGTTTGACTGCAAATTTTATTATTATATTTGTTTAGTTATAAGTTAATACTGCTACTGTATTAGTTAAAACTGTTAGTTATAAGTTAATACATGTAGTGTTTTAGTTAATACTTTTAGTTACAAGTTAATACTGGTAGAATTAAATAACCTATTTCCCATATTGTGTGTGCAGAAAGAAACGGGCGACAAGATCAAACAAGGAATCTTGAAGCTTGATCATGGCACTGATGCCATGACAGTTGTATTAGGTAAGGAAAAGGGAGGATATGCGAGAGGAGTGGAGGTGGAGTAACCTACAAGAGGTATTTTGATCTGCCTCGAATCCGACAAGCATCTGATGAAAGAGTGGTGTTACTTCAAAGTGAACTTGATAATGAGAAGGGCCAACGTCAAGAAAAAGAGGCGGTAATACAGGATTTGATGAAACAATTGGTTGCACAAAGGGGGCATAAAGTCAACTTCAACTCCATTGACACAAACGGAAGTAAGACATAAGAAAGTAACATTCCATCTTTTTTTTTACCCTTTTAAATACTGCTGCAGTCTTCTTAAACAATTTATATTTCAGGTGTCTCCGGTGAACATTAATCTTATAAATAGCAGTGCTGATGAGGATGTCGGAACACGTGTTGCTAGACGTGAGAAAATTGCGAGCATTGAGAAGTCTAATGGACTTGCAACTTTGGAAAAGGAAATGGAAATAAGTGTAAGTAATAAATCATCCCCCTGGGATTTTTGAATTCTACATACATGTATTATTTACCGTGTATTATATATATAGGAAACTGTTAAATCTGTGGCATATAAGAAAACGACTAGATCAAAACGAAAGGATTCTTCACGTCAACTTTCCGAATCACAAGAACATGAGTCTCCATTAACAGTACTACCACAAGTATGTATTTAAACATTTTCATATGTTCTTTAGTTTAATTAATTACTGATACATATATACATGCAACAAATTATCTTTTTAGGTAATTAAGTTCAGACTGTGGCACTTAAAGAAATCAACTATTATTGCGGAGGGTACCGTGTACAAAACTGATGGAAAACAAATGCTTCATAACAAACCACTCCCAAAGGATTGCTACAGAGTGTCTATTGAAAAATCTTTAGTGGATGCAGCATGCATACCGGATGTAGGAAGTAACGGTTTCAAAACAGTTAAGGATGCAGTAGGTGGTTTTTATGCATGGCCAAAGGATCAAGTGGTTTTCGATGAAAAGGTACATACATGCATGTGTTTTATAAACCTACATATATCATTTTTCATATTTAATTCAGTGTTTGATACACCCGGCTTTTGTTTCCTACAGGTAACACCACCAATTACCATAAAACTGATTGGTGAGAACAGAACTGCACCTAAATTACAAACGAAGCGCTACGTCTCTAGTGATGCCATGCAAAAGGAAGCCAAGAAGATCAAGAGTCAGAAGTCGTTAAATTATTGAGAATTTTATTATGTATGACATTACAATTTTATATACATTCCAATTTTATTATATTTGAATATATTTTTTAATATATATATATATATATATATATATATATATATATATATATATATATATATATATATATATATATATATATATATATATATAGGGAAGGGATCGGTAAGAAGAAAACTAAAATGAGAAGAGTAAGAAGGATTTCTAGCCATACATTTCAAATAGGAGGAGATTTTTTAATGGGAGATGCATCTATTTTTGTAGGTGCATCTAAAATGAGTGGTTGTGGTTTCTTCTTATCATTCTTATTTTATTTTTTCTTCTTATTTGATCCTAACTCTATATATATATATATATATATATATATATATATATATATATATATATAGGGGCTTTATTTTGAGAACCCTGTTAAGTGCGAGAACTGCGAGAACCCCTTAAGTACTCCTAGTAATGCATATTGTGCAACATATCAATTTTGAATTATTAAACCTTTTTATTTAATGCAAAAGGGTATAATAGTAAAAGTCAATTTATATTATTTTTGATTTAAAAATAAATAAATCCAATTTTTAAAAACATCAATTTTCGGTTTTTTTTTTTTTTTATTTTTTTTTAATTTTTATATATATATATTTTTTTTTGCGTTTTTTTTGTTTGCTTTTTTCTGAACATGCATGTTTTAAAACTGATTTAGTGCATATGTGTTTTTTATAAATTAATTTTATTATCTTGGTTTTTGGAATAGTTTTTTCGACATACATGTTTTTCATAGTGAAGTGCATACATGTTTTCTAGATAAGTTAGTTTATATGAAACCAAGAACATACATGTTAAATACAAAATTCAATATTGATTGATATACAATTAAATACAAATTTCTAAGAAGCAGAAATACATGAATCTAATCGATCTATACACATGTGTAAAATAATATTTAATGCAAACATATATATATGCACACTCCTTGTTATCAACATTTTTAGAAGTCGGACATATATGCACACTCGTAGTTGTCAAAGTTTAGGAGTTGGACATATGTGCACGCTCCTTTTCAATGTTTCAGAAGACTGACAAATGTGCACACTCGTTGTTATCATTCTTTTAATTCAGCTACATCTGATACAAAGAAAAGTATAAAAATTAGGAAAAATAAACGCAAACTAATATACACACGTATAAACACATATATGAGGGCCTAAATTTACTTTTTTTATTTATGTTTTTGGAATAATATTTTTACAATTTATGTTTTTCAAATAGTAAAATGCTAATGTGTTTTCTAGATTATGTAAATTTATGAGAAACCAAGAACATACATGTTAAATGCAAAATAAAGAAGCTATAACCATTAAATTAAAATTATTTGTATAACCACGTTAAAAACATACATGTTAAACCAAAAACAAACATGTTAAATATATGTCAAAATTAAATGCTTTTAAAATAAAACTCAATATAACATAACACACATGCACATGCTTAAACTAGCAAACACAAATAAAAATAAACATGAGACCAACTTTTTTTATATGTGCAAAACATATATAATCCAAACACAAAACATATATGTTTTATATAATCCAAACACAAAACATATATATCTTTCCATTGATGTTCTAGCTACTCGAACTTCTACAAGACATGTTTTGGCTAAGATCACACTTTCTCAACATCGAAATACAAAACTTTGAAATTCTTAAATATATAAGGATAAAGTGGCATCACTAACCAACTCAGTGTCAACTATAAAAGGAGTCTTCTACGTCATACTCTTCAATGTCAGGAACATCATTGATCTTACTTATCCTTGCTATTTTTACCCTGAAAGTACAGAATATAGCAATGTCACTATGACATTAAATTATTCAAGACCTTACTTTATGAGAAGTCAAATGTAAGTGTTTTTTTACGATCTACACTTCTACGAATAGAAACAGAAAGGATCATTCATATTATTTGTCCTCGTCAATTTACAACAACAAAAAAGCATGATTTATAAAAGTGTTATAAAAACTCAGGTAAAGTAAAAATACAAATCTATAAACAAAACCGAAACCTAAGATAGTAAAAATACATATCTATTCTTAAAAATATAGATCTATAAAAACTCAGATCTGTTTCCAGTGGCGGACCCAGGATTTTTGAAGGCGGGGGGCAAAAAAAATTTTTTTTTTGATAAAATTTGTGATGAACTTTAATAAAAAGGTCATAAAATTTTTTTTTACACTAAAAACTGTTATTTTTTTCTAAATTAAGATAGAGATATAAGGTTTTTACATTGTTTGATCTTAAGGTGAGGGGCAATTTAATTTTGTAATGGGGTGCACTTTAATAAAATGGTCCTAAAAAAAAATTTTACACTAAAAATTGATACTTTTTGGCGAACCATGGAGGGCACCGCCCCCCCCCCCCCCAACCTCCATGTAGTTCCGCCCCTGTCTGTTTCTATTCTTCGAAATACATATCATTCATATTTTTCGAAATTTCAATCCTTTCTGTAAAGTATAAATACAGATCGATCGCCATATCATAGTTAAAAAGCAACAAAGAGCTCTTGTATCATTCAAGCAATATTGTGCATCGATCTGAACTTTCAATCCTTCAAAGATAAGGCTTTTTTTTTTTTTTTTTTTTTTTTTTTTTTTTTTTTTTTTAAGATCTTTAAAGATCTTTGATTACCATCAGTGATCAACAAACCATAACCGAAACCTAAGAAAACCACCTACCTTCGATGTTTTAAAAACCTTAGCCGAAAACCAGTTGTGTTTCAAAGGTCGACATCAGCGGATGATGGTTGCGAGGAATGTTCGAAGATGCTACGACAGTGAGGACATCGTGGTTTACAGGAGGCAGCGATGATGGAGGCGGAAGGTCGATGGTGGATAATGGTTGATAGTGGTGGGAGGATAATGGAGGCTAGGTTTTTTTTTGTGTGTGTAAAAGAAAGATAATTAATAAAAAAAATAGTAAAATGCAGAAATCGTCCCTGTGGTTTGCCCAGATTGCAGATTTTGTCCCTGCATTTTCGATAGTGCAGGCAGCCTCCCTGGGAGGAAACCTTTTTGATCATTTTAGTCCCTGCCCAAAGTGAAATGACTGAAATACCCTCTTTCATCTTTAAATTTGTGGACGAAATCTGCAATTTGAACAAACCACAGGGACCATTTATTTTTTTTTCGAAAATAAATTTTTTCGAAAATAATTTTATCAGTTTTCATCCGTTTTTCGTACATTTTTTTAGATTATTGTCCGTTTTTTATTTATTTTTCTTACGTTTTGTCTATTTTTATTCGTTTTTGCCCGTTTTTATCCGTTTTTTTTTCCATTTTTGAAAAAAGAAATTCCAAATTTGCGAAAAAATTCTAATTTTTTTTTTGGAAAATTTTTTTTCAAATTTTTTCAATTTTTTTTTCTTTTTGAATTTTTTTTCAAAATGATGAAATATTACAAAAACAAACAAAAACGTAAGAAAAATAGACAAAATGTAAGAAACACGGAAACAAATGGAAAAAAATAATTACAGTAGAATTTTTTCGCAATTTGAAAAAAGAAGTTACAAATTTGCGAAAAAATTCTAATTTTTTTTGGAAATTTTTTTTTCAAATTTTTTTTCTTTTTGAATTTTTTCTTTCAAAATGATGAAATATTACAAAAACAAACAAAAACGTAAGAAAAATAGACAAAATGTAAGAAACACGGACAAAAAGGATAAAAAAAAGGATAAAAACGGGCAAAAACGAATAAAAATAGACAAAACGTAAGAAAAATGGATAAAAAATGGACAATAATCTAAAAAAGGTACGAAAAACGGACAAAAACGGATGAAAACTGATAAAAAAACTTTGAAAAAAAATTATTTTCAAAAAAAAATAAATGATCCCTGTGGTTTGTTCAAATTGCAGATTTCGTCCCTAGAAATTTAAAGGGGATGAAGATGAGGGTATTTCAGTCATTTCACTTTGGGCAGGGACTAAAATGATCAAAAAGTTTTCCTCCCAGGGAGGCCGCCTGCACTTTCGAAAATGTAGGGACGAAATCTGCAATCTGGGCAAAAAACAGGGACGATTTCTGCAATCTGGGGATGAAGATGAGGGTATTTCAGTCATTGCATCTTACTTGATTTGAAAGAAGTTGTAACTGACCCTAAATTCACGTATCATTCATTTTTTTTTTCCATTAAAAATTACGAAATTCCATATATGCCCCTAGATATATTTTAATATTTTAAATGAAGTTAGACTTATTTACCATTGTGCCAATTCAATCTCATCCATTCATCAAATAATCAACGGCTTTAAATGGGTTTTCGCAGTTCTCGCACTTAACAGGGTTCTGAAAATAAAGTTACAATATATATATATATATATATATATATATATATATATATATATATATATATATATATATATATATATATATATATATATATTATTATATATTATATAGATTATTATTATGTATATATATATATATATATATATATATATATATATATATATATATATATATATATATATATATATATATATATATATATATATATATATATATATATATATATTTGAAATTTTTTATATATATATTGATTTCTTATATGTGACTAAAAGATTCATATATTCACAATTATTAACACTTTTTTGTCACAGTTTGCATAATTCGATGTGTGACTAAATGTTAGAAAAGGCCACACAAACATAAAATTCAAGTGGCCATTGGATGATCAATAGTCACACAAAACACACATTTCTTCACTTTACACACCATATGGTCACACTTATTAACACTTTTGGCCATTTTATGCTTAATTAAATGTGACTAAATACTCAAAAGAAACATGTTTTGTGTGATTAAATGTTAGATAAGGCCACACAAACATAAAATTAATGTGGCCATTGGATGAGCAATAGTCACACAAAACACACATTTCTTCACTTAAAACACCATATGGTCACACTTATTAACACTTTTGGCCACTTTATGCTTAATTGTATGTGACTAAATACCCATAAGAAACACGCTTTGTGTGACTAAATGTTAGAAAAGGCCACACAAACATAAAATTAATGTGGCCATTGGATGAGCAATAGTCACACAAAACACACATTTCTTCACTTAAAACACCGTATGGTCACACTTACTAACACTTTTAGCCACTTTATGATTAATTGTATGTGACTAAATACCCAAAACAAACATTCTTTGTGTGACTAAATGTTAGAAAAGGCCACACAAACATAAAATTCAAGTGGCCATTGGATGATCAATAGTCACACAAAATACACATTTCTTCACTTTAACACCAAATGGTCACACTTATTAACACTTTTGGCCACTTTATGATTAATTGTATGGGACTAAATACATAAAACAAACATGCTTTGTGTGACTAAATGTTACAAAAGGCCACACAAACATAAAATTCAAGTGGCCATTGGATGATCAATAGTCACACAAAATACACATTTCTTCACTTTAACACCAAATGGTCACACTTATTAACACTTTTGGCCACTTTATGATTAATTATATGTGACTAAATACATAAAACAAACATGCTTTGTGTGACTAAATGTTACAAAAGGCCACACAAACATAAAATTCAAGTGGCCATTGGATGATCAATAGTCACACAAAAGACATATTTCTTCACCTTAAACACCATATGGTCACACTTATTAACACTTTTGGCCACTTTATGCTTAATTGTATGTGACTAAATATCCAAAAGAAACATGCTTTGTGTGACTAAATGTAGAAAAGGCCACACAAACATAAAATTCAAGTGGCCATTGGATGATCAATAGTCACACAAAACACACATTTCTTCACTGTAAACACTATATTGTCACACTTATTAACACTTTTGGCCACTTTATGATTAATTGTATGTGACTAAATACCCAAAAGAAACATGCTTTGTGTGACTAAATGTTAGAAAAGGCCACACAAACATAAAATTCAAGTGGCCATTGGATGATCAATAGTCATACAAAACACACATTTCTTCACTTTAAACACCATATGGTCACACTTATTAACACTTTTGGCCACTTTATGGTTAATTGTATGTGACTAAATACCCAAAACAAACATTCTTTGTGTGACTAAATGTTAGAAAAGGCCACACAAACATAAAATTCAAGTGGCCATTGGATGATCAATAGTCACACAAAATACATATTTCTTCACTTTAACACCAAATGGTCACACTTATTAACACTTTTGGCCACTTTATGATTAATTGTATGTGACTAAATACACAAAACAAACATGCTTTGTGTGACTAAATGTTACAAAAGGCCACACAAACATAAAATTCAAGTGGCCATTGGATGATCAATAGTCACACAAAAGACATATTTCTTCACCTTAAACACCATATGGTCACACTTATTAACACTTTTGGCCATTTTATGCTTAATTAAATGTGACTAAATACTCAAAAGAAACATGTTTTGTGTGACTAAATGTTAGAAAAGGCCACACTTATTAACACTTATTAACACTTTTGGCCACTTTATGCTTAATTGTATGTGACTAAATATCCAAAAGAAACATGCTTTGTGTGACTAAATGTTAGAAAAGGCCACATAAACATAAAATTAATGTGGCCATTGGATGAGCAATAGTCACACAAAACACACATTTCTTCACTTTAAACACCATATGGTCACACTTACTAACACTTTTAGCCACTTTATGATTAATTGTATGTGACTAAATACCCAAAACAAACATTCTTTGTGTGACTAAATGTTAGAAAAGGCCACACAAACATAAAATTCAAGTGGCCATTGGATGATCAATAGTCACACAAAATACATATTTCTTCACTTTAACACCAAATGGTCACACTTATTAACACTTTTGGCCACTTTATGATTAATTGTATGTGACTAAATACACAAAACAAACATGCTTTGTGTGACTAAATGTTAGAAAAGGCCACACAAACATAAAATTCAAGTGGCCATTGGATGATCAATAGTCACACAAAACACACATTTCTTCACTTTACACACCATATGGTCACACTTATTAACACTTTTGGCCATTTTATGCTTAATTAAATGTGACTAAATACTCAAAAGAAACATGTTTTGTGTGATTAAATGTTAGATAAGGCCACACAAACATAAAATTAATGTGGCCATTGGATGAGCAATAGTCACACAAAACACATATTTCTTCACTTAAAACACCATATGGTCACACTTATTAACACTTTTGGCCACTTTATGCTTAATTGTATGTGACTAAATACCCATAAGAAACACGCTTTGTGTGACTAAATGTTAGAAAAGGCCACACAAACATAAAATTAATGTGGCCATTGGATGAGCAATAGTCACACAAAACACACATTTCTTCACTTAAAACATCGTATGGTCACACTTACTAACACTTTTAGCCACTTTATGATTAATTGTACGTGACTAAATACCCAAAACAAACATTCTTTGTGTGACTAAATGTTAGAAAAGGCCACACAAACATAAAATTCAAGTGGCCATTGGATGATCAATAGTCACACAAAATACACATTTCTTCACTTTAACACCAAATGGTCACACTTATTAACACTTTTGGCCACTTTATGATTAATTGTATGTGACTAAATACATAAAACAAACATGCTTTGTGTGACTAAATGTTACAAAAGGCCACACAAACATAAAATTCAAGTGGCCATTGGATGATCAATAGTCACACAAAAGACATATTTCTTCACCTTAAACACCATATGATCACACTTATTAACACTTTTGGCCACTTTATGCTTAATTGTATGTGACTAAATATCCAAAAGAAACATGCTTTGTGTGACTAAATGTAGAAAAGGCCACACAAACATAAAATTCAAGTGGCCATTGGATGATCAATAGTCACACAAAACACACATTTCTTCACTGTAAACACTATATTGTCACACTTATTAACACTTTTGGCCACTTTATGATTAATTGTATGTGACTAAATACCCAAAAGAAACATGCTTTGTGTGACTAAATGTTAGAAAAGGCCACACAAACATAAAATTCAAGTGGCCATTGGATGATCAATAGTCATACAAAACACACATTTCTTCACTTTAAACACCATATGGTCACACTTACTAACACTTTTAGCCACTTTATGATTAATTGTATGTGACTAAATACCCAAAACAAACATTCTTTGTGTGACTAAATGTTAGAAAAGGCCACACAAACATAAAATTCAAGTGGCCATTGGATGATCAATAGTCACACAAAATACATATTTCTTCACTTTAACACCAAATGGTCACACTTATTAACACTTTTGGCCACTTTATGATTAATTGTATGTGACTAAATACACAAAACAAACATGCTTTGTGTGACTAAATGTTACAAAAGGCCACACAAACATAAAATTCAAGTGGCCATTGGATGATCAATAGTCACACAAAAGACATATTTCTTCACCTTAAACACCATATGGTCACACTTATTAACACTTTTGGCCACTTTATGTTTAATTGTATGTGACTAAATACCCAAAAGAAACATGCTTTGTGTGACTATACAATGTTTATGGTCACTAATACGGATTAATCCAACAAAATTTGTACCTAATTAGTCACACATGTTAAGGTTTTGGTTACTCTTTTGCAATAGAGACTAAAAAAAAGTCAAACACGTGACCATAGGGCACCTATGGTCGTGCGACCTTTAGTTACACACGGTCGAAAAATCATGTGTGACTATATGTATATCGTCACACATATTCGGTGTAGCCAAATCCACTTTTTAGTGTATACAATTTTGTCTTTGTGAGCCTTTCTTCAAAAGAAACTCATTCCAACTCATAGGTTAACTGTTAAGCGAAATAACAATCAAGCTCAAAACATTGATTTGCCTTTTTAAGGACTGCATCTTATCATTCATAGTTCTAAGACATTCATCAGATTCAAGATGTGATAACATAATTTTGGTAGTTAGGAGATTTACAATAATCTTCTAACTTATATCACTGGGCATTGATATTAAAATATCACTCAAGTGATGAGGCATCCTTGCGGATTTATGAATGAGAGTAACATTATACTTCTGCCGACATTAACATGTTTAACTTTAGTATGACATTAATAAGTGAATTTTAGAAGGTTAAGTATTTTGTTCTCAAATAACTTTATGATTTGTATATGCTCCTACTTACTTTTGTAAGTAGAGACAATTCTTTAAATACTAAGTATTTATGCAACAATAAATTGTTCGTTATTGGGAAGCACAAAATACATTTTAAGTTCTTATCTCTAGATTTGTTAATAAAATGCTTCATAAGATTTTAACAAATTCAGAACTTAAATCAAGACATAATGGAATTCCTTTCAACAACTCTAATTAGGGTTTGTAGTAAAAACTCTAATTTTTGTATCACTCTTTAACCAAAAATCTTAGCAACAGTTTTGTGTTTCGTCGAGCTAGGAGGAACACCAAAACTACAATCTTCAAGATATGAAGTGTAGAAAAATCAAAAATCCAAAAGGGTTTAGGATTCGATTGGTTTGAGTAGAAAAACCGAAAATCCCTAAGGGTTTAGGGGTTTGGGTTATGGGTTGTCCTGAATAATGTATATTCAAACCAATTGCATGTTATAATGTATATTCCTTGAATAATACAAGAACCTTATGTTCACGTGCTCACAAGAAGACATAACTGTTTAAGAATTGTATGTTCATGTGTTTACAAGAAAACATAATATGTCAATAATACATTATAAGTCTTTGATGAATTCAAAGGTCTCATGTTTATGTGTTAACTAGAAGACATAACAATTTTACTGTATACTTTAGCTTATAAGTCATTGATTAATTCAAGGACTTTATAATTATGTCTTAACATGTATACATAATTATACTAATAAAAGTAATCATGAACGCAAACTCTTGAATTCTGTAGTAATTTCAAGTTAATTTTATACTTCAGAATTATGATTATTATCATTTAACCATAATTATGTTAACTAAAACATGTAATCAAAATGTTTAAGTATCTTTACACTATATTATGACATTTGAATGTAGTAGGACAACAAACATCTTGCGTGTTCAAGTCCTAGTAGAATTATTATTAGAATGTAGTAGGGCAACAAAACATCTCGCTTGTTCAAGTCCTAGTAGAATTATTAGTTTTCTTATCTAGCGGTCAAGAGATACCAATAATAGGTTGTTTCCTTGCACACACTTTGAGATTTCTCCCACTTGTGTAAGGCACAACACCATATTATGAAAACAAATAACGTGTGATTGATTTGTGTAAACAATATGATAATGTCATAGATATTATAAGTAGTTTTAGAACCATAACCTTTAATAAGGAATTGTGGATTATTATTCTATAGATAACGTTTCAGAAAGCAATAGCAGAAAGGCAACGTGTTATCTCATAAAATAAAATGAAATTTTCCTTTAAGCAATGGTCGTTCATATTCGGAAAGTAATGAATTATTTCAAAACAAGTTTGAAATGATATAGGTGACTAACAAGTAAATAAATCTTGTAGCTCCCACTAAAATTGACAATTACAGGAATATTATTTCAGTCATAAAATGCAATGCTCCCACTGGATTTGTCAACATTATAAGTGTCACATTGCCAGTAGAAAGCATATAGCAATTTTATACACTTCCTTATTCTTTTCCAATGCCTACAAGTAGCACTGTACTTAGGTATTGAACAGAGTATATGAAGTCCCACTTATTATATGAGGAGACATTCATGCTTTGATTTAACTTGAATATTTAGCATACAATTCCTCCTCTATCGTCTACATAGCCCCAAATGTATTTAGCACTTTAGGAATAATAAGAGTCCAAGAAAATTACCAGGTGAATATTCTAGTAATTTCTTTACTCTTTGCTGTTTAAACTCATATATCGTAACAAGTGCAAGATGTCATTTATTTTGGTAGCTATAGACAAAATGTTTTCTAGATGCACAAAATATTTTATCTTTCAATTATTTCTAGACCGTAAAAGGGTAATGAAAGATCATAAGTGAGTTTAACAATTTTTAATCCTATCTTAGTTTGTCAACCAAAGAGAAAAGATAGGAATAAGTCTCACTCTTTTTACCAAGAAAAGAGACTAAGTTTGTCTTTGTAAGAAAACACAAACTTTTGTTTACGAATTATGTTGCAACAACACAATTTTAATCAGAACATAGAATGTTCAATTATAGTATTTTCTATAATTAAATTCTTGAAAGAATTAACTACCCAATTAATTACTAATTAAGACTAAGATCCTTCTTGACATCCCACTTATTACCGGAGGTCTTACTAGCGTGTAAACAAGTAGGGCAAGAGGTAAGCGACGAGCGTTAATTTCAAAATGCAACTCTTAGACTTATGAGACTGATCAAGGCATTAGTAAACAAGTAATAATGTTAAGAGCATGTTTAGTCTCATCTTATGCCTCGGGTCCAAGGTCTGACCAAGCATACTCGAAATAAGTCGACTAAGTAAGAACTTGAAAATATCACCAAAGGTCTGACCAATGAGCAATATTCGCCATGGGTTGGAATGGCTCTAAGGTCAAACCAAAGAGTTCAAGACAAATGCACGTGTTCTTAGTTGGTTAGCATAGACTTAAAATTTTCATATAGGGTATACACATAAATGTGATAAAATCGTGTACAAAGAAGCATGCAAAACAACTTTGTAACACTTATTTTAAAAAAAAATTAGTAATGACACTGTAGTGATTGTAGAAACCAAACATACAATGCAAAGTATTATTGAAATGATAATAAACTAGGAGATTACAAACCGTATTTATAAGACAAGTAATATGGTAAACCCTAATTGCTAACTGGGCCGTGGGCCACTTATGGGCTATATGCTAACATCTCCCCTCAAACTCACAATGCTGCAGCAAGAAACATTGAGAGTTTGTCTGTCAAAAAACGAAACCGTGGTCCAGAGTGTGGCTTGGTAAATACATCTGCAATTTGTAAAGCAGAAGGAACAAACGGTAGAGAGATTGTCCCAGCCTGTAGATGATGACGTGTGAAATGACAATCTATCTCAATATGCTTAGTGCGTTCATGAAACACCGAGTTACGCGCAATCTGAATAGCACTACGATTATCACAATGTAACGGAGTAGGACGGCTTATACGGACACCCATATCTGCAAGCAACCAACGTAACCAAACAATCTCACTAGTAGTCACTGCCATAGCACGGTACTCGGCTTCAGTAGAAGACTTAGAAAGAACATCTTGTTTTTTACTCTTCCACGAAATAAGAGAATCACCCAGAAATATACAAAACCCAGTTGTTGACTTACGTGAAACAACATCACCAGCCCAATCAGAGTCACAATAAGCACGCAGGTCCAAAGCAGACGTGGAAGGAAACAAAAGTGTCTGGAACTGAGTACCTCAGAGATACCTGAGAATATGCAAAACAGCAGCCCAATGAACCGTAGTTGGAGCAGCAACAAACTGACTGACAATATGAACTGCATAAGAAATATCTGGACGTGTAACTGTAAGATAAACCAAACTGCCCACGATAGTCCGATACAAACTTGGGTCTGGCAAAGGATCACCATCTGTCGGAGTGTATTTTGCCTTAGCATCAATAGGAATATCTTCAACCATTTTGTCTGTAATTCTTGCACGATCAAGTAAATCACCTATATACTTGGACTGAGACAAAATATATCCTTTTGGTGAAGAAGCAACCTCAATACCCAGAAAATAACGAAGTAAGCCCAAATCCTTCATAGCAAAACGATGGGCTAACTCCAATTTCAGTGATTCAATTCCAACACAATCATCTCCAGTAATAATCATATCATCAACATATAATGACAAAAGTATACGCCCAACACTTGATTGTTTAACAAATAATGCGGAATCATGATGGCTAGAGATAAAACCAAGAGAGGTAACAACTGTTGCAAATTTCTCATACCAAGCACGTGGTGCCTGTTTGAGACCATAAAGAGCTTTTATAAGCTTACAAACTTCTCCTGGTTTGTGAGAGACACCAGGAGGTGGTGTCATAAACACTTCTTCATTCAGGTCACCATTCAAAAAAGCATTTTTGACATCCAACTGAGATATTTTCCATTTACGACTAGAAGCAACAGCAATCAAGGTTCTTACCGTTGTCATTTTTGCAACTGGAGCAAATGTCTCTTCATAATCCATACCATACTCTTGAGCATAACCTTTGGCAACAAGACGGGCCTTATACCTTTCAATGGATCCATCATATTTAGTTTTAATCTTGTAGACCCAACGAGAGCCAATAGCATGCTTGCCAACTGGCAATGGTACTAAGTCCCACGTCTGAGTCTGATGCAAAGCAGTAAGTTCCTCAGCCATAGCAACCTGCCAAAGTGGATCACAAACAGCCTCTTTATACGAAATAGGCTCATGAAGACGATGAACAGAAGCAATAAATGAATTAAAGGAATGAGAATAACACGAATAAACAAAATCATCCCTTTTGGTAGACTTGCAATTACGCTTTGGACGACCACTGGGAGGAGGACCAACAAAAGCTTCAGTAGATGATTGGGTAACCGTAGGAGGAGGTTGAGTAACCGTTGTAACAGGTGATGTTTCATTAGTGGTAGGTTCCAATTCAGTAGTGGTGGGTTCCAATTCAGTAGTGGTGTCTGTAGGTATTTCTTGGGGTATTGCTTGCGGTATTTCTGTTATGATAGGAGTCACAACAGGCGGAGGTTGTTCATTTTCAGCATCAAAAGGGTCCAATTTGATGAGTTCAGATTGAGTCAAATGATGTGAACTAGCGGGAACTGAAAAATAGGGAATGTGTTCTAAAAACTCAACATGACGAGAAGTGTACAATTTTTGACCAACCGGATCATAACAACGATAACCCTTTTGGCTAACACCATAACCTATAAATACACATAGGGTGGACTTCGCAGATAATTTTGTACGCTCAACATGTGGTTTTAGGACAAAACAAGCACAACCGAATCTCTTTGCTAAACCCAAATACGAAAGAACCAAATATTCAAATAAAACTAAAGGCTAAAAGATGCGTCCGTCCAAAACCCCAATCACGTAGGAACCAAATTCAAATATTCAATGATCTAAATAAATAAGGCTTACAAATTAATACCAATTCCACCAATATTGTAGTCACCAATTAATTTCAATACACATAAAACCAATTCCACCGAACCACTAACTAATATGCCATATCAACAACCAATCAGAAGCTAGGAAGGAAAACAAATTCAACTTTAATAGATACAATTAGGCTTACTTGATTCAACGACAAGGAGAACAAACAGACGACCCAAACAAATCGGTGACAACGAACGAAGGCACTTCAAATGAACATATTAATCAGACCTGAAACGACAACCGGCTCTGATTCCATGTAGAAACCAAACATACAATGCAAAGTATTATTGAAATGATAATAAACTAGGAGATTACAAACCGTATTTATAAGACAAGTAATATGGTAAACCCTAATTGCTAACTGGGCCGTGGGCCACTTATGGGCTATATGCTAACAGTGATCATCATGGTTCACGGTAGCTCCAATCGAACTCACGGGGAAGCGGAGGACCAGGTCAGCGCGAGGCAATAACCGGAATTCCTTTAGGTGTGACTGTGCGCACCTCCTTAAACCCCCTTTATAGTTTGTTCTAGTGGGTGAGCCGTACATCCCAAGTGTCCATAGCGTCTAATTTTTAATTTCATGAAAAACTTGCTTCAATAGTCTAGGTCACTTAATTTTACAAAAACAATTTTTCACGAATCAAATAGCAGGTCACAATGAGCATGGTATTTAGGCGTGTAAATTAAGACCAATTAATGTCATGATTACTATATGTATTATTCCATATTGCATGCAATTAGGTATCAAAAACAAGTAACAATAATGCACATAAGGAATCACAAGCATATAAACATAAAACATTAATAAACGCATATGGATCCGAGTTATCTCGCGAGTCTTCCCCAAAAGGAGAACTATAGATTTCATACAGCCTTTTCGAGTGTTTATTAAAACTTGTAACCCATAATCACAAAAACGAGTTGGCTCGTGATGTCACTGTTGTGATTTATAAGCATGTTAACCATTTAACACTACGAGTACGCAGCGGAATATGGATCTAGTTAATGTAATCAAGTTAACACGTAATTAATAAACAATAGAATATAAAAGGTAACAAGAAAACTAACCCTCGTAGTCACCTACAAATTTTATCAAACAACGAAACTAAGTGATCAAAACGATCACCTCTACTAGTGCTCACACAAACACTTTAACACGAATATGTCCGATAAATCTAGTCGTGTACGTTAACCAAACAACCCTTGTCATACTTGAACTTCTCGAACCAAACAACTCTTAGAACACTTTCACGTGTTATCCGAGATCAAACAAAAACCCTAGAATCAAACCTCTTGCTGTCCAATATCAATCGAACACCCGAGGACCAGAAGTCTTTGTTGTCCGATATCGGGTGAAACACACCCGATGTAATATGCCTTTGATTTCTGCCCGAGACCCATGAACTAAACCACCAAACTACTTGTACTCTAATTCGACAAGGAATGCTCAGAAACAAATAACAACTAAACCTTAATCACCTTGGATCGAATGATGCAAAATTAGGGTTCATAGTTTTCAAATCGATTTAAAATCCTAATTGATTTCAAGAGTTGTAATTGACTGGAACTAGTGGTGTTTTGGTCGTGTGTGTATAATGCAGAAAATTAAGGTGTATAGGTGTATGTTTTATGAGATAGTTGAAGGGTATATATAACCCTCTAACCCTAGCTTGTATTGGCTTCAACTTGTGCTCTAAGTTAAGCACACATACCATAAACCAAGCATACCTCTCCTAGCCCAAACAATAAATCCAAACGTCCATCATGTGGCCAGCAGTGGACTTGGAACTGGTCTATTCTAACGGGTCAATAGTTAAGTATTAAATGATATAAACGCATCATACATGTTTACCGCTACTACCCAATGATTCCGCTACACACACTTCTAGTCATTTTTATACGTATCCAACTCTCATAATCCAACAATTAATAATAAGTTAAGTATTAAACATATCCAACAATTATACGTATCCATCATGTGGCCAGCAGTGGACTTGGAACGGGTCTATTCTAACGGGTCAATAGTTAAGTATTAAACGATATAAACGTATTCTATGTGTTTACCGTGTGTGCCCCCAATAGACTCACACACTTCTAGTCATTTTATACGTATCCAACTCTCATAATCCAACAATTAATAATAAGGAAATTATGAAAATAGCCTCATTGCGAATGATAATAGCCTCATTGTGGTTGTGACAGCTTGTAACTTTTTTGCTTCTATTCGACCAATGTATGGAACTATGGATGTGTATCTTCTGGACGGTGCTGCCATGTCATCTATGATGTGACATTAATTTGTCTATAACAAAATCATAAATGAATGGTTTTCAAAGAACTCTGAAAAAGTACTACTTTTAAGCAAATTACTAAACAAACAGATATATAGAAAAAGATACTAAAAATTGTGCCAACGGTTAAGTATCCTCTTAACATCTTTATTCGGTTAAGTTTCACAATAAACTTATCAAAAATTACTAACATCCGGAAACTGTCTAAATTTAAACATCGTTTGAACTTTCAAGAACTGGTAAACAAGCCACCATCAACCTACATAAAATATATTGGTATCTATGGCAACGCGTTCAACCTTTTGTAGATTTTCCTTGAGATAACACTTGAGTGAGTTTTCCTTGTCTTCGACGAATACGTATACATTAAATTGTGTCACTGAATGGCGCCAACATCTTATGGAATGCGAGGTGCAGAAGCTGCATGAGTTCTCTTGTTTTCTAGAATAGTCCCCATGACCCAACTACAAAAAGGCAAAAAGTTTACAAATTTCTTTATTTATTTTTAGGGATGTTTATTATAATTTATACTAGTCACACGACGTAAATGATTTCTTAACAAAATGTCACAAAAAATGTGTTTACGCCAAAATAACCACCAATTTCTCAAACTATCCGAAATATGATGTTTGTTTCTTGCGCATTTCTCCAAAAACTAAAAGTCCTCTATTCAAAACTTGTGACAATATAATGTAGTTCGCAAAGATGTTGGTCATTTTGGTATAAACACAGATTTGAGAATTTGCTATAACAATAATTTGCAGTATTATTATTTAAATGAATTTGCGTTTATTTTAGAAGTTAGAAACAGTACCATTAGTCTTGCAAACAACACACTCTGTAAATAAACAGAAAGAACCTTAAGCCGAGGTGAAATCCAAAGCATTGAATCAGCAAGATCAACAACATAAATAGTATCTCTTGTTCTTGAAGCGATCTGTACTTGTACCACATCAGTTTCTTCCAGCGGAGGCATAAGATTTTCTCTAAGTTGTTTTTGTATTATAATATTCTAGATTGCAACAAGATGACCAAATTAAGTGTAACAAATATAATACATAAACATAAATTTACGAACTAAGGTTTTCCAAAACGTACCTTCTCAGAATCTGTCTCAAACGCCAACCTTTTAGCAAGCTTCAGACATTGAAGCGTTTCATACAAATTACGGAACCATGTATCATTACGCTTTTGATACCGACTAGGGTATAGTTCAATATCAGCTGAAAAGAGACCGCCAACGCTCATGTTGGAAAAAGAACATATTGTACTGCCATTGTAAGTGATATGATGTAGGTTTGGGGCAGTGAGTGTGATTTCTATTGACTTGAAAATTTTCAACAAAAATAACTGATGGAGTGAATTACTTGAGATTTTTATACACCCCGTCATATCACAACAGCTTAGGGTCAAGACTTGAAGAAGGGGGAAAGTTTTGTTGCAGTCCATAAACATCATGTTGTTCATGGCGACCCCACTTAAATCCATAATTTTTGTTGCACAGGTGTGTTGCAAAACTTCCAAGATCGATATGATCAAACAAACATTCATGTATACATCATTCAAGAAACAATAAAAAAGAAAACACGGGATTTTGGGTTTGAACCCTTTACTAAAACTGATATATAAATCCGAAAAGGTTAACATGTTTGTTACAAAAACCTAACTATTTATACAAATGAACGGTACAAAGAACCATTGTGTCGGTTCTCGAGAAATGTGGAGTGCTTATTTTGTAACTGCTATGTAACCGTTGTATAACTGCTTCTTTGACTTTTCGTATGGTTGACTTTCATTGACCGGTCATTGTGGTGTTGACTCTGGGTGCTTGGAGTCATCGATTGGGATTAACCCAATATTCTTCCCCTTAATCACAATCGCCGTGACGTAGTCTTTAAGCTTCTTTCGATTCATCTTCCGGGTTAAATCCACCATCTCTTAAGCTATTAATTGTTGTAGTGTTGTGATCATCCTTATATCCGTGAAGATCAATTTTTCTTTGTTATTTCCACCTTTTTCTTTCCTCGTGATCTTCATTATGTCCATGTTGATCTTGTTATTTCCACCTTTGTGATCTGTGATCTTCCTTATTTCCAAGTTGATCATGTTCTTCTGGTAACAAAACGCAAACTGTAGTTTATTCTGTTTTGTTCATTCTTTCAATTTTCTTCATAAGAACACAAAAGGTGTGCTTTTCCTCCTGCATCTTGGTTAGTTTGATTCTTGAGTGATGATAGATAATGTGAATCATAACTTGTAATTCTTAAAACTTGATAATGTAAATCTTAAAACCTTTAAACTTTTTAAAACTTTATATGAACTTAAAAACTTAGTAACTTTAATCATTAAAACTTATAAACCTTAAACTTTATATATATATATTACTTATCTTAAACCTAATAAGTAAAAATCTTAAACTTGTTTTCTTAATACAAACCAATAAGTAAAAATACTTAAAAACTTGTTTTCTTATCATAAACCTAATAAGAAAAATCTCAAAACTTTAAAAACTTGTTTTCTTATCATAAACCTAAGAGTAATTGTAGTTGTCGATCTTTTGTAGGTCAAACTAATCCATTCAACGTCATCCAGTATGTAAAACAGTTTTAACTTGGTCTAAATACGCCGTTAATGATCATAACCCCCTCGTAACTCAGAAACCACGGGATCTATTTATGTAACCGACAAAAAAAAAAAAAAAAAAAAAAAAACATTTAAAAAAATATATACAAAAATCAGATTCGTCCGCTTTGTCCGGTTTTACCCGTTGCCCCATTACGCTACTGTTTTTACGCTTTTGTCCGCTTTTACGCTCGTCCGCTTATCTATCCGCGCTAAGCCCGTCTATTTTATTACGCATCGCTGTTTTACGTTGTACTCGCCCGCTTAATATGTTCGTCCGCTTTTTATCCGTAAAAGGACGAGAACAAAAAAAGACAAAAACGAAAAACGACAAAAACGAAAACGGACGAGAACGGACAAAATGGACAAAATTCGCGATATATATCGCTGTCCATTTTACGCTTCCGCTTTTGCGACATTTTATCCGCTTTTAACGTTGTCTTTTGTTCTCGCCCTTACCTGATAAAAGCCGACTAACATATTAAAACAAGAAAACGAAGACAAACGCATAAAAAACGAAAACCGAAGTAACGTGAAAAAATGGACGAAAACATTAAAACGGATAGATAGCGGACGAACGTAAAACGGACAAAACGTAAAAAACGCGCCGAAAACTTAAAAAAAATGGACGAAAACGGGTAAAACCGGACAAAAAAACGGACGAATACGATTTTTTTATATATTTTTTTTAAATGTTCTTTTTTTAAAGGTTTTTTTTTTTTTTTTTTTGTCACATATAATCGTCCCCGGTTTGCTGCGTTAACGGAGTTAACGTCAACTAACAAAGATGACCAAAGCGACCAAACCTCAACTTTGCATACCACGAGGACATGACCCGTCAAAAAAAAAGTTCAGGGACATTTTCTGCAAGATCCGACAAAGCACAAGGACCAGTTATGTAATTTACTCTAAACCTAATAAGAAAAATCTCAAAAACTTGTTTCTTACCATAAACCAAATAAGAAAATCTTAAAACTTTAATAATCTTGGAATTTTCTTGTCATAAACCAAACAAAAAAACTTTTAAAAACTTAAACTTTTAAAACTATTACAACTTTTCCTTAAAAACTTAAAACACTTAAATCTAAAACTACTTTATAAAACTAAATCAAAAAAATTAAAAAACACTTTAAATCTTAAAACTAAAAATAACCTTTTAAAAAAAACACAACTATACAATATATATCAAAATATACTACTAATATATATTATATAAAAAATAAACAAAAGTGGAGGGTTGTATATTGTATCTTTGGAACCTGATGCCAATATATTCTCAAGGCCCTTTTTTTTCTTTCGGAGATAAAACCGTAGGTGTCGCTCTTTCTTTGAGACCAAACGCCTTTTACTGAGAAAAAATCGCTCACTCTTGAGACTAAGAATAGATCTCTGTCTCTCTTCTTCTTGTTCTCCAAATCCAAAAGTTAACCGCCTGGTTCTTCGGTATTCAAGAGTCTTCGCGAGCACCTAGGATCCCTCAATATGAAACCCGGTTTCAATGAATTGGGGTTTCTTTATTCGATAGATATTTGATGATTGAGATTGAGATTGAGTCGATTGGTGACTCATTAAACTTCGATAATCTTGTTTCTTCAAAGGCTGTTTGTTCCTTTTTTTTTTTTCTTGCCTTCGTGTTATCCTCGATGGGAATTTCTTTTGAATCTTGATGATGATTAAGTCATGAATTGTTGTGTTGCTTGATCCCTTCGCCTGATACCACTGCTGTAATGTGTTGCAAAACTTCCAAGATCGATATGATCAAACAAACATTCATGTATACATCATTCAAGAAACAATAAAAAAGAAAACACGGGATTTTTGGGCTTGAACCTTACTAATACCGACATATAAACTGAAAAAAGGTTAACATGTTTGTTACAAAAACCTAACTATTTATACAACCGAACGGTACAAAGAACCATCATGTCGGTTCTCGAAAATGTGGAGTGCTATTTTGTAAATCGCTATGTAACCGCTTGTATAACCGCTTTGACTTTTCAGATGGTTGACTTTCATTGACCGGTCATTGTGGGTGTTGACTGGGTCATTGGTTATCGATTGGGATTAACCCAATATTTTAGTCATTGCAGATACCAAGCTCGACTGCATGGCCTTCTCATGGGTCCAATAAATTGAAAAGTCTCGATGTGGGTGTGGTCGAGTTCTAGACTCTTCAAGCTTCCACAATATTTCAACTCAATGCTTTTAGGTTGAAATTCACTAGTTTCGTTTTCATCCCCTGCACCTTTTCAAACTAAGAAAGTTCACGAGCGAAGTCATCCACCAAAATCCTTGACACCTGCTCATCTAATCTCGGCCCGCCGTAGAGAGTCTCGTGATTGTGCGTACAATTGCCTCCATTTTCTTGACAGGAACCGAACCTGGTCTTTTTCTAAAGTTGGAAGGAAAGAAATGACATGGTGCAGTACATTTTCGTAACCTGAATTGTATCACAAGGATCAAATATACTATTACAAAGTGGCTTTCCAAGAATCTTTTCCCAAGAACACTTCACTCCTCTTCGTCCCATCTATAATATGTTGAAAATTTTATTAGATTTCAAATATGAAATATCCTCTCAGACGTGGTCAGTGAAGCAGCAAACAAATTTTCACGCGCTTATAAATCTGGGATTCAATATTAACTAGTTTTACATGCCTTAAAAAAAAGTTATGTAGTTTTCCGAAAACATGAACTAAGAGGACATGTATTGGAGTGAAAATAGATTTTATCATCTAAACTCAAAAGAAGATCACGAATTGTCTTTTTAATCTAGTTTGTGTACCAGTCATAGCACAATTAATTTGCTCACAAGTTAAGACGACTCTTGACATATACATGTGAATCAAGCAGATAAGTCGCTATATTCCACAAAAAGGTGTAGATTGGCGGGAACACCCTGACCCCGGGTGCCTTTTGGCACCAGCCATTGCCCACCCCACAAGGAATAGCTCCGGCAAATATCCTGGCCTAGTGGGGCACCAACTAGAGTGAGCACGAGCCAAGACTCGGACCCCTGAGCTCTTATTCCACAAATTCTCTCCAGTATGCCCATAGGTTTTGCGGAGGTGGGTACCTATATGAAGCAAATGCCAAGAATGGGACTTGAACCTGGGTCAATTGACTCAAGCATAAGTGCTTCAACCATTGGACTAATGCTTCATTGGTGATAAGTCGCTATATAAATCATCTCGAAGCCAATCATTTGGGTTTAGTACGTTAAAGATGTTTAATCAACTCAATTTCTCACTATTATAGACAAGGCTTCATATGTTCCTGTTCTGTACCTCATCGTCTCAGACTCTCGGTGATCCAGGTCAAAGTTCATAGAGATGGGCACAAGGCTACGCTAATGCTATATTTCAATTGAGTCATTGCTAAACATTTGAAAGTCAATTTTCACATTTTGGGATGATTTATGTGAAGCTACTTGGACCATATGTCAAATTAGTTCCCTATCTCAATTACATCAAGAAAATTAAGAGCCTATCTTAAAATTGTGCTTTAATTGGATCCCCATCGAATCAAACTGGCTTGATGCATGATTTACGCAGCTTACAAGATCCTTGCTAGCAAAAATGTCATGTTCCATGAAAATTTCTTTTTCTTATTATCTTGATCCTATGCAAAAAAAGATAAGAATGTGAGAACGTGAGCCATCTATTCATGAATCTCCTTATTAAACTTCTGATTACTATCCTCATAACAGAATGTTACATAAGAACCATTATATTCTAGTACCCTACCCTCCCCTTGAAAACCAATTACCTCTAAGATACACTCAAGATTCTCCGTACTCGTTATAAATCACACCCACTAAATGAAGCTCAGAGGCCAAATAGCACCCGCACATATATGCCTAGACCACCCTATTCTAGCCTTTAGATACCCAAATCTCTTGTCCTTAGACCCAATATCGCTTCTGAATAACTCACATCAGCTTCAAGCAAGCACAAGGACTTTCATATATGACATACTCAAAATTTGACAAAAAAATCTTAATGAAATAAATAGTGCGCCTCAAAAAAATTGATACACAAATTCAATTTATCAGCTATATAAGACACAACCTCAAGCCGTTTTACCAAGACTATATATAACTAGCATGATCATATTAAACACTGAATTTGAAAATTGGGATTTTGTATGAAAAATTTGCATCTCCATTTCTATTGCAGCGTAGATAATGAAGCATGATTCGATTGCTTTTTAACATATATACGCCACTTGCATATACTATAATTAATTACTCGTAACAATCAAGATCAAGTAGCATAAACCAATTACCATATAGACATAAATTTAGGATTAATGATGAGTGAACTTACCAGGCACAAAATTTAGTCCACAAAACAATCTTATCGACGATGTGTCTAGACTCAACGGAATGAAACTACTTGACTTTCTCCGATCTACTAAAAAATCCTTTTCCCTAAACTCAACTCTACGGTTCTGATAAAAAGTAATCCAAATGCAGCTTCTTGGCAAATCTTTCCTCTAATTTTAACTCCATGTTTGATGTATATAGTCACTCCTATGATTTACCCGCCTCTTCCCGCTGAACTGAATTCTAGGGTTTTACTACAAGGGGCATTTTTAGGATCGTCTAAAGAATAGTTGAACTTTATACGATACATAACATAATGACCCGAAAATCCATAATATAACACAATCTATAAACCCAAAAACCAAATTAGGATCCGAATCAAAACCCGACTCACAAACACCCTTATTTAGTAATCATTTAATCTTTAGCTTATTACATGAAACCGTATTACGGTTTCACATATCTCTAATGAAATTTATTTCATATTAAATTCATTGTCTGTTTGTTCCCGGAAAAAAAAATATTCATATTACAGACAATTTCTTTCACATAATTCCACTACAGATATCATTCATTTTAGTACTTGATCTATTTATTCACACAATTGACAGAAAATAATAGCATTCAATGTTGTTTTACGAAAACAGGTTATCATCTTATGTACTATCAAAATATGATGCAAGATATAGTGTTTGGATTTGTGTTATGGGTACATTCACTTAGTTTCATTTTACATTTAGCTAATCAATTGTAATCCAAACTCTATCTTGTACAATTCATCTTTCTGAATAACAAATCCTTTTGATTTCAATTCGAGTTCTTATCTTTCAATCTTGAGAATTCCTGTTGTTACTTAGTTTCATTTTACATTTAGCTAATCAATTGTAATCCAAACTCTATCTTGCACAATTCATCTTTCTGAATAACAAATCCTTTTGATTTCAATTCGAGTTCTTATCTTTCAATCTTGAGAATTCCTCAAGTTATCATGCGATCTTTCTTCATTTCTACTTTTGACTTCTAGAAAGCATCATAACTAGGTATCGTGAGCCACTTTTTCAAGCTAGATTCATCCGCTCCAAATTGCTACAAATTTTCTTCATCACCTATAAATACAACATTCATCCACCAAGAACCACCACTTCATTTCTTGCAATTTCCCAATCACAAACACACACATAATGATCCATTTTTTCTCGTTGTTTGAAACCGGCTTCAAGACCGCTTGTTACAACTCGCCACTCTATTCTCGTCTTGATTCGTACCAATAATCATGCCTAGTCAAACCTCGCTCCAAGCACTGAATGGTGAAGAAGATGGTTTTAAGGGATCACCATAGCTAGTAGCTGGTGAGGGAAGAGATGGAAAACCGGGAGGGCGTAAATGAGAGCTGCAGAATCGCTACCGGAGAATCCAACATATCAGCGTGGTTAGGAATTTTGGGGATAATCGTGAGGCAAAACATGCGCATTTATCGGGCCACTAAGATTGAATTCTAAATTTGGTGGTGATGTGATGTGAGAAACTGGATGTTTAAGTGCGTGAACAATACCTTTAGAAGTGGATAATGTGCTCTGATGAGAACAAG
Organism: Chrysanthemum makinoi; assembly: GCA_910596185.1. Taxonomy (NCBI): domain Eukaryota; kingdom Viridiplantae; phylum Streptophyta; class Magnoliopsida; order Asterales; family Asteraceae; genus Chrysanthemum; species Chrysanthemum makinoi. The sequence goes on along the minus strand of OU343220.1, from coordinate 310,128,849 downwards.
GTAAATCTGGATCTCTGGTACATCTTTACAGATATTGCATCTAATGTGGTATAGACAAGCACGTTAATGAGGCTTTGAATGATACAATGTCACTTGGCCTCGTAGTATAGAGAAGAAATTTTAGCAAGATTCGGGTTCAAGCATGATGATCCTTTGGTTGATATTAAGAAATTGGAAACAAACAGTTTAGTGAATCAAGATATTGAGCAAGCGCTTAAGTGATAGAAGATTGTTGTGTAGAGTAGACTTGACGATGTAGGAACAATCAATGAGTTTTTTTCAGGTTTCGGTTTACAAAGTGAGATTAAATTGGTCATTATAATGTTTAACCTAAGAATCTACCAATTGTATGGTTTGTGTAGGCTACAAGAATCTCAACCAACAAGCCGCAGTAAAACTAGGACCACACCATTGCTACCTACACCCAGAGATACAATTACTTTTAACAATAATGTGATCAACAGTCCCAAACCATTAGCTTTACCTGCCCCTAATGCTAATTGGAGAAAACAAAACCTTCAACTTCACAATCTGTATCATTTAGAAAACATTACGTAACTGAAAGAATTGGAAGACAAAAGGGCTAAGAATTTGTGTTTTTTCTTGTGATGACAAGTATACACCAGCCATAAGTGCAGTGGTCGGTGTATTCATTGGAGGTTAGTCTGGCGAAGAGGAGGAACAAGTCATTAGTGAGGAAATTGGGAAGGAATGTTGGGAAGAAGAACCTATTTGGCAACCATCACAACCATTAGACCAAGAAGTAGTCCTACATATTTCATTGAATGCTATATCAGGTATACGCTTACCAAACAATGAGAGTCAGTGGGTATGTAAGAAAGTCTGAGTTACATATTTTGGTAGATTCAGGAAGCACACACAATTTCTTAGACATTGGTACAGCTAAGAACTTGGGATGTGAGATCAGAAATACATGGCCATTGCAAATCTCTGTAGCTGGAGGGAGAACATTGATGTGTGATACTATATGCCCAAACTTTACTTGGACCTTGCAGGGTGTGAAATTTACTACTAATGCCATGGTATTACCTTTGGGGGGGGGATGTGAAATGGTGTTAGGAGTTCAATGGTTGTCCACTTTGGGGGAAATTAGGTGGAATTTTTTGGAGTTAAGGATGGCTTTTATTTACCAAGGGAAGCTCATGACTCTTAGAGGAACCAAAAAGTCAACAACTCAATGGATGACTGGTAGGTACTATGAGAAGGGTCAGTGTGATACTATGGCCCTTTGTGTCTATCCAAGAGGAATGTTGAATGCCATGTCTGTGTCACCCAATACCAGTTCCCTAGATCCTTTGCTAAGTGAGTACCAAGATGTGTTTGCAGAACCTAAAGGCTTACATCCTACTAGAAGCCATGATCACAGAATTCCACTGAAGGAAGGTACTCCTGCTATCAACATCAGGCCCTATAGACATCCACCCACCCAAAAAGATGCCATTGAAGTCATGGTTAAAGAGCTGTTAGATTCAGGGGTGATTAGGCATAGTCAAAGTTCTTTTGCATCCCCAATTGTGATGGTTAAAAAGAAAGATGGAACCTGGAGAATGTGTATTGACTACAGGATGCTGAAAAAATACACCATCAAAGATAAATTTCCCATTCCCATTATAGAGGAACTGATAGATGAACTTCATGGGTCTGCAGTTTTCTCTAAATTGGACTTGAGATCAGGGTATCATCAGATCATAATGTATGAGGATGATATAGCTAAGACAACATTCAAAACACATGAAGGTCATTATGAATTCCTATTCATGCCTTTTGGCCTTACAAATGCACCATCCACCTTTCAATTTTTAATGAACCAGATATTCAAACCTTACTTGAGAAAGTTCACCCTTGTGTTTTTTGATGACATTCTGGTATACATCCCTTCCTTAGAAACTCATGTTGAGCATTTGAGGATGGTTTTGCATACCATGAGAACTAACTAGCTTTATGCCAAGAAGAGCAAGTGTATTTTTGGTGTATCACAGGTAGAGTATTTGGGCCATATTATTTCAGATAAGGGAGTGGCTACAGATCCTACAAAGGTTTTGGCTATGCAAAAGTGGCCAAGTCCAAAGAAATTGAAACAGTTAAGAGGATTCTTGGGTCTTACAGGTTATTATAGAAGATTTATTAGAGACTATGCTGCTATAAGCCAACCCCTCACAGCCTTGTTAAAGAAGAATGCTTTTGCTTGGAATGAATCAGCTAAGTTTGCATTTGAAGAACTTAAGAAAGCCATAACTCATGCTCCAGTTTTAAAGATGCCTAACTTTGATGAGCCCTTTATCATTGAAACTGATGCTTCTGGGAGTGGAATTAGAGTTGTCCTTCAACAAGGAGGTCACCCTATAGCATTCTTAAGCAAAACTTTGGCACCAAAACACCAAACCTTATCTACCTATGAAAAAGAGTTTTTGGCAGTCATCCAAGCTCTAGAAAGATGGAGGGGTTACTTATTGGATAGGCATTTCATTATCAAGACAGATCACTTTAGCCTCAAGTATCTGTTGGATCATAGAATCACTACTCCAGCTCAAATGAAATGGCTACCAAAGCTCATAGGTTATGATTATGAGATATTTTATAAACAGGGGAAGGAGAATGTGTCTGCTGATGCCTTATCAAGATTACCACAAACTGGTGAAATTCTGTAGATGGTCACAACTACACTTTCTAGTGATTTCTATCAAAGGATAGTGGATGGTTGGACTAAAGATGACAAATTGCAATCCTTAATTCAGACACTACAGGGCCCTCATCCTACTTCCAAACACTATACTTGGTCTGCTAACAGTTTAATGAGGAAAGGTAAATTGGTGGTTGGGAATGATGAAGCACTTAAACAGGAGTTATTGAATCACTTCCATGCTACTTCTCAAGGGGGACATTCTGGAATGCATGCTACTACCAAGAGATTGTGTGCTCACTTGTACTAGAAGAAAATGAGGAAGGATGTCAAACTATTTGTGAGAAATTGTGTAGTATGTCAAAGATTCAAACCAGAACTTGTACAACCACTAGGCTTGTTACAACCCCTTCCCATTCCAAAGCAAATTTGGACAGAAATATCCATGGACTTCATTGATGGTTTGCCTATCTCTAAGGGTAAATCAGTTATACTAGTAATTGTGGACAGACTCAGTAAGTACAACCATTTCATCCCTCTAACTCACCCTTATACTGCTCTAACTGTGGCTCAAGCTTTTCTGGATAACATTTATAAGCTCCATGGACTACCTAAAGTGATTGTCAGTGACAAGGATACTATTTTTCGAAGTAAGTTTTGGAAAGCATTATTTGGTATGCTCTAAGTCAAATTGCACATGTCAACTGCTTACCACCCTCAAAGTGATGGTGAAACTGAAATAGTGAATAAAGCTGTGGAATGTTATCTGAGGTGCATGACTGGAGATAAACCAAATGAATGGGCTCATTGGCTTTCATTGGCAGAATATTGGTATAACACTACATTTCACACAGCCATTAACACCACTCCTTATTAGGTAGTTTATGGACAACCACCACCTACCCACATTACTTACATCCATGGGGAGAGCAGGGTAGAAGCTGTGGATAGATCTTTATCAGCTAGAGAAGAAGCTATTCAGTTGCTTAAGTTTCATCTGCAAAGGGCTCAAGGAAGAATGAAGGCTATGGCGCATGCATTACGTGAAACGATAGGGAATTTGAATTGGGTGCATTAGTCTATCTTAAACTCCAACCATACTGGCAGTCCACCATCAGTAAGACTAAGCATCACAAGCTATCTCCCAAGTACTTTGGTCCCTTTAAGGTCATTCAAAAAGTGGGAAAAGTGGCTTATAAACTTGAGTTACCAGCTTCTGCACAAATACATCCAGTATTTCATGTCTCACAGCTGAAGTTACACAGAGGTGATCCTCCTACTACTCCAGTGATGTTACCTGTGTTTAACAAAGACGGGGTGATCTCAGTAGAACCCTATGTTATCTTGGATAGAAGAATGGCTAAGAAAGGTAATGCAGCTGCATTTTATGTTCTTGTTCAATGGCTTAATGGTACTGTAGCTGATGCAACATGGGAGTTATATGAAGACATAGCTGCCAGATTCCCCTCATTTGATATGGATGCTTGATGCTGATTACTTGTGGACAATTAATATTTGAAGGAGGAAGCATTGTTATGGGTACAAATGAGAAAGGTCAAATAAAGTCAAAGTCAAGGATTCACATTCATCATTTATGTATAAATACATTCACATAGTTTCATTTTACATTTAGCTAATCAATTGTAATCCAAAATCTATCTTGTACAATTCATCTTTCTGAATAACAAATCCCTTTGATTTCAATTCGAGTTCTTATCTTTCAATCTTGAGAATTCCTGTTGTTATCATGGTCTTTCTTCATTTCTACTTTTGATTTCTAGAAAGATCATAACAATTTGCTTATCAGCTTATTTCATATGAGTCGATCCCTTTCAAATAAGCAGATCCAAAACAGCTAAACGTATTTTATAAGCTCAAGCTTTTTGGCTACTTCCAAACACTCAAAATTTCTCATTAAAACAACCTAACATGCATAATGATACTTTTTATCATCAGAAATTCTCATTAAAAGCTCTAGGTAGCAAGGAACTAGAGACAAATGTAATTAGCTATTTAACAAGCTGCTTCCAATTAAACAAAAAATAATAGGATGACATTACCTCTTCTCAATGAAGTACATTATCAAATGATTTATTTGATGGCACTGAAGCAGACTTTGAAATCCTAGGCGTCCCCTGGTGTAATCTGTCATGAGTGAATAACTCATCTAGTAATTTCACTTGATCGAATTATCTAAATAGGTAATCAATATCATCATTAAGTACTTTACAATTAGCATATGATACCATAACATACAAGTTGCAGTCTGAATAGCAGCATACACTCGATCACATGTCCTCTTATCATACACAGAAACTCAACTCGTGAAGAAATCCGTGTCATAGTATCTAAAAGATCAACCAAATAAGTTGGTGGGTTATCATTCGGTATCACTTCTATATTAGGTCTCGGATGTTGGGATTTTAGAACTACGTTAGCCAAGTAACACATACGAGTACGCAGCAGATAAGGATATAGTATTTGCAATTAGGTTAAACACGCAATTAATAAACAATTAATTAATATAACAATTAATTAATAAAAGGTAAATTGAAAACTAACCCTTGATGTCAACTGCACGCTATAACACGAACAAGAAACTAAGTATCTAAATTAGATACCTCAACGAGTGCTCACACAAACACTTTAACACGAGTACGCCCGATAAAGCTAGTCGTGCAACGTTTAACCAAACAACCCTTGTATATGCTTAAACCCTCGAACAAAACCCAAAACAAACTACCGTTGCTTATATCCGAGAACAAACAAATCCCTAGAACCAAACATCACATGTTGTCCTATATCCAATACTGACCCTAGTAAGGGTTTATACTTATATAATAATCATACAGTATAAATATCATATACATTGGTACATAAAGCATGCATGTATATAATATTCATATAGTGCATAATATCATTGCATGGATCTTATATAATATGATACGCATGGATACTAATATGCATGACAATATTATAAGCGAATATATTTAAGAGTAAGAGATTACAAGCTACTGCTAGTGTGTCGTCTGACTTTAGGATTTGATATGTGTCGAAGTTATTAGAGAACTATGGTGTGTCAAAAAAAACGTACATGAATAAGCTAGGTTAAGGTCTTTAAATAGCATCTACAACCCTAGCTTATATGGGCTTCAACTTGTCCCACAAGTTACCCTACATACCATATTCTTTCATAATACTACTAGCCCCAAAACCCATCCAAAACGCCCCTCATTGGACCAACCAATGGGCTTATGTTAAGGGTACAATTGGGTCTAGTTTAATGGGTCAAAGTTCGGGTCAATACATGAGCATTTAAACAAATAACTTACTCTCGTGTTTAACGTGTGTGCCCCCAATAGGCTCACACACTTCTAGTCGTTTACGTGTGTTTTAACTACCACAAACCAACAGCTCCCACTTGGGATTGGTGTGTCGAATGGCACACAAAACTAACGACGGAAACGCCTAGCAACGCTCTTACTCGCTTTTTAACTAAAAGTGTCTGAGATATAGTTTCATAAAATCTTCTTAGTAGCATGGTTATTAATGTCTTGCTTTTAATCATCCTTCGTTATAGATACCGTTAAACCATGGATAATGGATCTTAAATCATTCCATATAGTTTAACCATTTAGAATCTCGTTATAGATTTTAATTCAGATATACCAAATGTAATCAAGAATCATCTTGCATTACCCTTTGGGTTTGGCAAAACAGTTATCTGATTAAATCTGGAGAGGCGCCATGGTATCTTTCTGCACATATCAAGTGGAGTAACAAATCCTTTATTGACTACAAGTGTTTTGGATGCTGCTTCACAAGACTCGAAATATAGCTTTTATAACTACCTTGTTTAGATAGCGTTTTGCGTATACTTACAAAAATGATATCCACACATAATAGAACTTGCTTGTATCTCAAGTCTAAGGATGAAGATAACAAACCATTTTCAGTATTTTACTTATGACAAGGATCCAAAAGTAAATGTTTGAAAGTTGGGGAATCCAATATGCATCTCTAGTGAATACATATGAGTTTGGTGGGAACAATCCAAATTCTCGTTAGAATATAACCAACACTCACATTTGCCTTACATAACAATATTCCCATATTGTTAACCGACAATGGACATATTTAGAATAATAAAATTATTCAAGGATTAAACATGCAAATATAGGATAAAAATTATTATATGAATGAATAACAAATACCAAGTATCTTTATTCATAATAAAGTAAAAATTGTCTATCAATCCCAATTATCCAAATACTAAAACAGATATGCATGAAACTCATTTAGTAAGTTGAAGCCTAATGTTTCCAACATTACCAACCTTTCTTTTACAAGAAAAACTAAATAGTCATCTGAGTAAACTTTCCGAATACTTGTTTCAAATATCACATATAGTGAGTGATTTAAAATATAAGATGAGTGTCTTATCTCATATGCTCATACTATTGCAAGATTTATAGCATGGAGATGTCGTCCTACCTTGCATGAGGTATTAGAAATCAACGACATACTGACAGTCATCTTTACAGTTTCTAAAAGTGTAAAGTATTCTCATTCTTTAATGTGTAATGCAACAATGCTCTATGTTGAGCATAGCTAGTGAGCAAACTTATCATAGACGATAAAATTCTACTACAACTAGTATAAATAATCCTCTAGCATCATTTGTACTTATACAACACTATGCTTTATAATTCGTAAACATTTATAAAAACAATAATCTAAACACTCTCAATTAGATATTGTTGTTGTCATCTCATTTTGTTCTTGTACAAAAGCAACAACTAGTCTTATACACAATATAATATATACATAATAAATCCTTAGTTAAAACAAAATAAGTTTTCATCCATGTAATATATTTCTCTAAGTGAAATATACCATTTTAAGACTTGCTCAAATGATATATTGCATTTGTGTCAGATTTATTTTCCGCATTTGTTTATTCCAGATGAACATTTATTCCAAGGTTGTTTGTTTTATTCCCTAAATTCCAAGTGAAATTTCATTCCAAGCTTAAGGATCAATATCTAGCTTAAATAGAATGATATCTTCAACATGTAAATTTGAGGAAAAACACATTGCTCCCACTTAATGTCAGATGTACTCAAGAGTTATTTTAATTCAATTAGAATCATATTATAATTAAATTCAAGATCTCAACTCGTAGATGCATGATCCAATCCAAAACATGGATTGCGTAAATTTGTATACTACATAAAGATTATATAAATTCATAACCCTTTTGATTACACACCGTCCTCGCAAAAGGTAGTCATAAAGAAAGAGTTATAAAATCTTAATTATCATATTCTACATACAAGTCACATGTATGACAATTAAATATCTTTATATAATTAATGCGTGTATATATAAGAAAATTTAATCACAGCAATTTAAGTATGATTAAAAACTTCTTATAAAATCTCATGCATTAATATGTATACAATTTTGTCCTTGTGAGTCTTTCTTCAAAAGAAACTCATTCCAACCTCATAGGTTTACTATTAGGCGAAATAACAATCAAGCTCAAAACTCGATTTTCCTTTTAAGGACTGCATCTTATCATTCATAGTTCTAAAACATTTATCAGATTCAAGATGTAATAATATATTTTAGTAGTTAGCTGATTTACAATAATCTTCTAACTTATATCCCTCAGCATTGATATAAATATCACTCAAGTGATGAGGCATCCTTGTGGATTTATGAATGAGAGTAATCATTATACTTGGATCAACATTTTCATGTTTAACCTTAGTATGACATTAATAAGTAGATTTTAGAAAGCTAAGTATTTTGTTCTCAAAAACTTTGAGAAATGTATATACTCCCACTTACTTTTGTAAGTAGAGACAGTTCTCTAAATACTAAGTATTTAAGCAACAATAAATTGTTCTTTATGGAGAAACACAAAATACATTTTAAGTTCTCATCTCAAGATTTGTTAATAAAATGCTTCATAAGATTTTAACAAATTCAGAACTTAAATCAAGACATAATTAAATTCCTTCCAACAACTCAAATTAGGGTTTATAGAAAAACTCTAATTTAGTATCAATCTATAACCAAAAGTTCTAGCAACAGTTTTGTGTTTCGTCAAGCCAGGAAGAACACCAAAACTACAATCTTCAAGCTATGAAGTGTAGAAAAATCAAAAAAACAAAAAAAACAAAAGGGTTTATGATTTAATTGGTTTGAGTGGTAAAACCTCAAATCCCTAATGAATTAGGGTTTTCAGTTATGGGTTGTCTTGAATACCTTCTAGGTTTGAACTATATTGAGTGTATCCATGACACACGCAATTTCTAACCTTGATATGTTTTGGAGGTAGAGCAATTAAAGCTATCATGAACCAAACAATATGAATAAGGTTTGATCCAACACATTAGACACACCATAATGAAGTGGTATTCAATGAGTATTAGAATTGTGAAACTATATCAGAATTCCATTGATAACTTAATTCTCTTTGGACCAAATACTTGTCAATTGGGTCGAGCCAAATTGCATATAAAGTATTTACAAACCAAGTGCATGCAATAATGTATATTCATTGAACAACACAAGAACCTTATGTTCACGTGTTCACAAGAAGACAGAACTGTTCAAGAATTATATGTTCATGTGTTAACAAGAAAACAAAACATTTCAATAATACATTATAAGTCTTTGAATAATTCAAAGGCCTTATGTTTATGTGTTAACTAGAAGACATAACAATTTTACTACATATACTTCATGTTATAAGTCATTGAGTAATTCAAGGACTTTATAATTATGTCTTAACATGTAAGCATAATTATACTAACAAAAGTAATCATGAACGCAAACTATTGAGTTCTTTAGTAATTTCAAGTTAATTATATACTTCATAATTATGATCATTATTATATAATCATAATTATGTTGACTAAACATGTAGTCAAATGTTGAAGTATCTTTACACTATATTATGACATTTGAATGTAGTAGGGCAACAAACGTCTAGCATGTTCACGTCCTAGTAGAATCATTATTAGAATGTAGTAGGGAAATAAACATCTCATGTGTTTAAGTCCTAGTAGAATTCTTATTTACATGTAGTAGGGAAATAAACATCTAGCGTGTTTAAGTCCTAGTAAATTTATTAGTTTTCTTACCTTGCGGTCAAGAGATACCAATAATATTGTTGTTCCTTGCACACATTTTGAAATTTCTCCCACTTGTGTAAGGTACAACATCATATTATGAAAATAAACAACACTTGATTGATTGTTCAAACAATATGATAATGTCATAGATATCATAAGTAGTTTTAGAACCATAACCTTTAATAAGGAATTGTGGATTATTATTCTATAGATAAGCTTCAGGAAGCGACAACAGGAAGGCAACGTGTTATCTTATAAAATAAAATGCAATTTTCCTTTAAGAAATGGTTGTTCATATTCGGAAAGTAATGGATTATTTCAAAGCTAGTTTGAAATGATATGGGTGAATAACAGGAAATAAATCCCCTAGCTCCCACTGAAACTTACAACATTATAAGAATGTTATTTCAGTAATAAAATGCAATTGCTCCCACTGGATTTTTCAACATTGTAAATGTTACATTTCCAATCGAAAGAATATAGCAGTTTTATATACTTTCCTATTCTCTTCAAATGCCTACGAGTAGCATGTACTTAGGTATTGAAGAGAGTATATAAAGTTTTACTTATGTAGACAATGGACTAGCCATTCTTTTACTCAATTAACTTGAATCTTTAGCATGCAATTCCTCCTTTATCGTCTACATAGCCCTAAAGGTAATTAGCACTTTAGGAATAATAAGAGTTCAAGAAGATTACCTAGCAAATATGCTAGTAATTCCTTTACTCTTTGCAGTTTAAACTCATACATCGTGACAAGTACAGGATGTTATTTATTTTGGTAGCTTTAAACACAATGTTTCCGGTTACACAAAATATTCTATCTTTCAATTAACTCTAGACCACAAAAGGGTGATGAAAGATCATAAATGAGTTCATTGATTTGTGATTGGTGCTGAAAACAGTCAAGCTAAATCACACAAGCTAGCCACTTGTGAATGGCTAACCGTAATAAACTTAAAACTGCTCAGAAACCAATACAATGAAGATCAGAGAATATAGTGAATTCCCGGGTCGTTATGTCCCACGGAGACTCAATGGTGTATCAAAACTAATTCAGATGATAGAATGATCACTAAGGATAGTGATCAGTAAGGATTTTGATGGATAATTACCTAAAGAAAAAGTTTATAAATTACAGCGACTTAAATGCAAATTAAAGAAAATTAAAAAGATAAAATATATTAAATAAATGCTATCACTATTTTTACAATGATGTTTTGTGATTTTATAAAATAAAATAACTTAAATAAACTATTTTAACTAAAACGTAAACTTAAATTATCTAAAAACTTGATTTAAAATGAAAACGTACGTTATTATTAAAAATTACGCGAGCGCTAAGCAAAAACGTAAAATTTATGAAATAAAAGTCCTACAAGTGTAAAAACAATTTTATTACGTACTATATGATAAAAGAAAATTTTAGAAAAAAGATTTATATTTTTAGACTTTTATATTTTTTATTATGAATTAAATACGGTTTTACACTAATTAAATGTTTAAAAATACTAAAACACTTAGGAAAATTACGAAATTTTGCAGGAAAATACTTAAACTAAATCTAATCCTAGGAAAAATACAAAGACTGAAAAAGCTGTAAAGAATAAGCAGTTGATAAGCAAAACACCTTATTTAGCTTTAAAAGTAGAAACGTATATATGAGATTAAATGGTGCAAGATATGACAGTCAAAGACCCAAGGGCACAATGGTTTCTGTGTGGTGTGTTGGAGCGTGGGAAAGGGTCTGAAGGTCACTGGTTCAATCCCAAGGTTCTCTTTTTGCAACTATTTTATTTTTGAGTTTTTATTTTACAAACTTATTAAGCACTATAAAATAAGCATTTTTCACAACTGAAACTTTATATGAAAACTGCTAATAAGCTCAGAATTAGCTTATTATACCAACAATAGGCAAAATGATGGAATAAGCACAAAATTAAGCTAAATGGCTACTAAGCTAGAAAATAAGCAAAAGGTTAACTGAGATTAAGCTAGAAAAATGTTAATAAGCTAATATGAAAACGAAAACCAAAATTAACTTATAAATAAGCACTAAACAAACCAAAATAAGCATAAGCTTAACATTTTGCACAGGGGCCGATTTTGAAAAAGGGTCTAAAACAAGCTGAAAAATAAGCACTTTATAAGCTGATGAGAAGTGAACTACTATTTTTCTAATTTATTTAAGCAACTAAACTTTAATATCCCAAAAGGATTTAAGCTAAATCTTAATATTAAGTACACAATAAAATTCAAAAGTTTATTCAAAAACTGTATTTAGAAATTTTGACTTTTTTATTACACTAGCACTTTGACTTTTATGAACTTATGATTGATTCTAATGATTGTGTATGTTATATTAAGCTATATTAAGATGAAATTAAGCTATAGTATCAAGTTTTAAACTATTTTGATGAGATTAGCAATCTAGAACCTTAATAGTTAACTATCTAGGTGGTTTTAAAGATGATTTTGACTTTTTACAAAACAAGGACTAAGTTTTATGACTTAACTGAGCTATTCAATACTAAAGTGACTTAAAACAACAACGGATAACAACACAATGAGCCTCTAGCACAATTTTAACACCAAATCCAAACACCCCTTAATGAAGGCAGTTTTGAATCTTTAAACACTTAAACCAGTTTTTAAACCAAGCAAGCTACTAATTAACTTTCATTAACCATATTAAGACAGATTTGAACTAGAATTAACAAGCTTAAAACACATAAACTAAAAATGCAAATTTTTGAGAAATTTCTTACAAAATGAGTCCAAGCACCAAACCGAGAACTAATAACGAGATCACATCCTATGGCTTTCCACAAAGCTCTAAACCCATAAGCAATCCAAATATCACCATGCTTCAGCTTTCTTGCACCTTCTCCTCTGAATTTTTATTTTTTTAGCTAATTTTTTTGGTATTTTTGGTAATTTTGGGATTGTTGAGTAAAACTGATTCCTTGAAGTTTCTAAGAGCTTATAGGCTTTTTCAAGAGCTTATAAAAGCTTAAGAAACAATAACAACAACTATAATTAACTTTTTGCAAATTATGAAAATTTGGACATAAAAAATAGCATATACTAAATTGTGAAACCTTCAGAAATTGAAAATTGAAACAAGTTTCTATAACACTGAAATACAATTACCCAGTCTTTAAAATCTTAAACATACACTTTAAAACTTAAAAAAAACTTAAACGACATAAGTAAAATAAATTACACTACTTGGTTTTTCTCCTTGCTTCTCTTTCTTCTTTTTATACACCAAATAGTCTTCCCACTTGTTTCTGAGCATATCCCACCATTAATCTCAGCCATTGGATGAGTTGAAGACATATTGGCCATTGATGATATTTTTGCGGGAAATTGGTTTATCACAGGTGGAGGGATTGAGTGAATGGGGGAGGGTTGCATTTAATGTTTTTGTTGTTTGGTGGAGGTGGAGGGGACATGGAAAGGAGAGGGTAAGCTGGAAGGATGGGTGAGGTTGAGTGATTCAAGCATGGTTGGGAGGAAGGAGACATGGAGGAAAAGGGGGATTGGTTTGACTGGGGTGTTGACTTGGGTATTAATAAGGCAGGGGTCAAATGAAGGGGTCCAAATGGTGTTATGGCAGGGATCCAATTGGGATTTGATAGGGCCAAAGGTTTAAAGGTTTAATATTCAAGGACCTATTATGTAATTTCTGAAAATCAAGGGACCAAGGCTGCCATATTTGCAAAGTTGTTCCAAGGAACCAAAAGTGACAAGCTCCAATAGTACAAGGACCAAACTTGACATTTTCCAATTTCCAAGGACCATTTTTGCCAATTTTGAAACTTGAAGGACCAACTTGTAATTTCTCAAAACTTTTGATATTTTTCACCAAAGGACTAATTTTGACAAGTTATGATTTAAAAAGGACTTTTGGTGATTTTTCTTTTGAAATAAATGCTCAGGACTATTTTGACAACTTTTGAAACTTGGGGGACTGAAACTGCCAAATATGCAAACTTAGCTCATTTTTCATCTGATTTTAAACATTTTGCATCTGAAACATATAAAATGCAATTTTGAGATATTTTCAGTATTTTGATGCATTTTTGAGTGTTTTCAGATGATTTTGCAGGTTAGATTGTACAAAAATGATGAGTATTTAGACACTCATCAATTTGGAATCCTATCTTAGTTTGTCAACTAAGGAGAAAAGATAGGTATAAGTCTCACTCTTCTTACTAGGAAAAGAGACTAAGTTTGTCTTTCAAAGAAAAACAACTTTGTTTACGAATTATGTTGCAATAACACAATTAATCAGAACATAAAAAGTTCAATTCTAGTATTTTCGATAATTATATTCTTACAAGAATTAACTACCCAATTAATTACTAATAAGACTAAGATTCATCTTGCAACCCCACTTAATTACCATAGGTCTGACCAGTGCATAAAAAAATAGGACAAGAGGTAAGCGACGAGCGTTAATTGCATTAATGCAACTCTTAGATTTATGAGACTGCTTAAGGCATTAGTATCAAGTAATAATGTCAAAAGCATGTTTAGTTCTCATCTTATGCCTCGGGTTCAAGGTCTGACCAAGCTAACTCGAGATAAGTCGAACAAGTATGAACGTGTAAAAATAATCATAGGTCTAACCAGTGAGAAATAATTACCATGGGTTGGAAAGGCCCTTAGCTCTGACCAGAGAAGTCAATCCAAATGCACGTGTTCATAGTTGGATGTCATAGATTTAAAATTAACAAATAGGTATGCACATATAAATGTGGTAAAAGTCGTGTACAAGGAAGCATGCAAAACAACTTTGTAACACTAATTTTAAAAACTTTTGGTAATGACACTGTAGTGATCATCATGGTTCACGATAGATCCAATCGAAACACACGGGGAGGCAGAGGACCAGGTAAGCGCTGAAGCATAACCTAGACATCCTTTCGGTGCAATTGTGCGCACCTCTTTGAACCCCCTTTTGAGTTTGTTCTAGTGGGTGAGCCGTACATCCCAAGTGTCCATAGCGTCTAGTTTTTAAATTCTTTGAAAACGTGTTTCATATATTATGTCACTTTATTTTACAAAAACGATTTTCCACGAATCAAATAGCAGGTCACAATGAGCATGATATTTAGGCGTGTAAATAAAGACCCATATTAATGTTATGGTCACGATATGTATTATTCCATATTAATGTCAAAGCAAGTAACAATAATGCACATAATGGTATCACAAACATATAAACATGAACATCAATATATAACCACATATTGTTCCGAGTCCTCTCGCGAGTCTTCCCCAAAAGGAGAACCATAAGACCGTCACTAGGATACAATACCTAAATCGCCCCATACATCGCAAAAGCAACTGAGTGGGCTTGTGGCCGGAAAACACATAAAAACGCATGGCAATCTCAATTAACAAGTAATTACGCAATTTTATGTATTTAATAAACAATATGTAATTCTAATTATCATTATAATTCTAATTAACAATTAATTAATTCTAATTAACATTTAATTCTAGTTATCAAGTAATTGTAATTAACATTAATTCTAATTAACAATTTAATTCAAATTAACAAAGTAATTCTAATTAACAAGTAATTTAAATTAACAAATTAATTCTAATTATCAATATAATTTAATTTGTGTGTGACTAGTTATTTTTTATTAAAAATTGACAAGTATTGCATATAGTTGTCAAAACAAAATAAAACGAATAACTAAATTAGGTTTCATGCAGCCTTTTAAACATGTTTATTAATAAGAAACGTGTAACCCATAATCGCAAAAATGAGATGACTCGTGATGCCACTGTTGGGATTTTAGAACTACGTTAGCCAAGTAACGCATACGAGTACACAGCGGATAAGGATCTAGTATTTGCAATAAGGTTAAACACGCAATTAATAAACAATTAATTAATATAACAATTAATTAATAAAAGGTAAATAGAAAACTAACCCTCGATGTCAACTGCACGCTATAACACAAACAAGAAACTAAGTATCTAAATTAGATACCTCTACGAGTGCTCACACAAACACTTTGACACGAGTACACCTGATAAAGCTAGTTGTGCAACGTTTAACCAAACAACCCTAGCCTTGTATATGCTCATACCCTCGAACAAAACCCAAAACAAACTACCGTTGCTTATATCCGAGAACAAACAAATCCCTAGAACCGAACATCACATGCTGTCCTATATCCAATACTGACCCTAGTAAAGGTTTATACTTATATAATAATCATTAAGTATAAATATCATATACATAGGTACATAAAGCATGCATGTATATAATATTCATATAGTGCATAATATCATTGCATGGATCTTATATAATATGATACGCATGGATACTAATATGCATGACAATATTATAAGCGAATATATTTAAGAGTCAGAGATTACAAGCTACTGCTAGTGTGTCGTCTGACTTTAGGATTTGATATGTGTCGAAGTTATTAGAGAACTATGGTGTGTCAAAAAAACGTACATGGATAAGCTAGGTTAAGGTCTTTAAATAGCCTCTATAACCCTAGCTTATATGGGTTTCAACTTGTCCCACAAGTTACCCTACATACCATATTCTTTCATAATACTACTAGCCCCAAAACCCATCCAAAACGCCCCTCATTGGACCAGCCAATGGGATTATGTTAAGGGTACAATTGGGTCTAGTTTAACGGGTCAAAGTTCGGGTCAATACATGAGCATTGAAACAAATAACGTACTCTCGTGTTTAACGTGTGTGCCCCCAATAGGCTCACACACTTCTAGTCGTTTACGTGTGTTTTAACTCCCACAAACCAACATCTCAGACCGTCTTTTGAGTGCTTCTGAGAATATGACACTCTGCATTCAAGTACAAAAACCAAAAGTTTAAGTAAATTGATCTATATACTTCTTACAACACAAAAGAGATGAACAAACGGGCCCACACTATATGATGATACCTTGTCTAAATTAACTATAAGCAAAAACTTGGCATAAGCAGGCTGGAAAGAAGCATACCAACAAGTTTTTGAAACCACAACTTATCAGACTCGTGGTTTGCATTCAGGTACGGTTTGATTGTAGCTCTCGCGACCTTAGGAAGGGTAGTGTTTGAACTATTAGCGACCATGTGTTTTCCATTACGATACGTGTGTACAGGTTTATGGCCAATAGACTTTGGTTTCAATAAGTGTTTCATATTTCTGGAAATAACTTTGTAGATGGTATAAGTGTAATGGAACAGTAATGGGTATAAAATGTAGAATACTATGAACAGGTAATGCATTAAGAATTGATAAAAGTTGTTATGTTTTCTGATACAGAAAACATATATAAAGGTTTCTAAACGACACCAATGACAGTTATTTTCCCTCCCAAACATTGTGTCTCTTGGGAAATAACTGTCAATATAACTGCTATTTATAACTGCCATTACAAGGGCTGTATATGACCCATGTGCAGGCCTAGAATTCGACCCATAACATAATACATAGATATGTCTTAAACATAAGTACTTGACAAATAATTATACTAATATAACACTTGACTTAACACAATTAACAAGGGCTAACATTCTCCCCCTTAATTGTTTAAGGTCAAGTTCTTCTGTGTTGATCCTTTCTTGCTTTTCATCAGGCAATGACTTCAAAGTCATTGCTATCTTGGCTGCTTTCACTTCCATCTTCATTTTCTTTGTCCAACTTGACACCAAACTTGTTTGCTCCATCTCCAAATGTACCATCCTTCACTGCATCTTCCCTCTGGCATGGTAGGTCCTTGGCCATCCTTCTTTCACTGGTTTCACCTACTTCTTTTTGCATTTCACCCCAAGGATTGTGTGCAGTTTCATGATATATGACTAAGAGATCAATAAAATTTCTGTAACAAGCTCTAACTGTATTAGCATCTTCTGTGTTCAAGCCCTGCAATTGTGTAATCACCCCCCATTTGTCACCTATGGTGACTGAGAAGTATCCACCCATATTCTCAACAGCCTTGTGTAAACATAACAAGTTAAATTCAACATCTTTAACAACTGGTGGTATTGTATCTAATGCATCATAGTTCAGATGCACCAAATAAAACCACTTGACCAAATCAATGAACCTCTTACTGAAGATTTCCCAGTTTCTATACAACATATCATCCTTTGCCAATAAATTCATGAAAGATAGATATCTTGAGAAGGAGTTAACCTTAAGTGCATATAGAGTCCCATTGTAACTAATGTACTCTTCATCAATGTAGTCCTGTGTATCATCTTTGTTCCAATCTAAATCTTCTAGGCCCCTAATCAGAGACCATTCATCTGTAGGATCCATCTGCTTAAACTGATCCTCCAAAAACTGGTTGTGTTCATTCACTATATCTTTAATAGCAACCTGTTCCTTTCCCTTTTCTAACAATGGTAACTGGTTTGTGTTTTCATCATGATACATGTAATATATACTACATATATCATCACTGATCTATGTCCTATACCCTTGAGTCTTAATTAAGCCTAGACTAATCATATTAAAAGACACCTCAGGAGTATATTGCACTGATCTAATCACCACTTCCCCAACATCAGTCCTAATAGTAACATCTCCCACCCCATATGAAAAAATAAATTTCCTTTCATGTTCTTCTTTGCCTATCATTTTAAACTTGTATTCTATTTCATTAAATAAGGCTCTAGTGGGACACATATGAAACTTGTAGGAGTTACTAGCATACGAGATGTTGTTCCAGTTTTGCAAATTTGTACCTTTCACCACATAGTCTGTAGTCAAATAGACCTTTTCTGTATAGTTAGCCTCTTCTGCAATAACCTTATCAGTCATCTCCCTTTCTTGTTGTAGTTCCAAGGCTGCAAGCCTTTTTCTATCCTTACATGCCCAAAAGGCATGTCCCTTTTCTTTGCAAATGTGGCACTTGGCCTTCCTGTCCCTTTTCATCTTCATGACTTTCTTCTTCAGTTTCAATAGATCATCAGTTTCTTTTGCAGAGTTGAAAGCCTCATTTTCCATTACAGTTTGTGCCAGAATATCTTTGCCCTTTGGTGAAATTATGGTTTTCTTTCTTTTGGTGTTCCACAGGTTCACCCTCTTTGGAGTTTCTCTTATAAGATATCTTCCAGATATGAAACCAGAACTTGGCCTATCCCATGGATGAGAGTCGTGGCTTTAATACCAATTGTGTACAGGTTTATGGCCAATAGACTTTGGTTTCAATATGTGTTTCATATTTCTGGAAATAACTTTGTAGATGGTATAAGTGTAATGGAACAGTAATGGGTATAAAATGTAGAATACTATGAACAGGTAATGCATTAAGAATTGATAAAAGTTGTTATGTTTTCTGATACATAAAACATATATAAAGGTTTCTAAACGACACCAATGACAGTTATTTTCCCTCCCAAACATTGTGTCTCTTGGGAAATAACTGTCAATATAACTGTTATCTATAACTGCCATTACATGGGCTACATATGACCCATGTGCAGGCCTAGAATTCGACCCATAACATAATACATAGATATGTCTTAAACATAAGTACTTGACAAATAATTATACTAATATAACACTTGACTTAACACAATTAACAAGGGCTAACAATACGCACTCATAGGAGCTCTCTTTGGTGGCATAGAATTAACAAGCAAGTGATCTCTACGACAGAAATAATCCAGTTCCGGTGCATCAATGGTGAATCAATAGGCTTCGTGAAAGCAATGAAAATTATGGTTTTGAATGAACAGCTTGATATGTTTATACGATCTGGCATATGAAGAGTGGCTCCGATAGTCAACCCCGAAAGCATTGGAAATTTAGCGTCGCTGTCTGAAAATGTGACTTCATTGGTGGAGGTTCCAACTAATTTCAAGATTGTTCAAATGTGTGCTAGGACCCAACTCGATTATACATGGCTTGCCAACAGAGACAACGAATACAAAACTTTCAAGATTTGGTGCTGTCAGCTCTATTCTTTCCATTTTTTCACACTTGAACAGTGTAATATTCCTTAGTTTATCACTTACAAGTTTCATACTTTTTACCCCCAAGCAATTTTTTAGAGAGAAAATCTCAGCAGATGGAAAGTAATCTTGAAAAATCATCAAAAGTTGTTGCCAATCTAGTCTGCAAGATAGCTTGATCTATGTCTCTGCAATCTATAAAATCTGTCTTGAGGGTTAAGTTCAAAACTTTTGCACTTCGCAAATATTTGCCAAGATAACTTTTTTCCCCTTGATGACCTCATCTTGATACTCTTAGCCCAAACAACGAACAGTTTGTTAGATGTGATGTCTCAGTTTTCTACTTCTAAACAATCAATTGAAACGGTGAAAAGGATTAAGGACTGGACCAGAAACGAGACATTGGTGTACGAGGAACCTTTAGGGCCGGTCAAGACTTGTGAAGTCTTAAAAGGCTCTATCTTAGTGGCTCACATAGCATGAGGAAATCACAGATAAAAAGTGGAGTTTGAGTGCATATGGATAATATCAAATAAACCCTAATAACTAAGATCTAGTAGAAAAGACACTACTACATATTAGGCTTTTAAGACCTCCTCATTTAGACCCTTTAGTTGAAAGCGCAGGTCTAAAAAGTATTAAGACCCGTGAAAATGAAACACACCGGTACATATGTAAAAAAGAGAATAAAGACCCGTGTATATTTTTCTTGCACCAGTCTAAGGGTGTGTTTGATTACTACTTAACCAAATAATTCAGCGCTGATCACTCAAAAATGAATCGGTCAGTATGTTTGGTGATTTAAAAAGTGCCAACTGAATGATAAATGACATGCTGAGCGATTTTCCGTACCACAGCTGCAAAATGATTCAGTGGGCTTTGGTTTACCCAACTACCCCTATTAGGCCTAACGGAGTGGGCATCGGGTTGGGCAGCGGGTTCATGAACCCGAGCGGCAACACCGCTCCGCCTACCTCGGGTTCGGCCTGCGAGTTGTTTTTGCGAGCTCCTGGCCGCTTGAGCGTTGGAAAAATTCGACCGTTTGTATCAAAGAGCCGTTTAACAACGGCTAAAACACAAATAAAAAAATCACTCCTATTTAAACTAATATTTCACATCTATTTTCAAAATAAAAACCCACAACACACAATAATCTTTCAAAAACACTAAACTATGGATCCAAAGAGAGCTAAAAAAACTTTCACCTCGCGTCAAGGTCGGTCTCAACCATCTCTGAATCAACCAAAACAAACTCCGTTAGGATTTAGCCAATTTTATTCTCAACCATCCCCGAATCAATTTTATGTTCCACAACCCCAATCTCCACAATTTTTCCCATATAATATGGGTCCTCCTCAATTGAATCCACAACACTACAACATCACTGCTACAAGCGAGTTTTCCCCGTTCGAAAACCTTAGTGAAGACGTAGATGCGTATTGCATTCGAAACACAACCACTACCAAATGAAGAAGACGAAGATGAGGAAGTTCAAGAAGTCGATCCTAGAGGGAAGAAAAAAGCTTTCGCCGAGAGGAGGCCCCGTGAAGTTTGGGCCGAGCACAAGAGAGGCGTTGGCGAAAGCATGGGTTCAAATCTCCACTTGTGGTGTTGTCGGTAATGAACAAAAGTCCGACGGTTTTTGGAAACGGATTCTCGAGCATTACGAGGCAACTGTGGGTTTGAGTTCCCGAACATTTCATGCGTTGAATACCAAGTGGAGAACAATGAACACGGCCATGGGTATTTTCAACGGCTACTACCTCCAAGCGGTACATACTCTATACTTTATTTTTTACAATTACATTATTTTGTTTTAGCTATACTTTTTATTTTTGCGTAATCCGCAGTTTTTATTTACAATTAAATTATTTTGTATATAATGTAGAAACGTGCTAAGGCTAGTGGGTGCAACGACTTGGACGTGGTGAGGCAAGCTGAAATGGATTTCTACACGGCAAGAAAAAACATTTTCTTCATACCGAGGCGTGGGAGGTTGTCAGAGTACATGAGAAATGGATGGAGCAAGAATGTTTTCAAGATATTGCCGGTGCTGCAAGCAATTCTTCAAAAAGGAGGTCGGGGAGTATGACGCGGCAAGCAACACCATTCCCGACATGAATGAAGACCCCACCCCTCCAATTGAATCAAGAAAAATGAAGAAGAAGCAAGTTGCATCCTCCTCGTCTATCTCAAGCGTTGCGGATGAAATCAACGCGTACACACAAAAGAAGACACAATATTTGGAAGAAAAACGCGAGATGGCGAAACAATTGTTGGCTACACAACTCGAGGGGGCGAAGTTCAAGAATGCACAACGGGAGTTGAAGTTTTTTTTGGAGCCGCATGATCACATTCGCGATCCCGCTATGTTGGAATTAATTCTTACCCAGAAACGTGAACTTGCGGCCAAACACGGATGGGCTTGCAATTTTTAAATTGTAGTTTCAAGTTATTTTAATTTCAACTTATGTAATGTTTTTTTTTTTTTTTTAAGTTGTAGTTTCAATTTTTAAGTTGTAGTTTTTTTAAGTATTATGTAATGTTTTTTTTTTTTTAATGAAATGGTATGTTTTTATTTTAAATATTGTATGTGATTTTATGTATTTAAAAAAAAATGGAATTCGGGTACTAGGGTACCACTCCCACTTGTTAGGGTAGTGTTAGGGTAGTATTGGGGTAGTTTTGAGTTGGAAGGTTTTTATTGGATAGAGGTGACGTGGCACCCTTAGGGTATTAGGCTTCAAAACTTCCACTCCCTCCCCCTTACTGTCTTCTCATGCCATGGTTATTAAATTAAAAAAAATAAAATAAATCACTTTTGGTGATGGAATCAATGCACCAAGCCACCAAGAACCACTCAACCATATTATCCCAGTACTCCTACGATCTAAATAATATTATAAAAACTAGGCCAAGTACATCTAAATAATAGTACTACAAAAACTAGGCCAAGTTGCCTTTATATTCTTTGGGTCAAGTGATATGAAATTACGTGATTGTTAAAATATTTTTATGACATCTATAATTTTGTGATATAATTACTTTATTAATCTATATACTTTGTTCTTTGAACTATAAGTTTTAACAAATGAACATTATTCATCGACTACAAGTTTCATTTTAAAATTCGTCACAATTGAGGTTAAAATGGTAATTTTCAGTTATTCAGAAACATTAGTCATCACATTTATCAAACAGTTTTTTAATTCAGAATCATGATCACTCAGCGCATTTGAATTATTCAGCATATTTGAATCGTTCAGCGCTAAATAATACAGTTTTATCAAACAGCCCCTAAAACAATTTATTGTCACTTGAGTTGGGCAGGGATTCAATTTTTTTATTTTTTCATTTCCCGGTTTCAACAAATTACCCCCTTTGTTAACTCCAAGCTCTCAAAACTAACAAATGGCCAATTGGCCTGAAAGTATTATAATGTGTACAAAATCACTTAGCCATGATAAAATAAAAGGACTGTACTAATTGCTTATAAAGAATCAAGAAAATCATAGATATTGATGCGCATGCATATATATCATTCAGATAAAACAAATAACAAAAATTGAGAACCTTAATAAAACTGGACTTGATTTAACTTGAAATCATCATATCACAAAACAAAGAACCTGGTCGTCTTCTATGCTTAGAGATGACACGGTAAGAAAATATACACATATTGACATATAAATGGATTATTAACCAAAACAGGGAAATATATATCTTAGGGGAGAAAATTAAGGGGGTAAAATAAATTATCTAAAACATGCAATGATTTTCATGAACCAACTGCAGCAGAAGCCAAAAGGGTTAGAGATGTAGAAAATTAGTTATTAATAACAAGGGAATTTATGAAAATTAGACGAGTACCGGTGCATAGCGATGAGACTTTAGAGCGACAAATAAGCGGCAAATAATTATACTCGAGTTGGAATATTTTGGTTGAGTGTCTATGTAACGTTTATACATACAACGTAAAATAATCAAAATGTAATTAAAAAATGTTGTAACATACAATAATTCAACTGAAAATGAAATATGAGAACAATTAGTTGAAACATTTATTTTCTTCTACAAAAAAGATTTCTAGCTTTTTCAACAATTGATGAGTTATATGTATATACTAGACGAGTACCCGCGCCTAGCGGCAACGGTGTCTTGTTTTCTGCAAAATTCTGACGACCCATAAGTTTTTTTCAACAAACTTCATTTGTAGCGTTAAAGAATCATCTTTGAATAACTATAATCTAGACGCGTTGTTGCATAGCAGCAAAAATATACAGTTTTCAAAAAAATATTATGTTAAGTCGATCTAACTGTGGGAGTATATTTTCTAATAGGATTGTTTTAGGTTATTAAGATTTTAGTAATAATATATTCAAGCATTACAAAAAGAAGCGGTATTACGTAGTTGGCAATATTATATTGTAGTTTAGAGGTATAGCCAACGTGTGTGACCGCCTATTTCTTGTTTTGTCGGTAATTTAGGCAGTAATAACTTTTTTTTTTACATGTGTAGCGTTTATCATTTGGTGTGTGGCTTTTAAACTTGTAACCATACAAATTTGATATTACCATAATAAGATTATCTTATACTATCAATTTGCATAGATATTTAAACATTGTTCAAAGCTATTTTTTAAGGTATAAATAGTTATCGCTAAAGATAATAATACTATTTAATTTTTGTGATTCCAATAAACTTACATAACATTAATTATATACTGTACAAAGGGTTATACAATATATATTAACTTTTAAAAAAAGATTCATATATGCTAGTCTCTTAAGGGGTGCAAGACCAACATTTTTTAAAATAACATTATACAAATAACAAAGTATATGTGTCAAAGCAAAATAAACAACAAAAAACAACAATTAATTTGTCTCTCATTTTTTCAAATTTGTCACGGGTTCCAAAACTACTTCATCATTTCTCATATAATTTTTTCAAATATGAAACCCAGTTCGACCCGGGTAGTTCAACCGGTTGAACCGTTACGGTCAAAAAACAGGTCGATTTAAACTAAGTCAACCCAACAGGTTGGGTCGAAAACATGTCAAATTAAACTGGGTCAACCCGCCGGGTTTGAAGCGTCCCGGGTCAATTCGGTTTTTGATGTGTATTAATAGTTTTCTTTGGAAATATATGTCTTCAACATTTCCGCTTTTATGAAATTTGGACCAAGAAGGTACCAAATTTGACTTATTTGAGGGTTTGGGGCTGTAGAGCTGTTGTAAGACTAACTGAACCCAATATGAAAAATCTTGGTGAGAAAGGTATAGATTGTATCTTCATTGGGTATGCTGAGCATTCCAAGTGTTATAGGTTTTATGTTATAGAACCTAATGATTATGTGTCGGTGAACTCTATAATAGAGTCAAGAGATGCAATATTTGATGAAGAACGGTTTACGTCTTTACCAAGACCAAGAGATATGATTCAGCCATCTTCAAGTAAGATAGTTGAAGATGATGTTGAAGGTAATGATGATGTACCTGGTCCATTTGTTCCCAGGAAAAGCACTAGGACAAGAAAAGCTAAGTCTTTTGGGTCTGATTTTCAACTTTATTTAGTTGAAGGAACAAGAGATACGACTTTATCTCAGCGTGAATATTGCCTCATTATTGAGGAGGATCCAAGGACTTTGAGTGAAGCACTGGCTTCTAGGATGTTGCTTTCTAGAAAGAAGCAATTCAAAGTGAGATTGATTCCATCATGCAGAATGATACTTGGAAGTCACGATTTGCCTCCGGATGCAAAGCATTAGAAGTAAATGGATCCTTAAAAGGAAGATGAGAGTGGATGGAAGCATAGACAAATATAAAGCCAGATTGGTTATCCAAGGCTTTAGACAAAATGAGGGAATTGACTTCTTTGATACTTATGCTCCTGTTGCTAGAATTTCCACTATTAGATTGTTGTTAGCTCTTGCAACTATACATGATCTAGTTATTCACCAAATGGATGTGAAAACTGCATTCTTAAATGGTGATTTGGATGAGGAAATTTACATGAAACAACCTGAAGGGTTTGTGATGCCTGGACATGAAAACAAGGTATGTAAATTGAAGAAATCATTGTATGGTCTGAAACAAGCACCAAAACAATGGCATAAAAAGTTTGATGATGTGGTCTTGTCTAATGGTTTTTCTTTAAACCAAGCTGACAAGTGTGTATGTATAGCAAATTTGATGCTTCTGGTAAAGGAGTGATAATTTGCTTATATG
The DNA here is from genome assembly GCA_910596185.1 of Chrysanthemum makinoi. Classification (NCBI taxonomy): domain Eukaryota; kingdom Viridiplantae; phylum Streptophyta; class Magnoliopsida; order Asterales; family Asteraceae; genus Chrysanthemum; species Chrysanthemum makinoi. Next base: position 310,102,874 of record OU343220.1, on the reverse strand, counting down.
TGGATGACATGTTGATCTTTGGTACTGACCAAGATCAAGTTGATAAGACAAAGGAATTCTTGTCATCTAATTTTGATATGAAAGATCTAGGGGAGGCTGAGGTGATTCTTGGTATTAGAATAAAAGAGGAAACAATGGTATCTCTATTTCTCAATCACGTTATATTGAGAAGATACTGACAAAGTTTAACTTTTCTAATTGTTCTCCTGTTTATACTCCGGTAGATCCTACTGTGAAGTTTCGACCTAATAAGGGAAATCTAGTGTCTCAGTTAGAATACTCTAGAGCTATTGGTTGTCTTATGTACGCCATGATTAGCACTAGAACAGATATAGCTTTTGCTGTAGGAAAGCTTAGTAGGTACACTAGCAATCCTAGTGCTCAACATTGGCAAGCTTCAGGTCGAGTGTTTCAGTATTTGAAAGGAACAATGGATTATGGTTTGACTTATAGTGGTTATCCTTCTGTTTTAGAAGGTTATTCCGATGCCAGTTGGATTAATAACATGGAGGATCACTCATCTACGAGTGGTTGGGTATTCCTTCTTGGAGGAGGTGCTATTTCTTGGGCTTCAAAGAAACAGACTTGTATTACAAACTCAACTATGGAGTCTGAATTTGTTGCTTTAGCTGCAGCTGGTAATGAAGCTGAGTGGCTGAGGAATTTGGTTTATGAAATTCCTTTGTGGCCTAAACCGATATCTACCATTTCTATCAGATGTTATAGTGCTGCTACCTTGGCTAGAGCTTATAGTCAAGTGTACAATGGCAAGTCTAGACACTTAGGTGTTAGACATAGCATAATTCGTGAGCTTATCATGAATGGTGTGATATCAGTGGAGTTTGTAAGAACTCAACAGAATTTAGCCGACCATTTAACCAAAGGGTTAACAAGAGATCTCGTACGCAAGGCAGCTATTGGGATGGGTTTAAAGTCCACATAATTAAATCCTTGTATCAAGATACCCAATTCCCATCTAATGTAATGTTAAATTCTGAATTCAATGAGGAAAGCTTGATATATTTGGATTATTACACATAATTACATCATCCCACGGTATGTGTTCAGAACTGCAAGATAAAGGAGGTTGAAATTATATTTCTTGATGGTTTTTTGACAAATTGCATGTGCAGGTGCAAGAGTAAAGAACCACCTATATAAGCATGAAGTTTAGCTGCTTCAAGAAGCTTGGGACTTGGCTTTGATATGCTTATTGAAGGATAGGACACAAGCTAGTAAAACATAGTGTCAAGTAGAACATGTAAATGTGTAAACTGTTGTGTATATTATCTTCATGTATTTACTATGAATAAAAGGAGTTCAATCCTTAGTGACACTCTTATATTCGAATATTTGGAATGCTAATGTACTAATGTGAAATTCAATCGTCTCGATATTTCATTTATGCATCAGTTTGTTGTTTGTTATGAGTTTATTTTAAGTTAATCAAGATTACACTTAAATGGGGGAGGATTGTTGGTGATTTTGTATCACCGATATTATTTAAGTGTAATGGATTGACTTAGTTGACCAATAGGTAATTGTGATAAATGTTCAACAAGTCGGGGTTGTGAGGAGTGCACACTTGTATGACGTTATTATGATTATTATTCGGGGGCGAAGCCCCGAATGACGGGGTTCTGGGGGCAGCGCCGCTGGTAGCAGGGTCCAAGGGGCGGCGGCCCCTGGTAGGGTCCAAGGGGCAGCGCCCCTGGCTGGGGTCGAGCTAAAGTGCTATATTTGGAAAAAATTTATTTGGTATAAAGTGCTATATTAAAAACGCACTATAAAATAAAATTTCCGGTATTTTGCCCGTTAATTTTACTGTTTCGGTTGTACATTAACTGCTATGGCAGTTACAACCGTTTGGTGGTTTTATTGGTCATATATTCATCTTCTGGTTCAGTTTCATAACACACAAAACATATTCACGTTCTAAATCTGAGTTTTATCCGATTAGAGATTTCGGTAGAACCACCGAAATACTTCAATCTGAAAGTGTTTACACGACTCTCAGATTACTGTGATCCAAATTTACTAACACTTACCACACCGTGTGTTGAGTTATGGCTTTACTTGATTTTTTTTTTTTTTTTTGGTTGAGTTATGATAAAAGTGGGGCCAAAAGTTATGGTTGAGTTATGATAAGGAATGTTTTATTTTGAGTTAAGGTTGAAATGTTAAAGCTAATGTGACGCTGACGTGGCACAAAGTTAAGCCTTAACTCGAGTTATCATATCGCATGCTCTTAGTAACAGGTAAAAGCCGACCTATAGTATTACTAGGTACGGATATGGCCGTGCTAAAGCACGGCCCAAAAACATTAAATTATCTCTTAGTCAGGATCCGTAAACGTAGAGAACAACAATCATAAAGTGTTTCCAAAAACAACTCGGAAAATATTTAGTGTGAACCAAAGTTATAGTTGTACATTACCGTTCTTCATTGATTTTTTAGTATCACTTCTCCGTGACAAACGTTCAGTACACTCGCTAAGTAAAACTTTGAAAAATACGTCATGAGTTCAATCAGAACTTCTGACAAAGGCCACTTGCATAATCTTAGGCTGAAAGCAGTGGTAAATGACTCACTCGCCGCCACCTCATTTTTCTCTTTACTCTCACTTTCACTCACTCTCATTCACAATACATCCGTTTTGATCACTTTGATTTGGGCCCCACAAAAACTCGGTCAATTGAATGGTGTCCGACTCACCATACAGTGTTTATTTTTTCCCTACTCCCGCATAACTTTTCTTTGTGTTTTGTGAAGTCAAGCGTGAGTTACTCACTCACGGAGCAAACTCACCTCCACTCCATACAGCCTTATACAAATAGTGTTGAATCTCTTGTATCAATAGCAAGAAAATAAACTATTTCTGTCATTGGTATAATTTCATTTTATATACATGTTAACGTGACATCTAGTATAAGATTGTCTTTCCAAAAAAACTCTATATAAAACGTAAAATAGTTTTTTTCCATGTGCTAAATAAATTAAAGAGTACAAGTCTCACTGTTTCACCCTGCTTGTCTTTATCAAATCATGTTATGTTTGATATTCACTCTATTTCACTACTTAATTATATCAACCATTCCTTCTACTATTTTGCTATGCTTGTTTGGTAAATTGGTACTTTTCGTTGACCTTAACTTTTTTTTTTCCTCGCAAATGAGATATCTTTTTGCACATCCATTTTCTTGAGTAAGAAATCTTATTCTTATTAAAATAACATGCTCACAATAAAAACAACTTTGTGACAATTGTGAGATTTCTTAAAAAGAATATATTTAAGTTGCCATACTTATATGACACCAAACCCATACCGATCATTTAGTCCAAACTTTTCCTTTCTTTTCGTACAGACAACCTCATGTCCATCATTTTTTCCTACTACAATAGGATAAAGTTAGATGTGAGTGACAATTAACAAACAAAAAATGATTACTACTATGAAACATAACTATATCTCACTTGTCTCTCGGTCATTCTCAATTTCTCATTCTCAACAGAAAAATATGATATATTGGGTCTATCACACGTACAAACCATGAGATACCTAAGTTGAGTTAACGACTACCTTAACAGAAGGTGAAAATTAGCAGCACAAATCCGTTTTATCTCATTATTTACTGCGGAGTATGACTTTAGACTCCATAATGTCATACTTACAAATGTTTGGCTCGTATATTATTTTTAATATTATTAAAGCACCAAATAGAGGCCACTTACGGCCAAAATCCTAACACACCATATACAAAAATAAGCATAGATAAGGACCAAGCTAAACACTTGGAGAGTATACAGCAGGGCTATAAAATTATGACACAAGCATTTGCATTTGAAATAACAAAACAAAACTAACACAGAACCAACCTAACACCAAACAACTTCGACCCATGATCCGAAACACTTTTGCTAAGCAACCCAGATTTTAGCCAAAAACATGTTGTTTACTGTTTTTCCAAATAATATACCCATCAGCCCAAATGACAAACTGCCACATATCGTTGGTTGAATTTGCCAAGAACATACCACCACTATGATGGATAAAAATAAATAAGCCACTGTGAACGAGTCCACAGGCCCCAAGCTCCAACTTATTTATTTTTTTCTTTCTAAAATTTTCATTGGCTCTTTAAAAAGAACCAAGCTGATATATAGATTCAGCCCCACCATCGCAAAGCGGACCCAAAATAGAATGAAGATTTATGCCTCTTAAACCCAATTCGACCAGACTCGAATCCTGCCTTTTGAACGCGCCCACAGGCCCCAAGCTCCACCAATTTATTGCTTTTTTTTCTTGCACAATAAAACCTTTTTTAATGTTACACAACTATTCTTCAATAGCTAGCTAGACTTGTCCTCAAAAGTTTTTCTTTTTCTTTTTTTCCAAGACATATTACTCGTAGTTCACAAACCAAAACAATTAAAAAAGAAGACATACCTTTTCTAGCTTTTTGTAAACAAAGGACTGTCCTTATTTGATTCAGCCTCCATCTTGAAAGATGCAGCAACGACGTCACCACCACTACTACAGAAATTAAAGTTACAGAAATCAAATATACACAAATCGTAGACATGCATGTTTAACTACATGACCGAAATAGTAAAAAAGTGAGGAAAAGATAGATGGTGTCACCGTCGTCGGAAAATAGCAAATGATCGGGATAGTTGGAGTTTGGGAGAGATGAAGTGGAGCGGGTAAAATGAAATGGGGTGAAAGAAGGATGGTTGGCTGGGCAATAATGAAGAATGACGAATGGGCACCTCAACTATCAGCTATTTTTCAAAGAGCAAATAGTGTCCAACTGTTTGATGCTGACGTGTAATTTTTTTAAGGCCTCCACAGTGATTTAGGAGTTCTTGCTTATAGTATAGGTAGATACTTAAACAATCAAATAATTAAATTATAGATATTGATTCAACTCATCATATATACACAAAACTGTAAAATCCTAAGATTGTATGGACTTGAAATCAGTTCTTTATATGCAAAGGCACCTTGTGCTATTTTAGTGTAGATAGTAGGGGTGTTCACGGATCGGGTAATATCCACGGTAACCAAAAACCGAAACCGAACCGAACCGAAAATAACTGAATCGAATTTGTAACCGAACCGAATTGGTCAAAACCGAACCGAACAGAACTAAATATTTGGTTAACGGTTTGGATATGGTTTTGACAATGAAAATCGAAAACCGAATTCACATAAAATATATTTTATATATATATATATATATATGAAAAAAAATCACTAAAACTCTCTTTTAGTATATAAATATAAAATGATTTAAGCTTGAAAAATATTTTGTGCTAAAAATATATATAATTAAATAAAAAAGTAATTAAAATTATGTAATTCGGGTTATTCGGTTCGGTTTTTCGGTTATAGGGGTTCGGTTTTCGGTTATTCGGTTCGGTTGTATCAAATTTTAATTCGGTTCGGTTCGGTTTTCGGTTATACCCAGAAAAAAAAATTAACCGAACCGAATAACCTGATAACCGAACCGATGAACACCCCTAGAAGATAGTGTATAAACCCTGTTTAAAAAATAAATTAAAGAGTAAAAACAGGCCCATATTTTAAGTTGGCCCAACTTCTTTACTTTTCGCAAATTAAGCATCACAAGTCCAGTAGTCCAGAGCATGTGAAATTGTAAAATCAAAAAATCATCTTTAAAAGAAGGTAAAATTTTTACTGCTATGCTTAACAATTTATCCAACGTAAAGTCCAGGATATGTAAGCTGTCTCAATCTCACAAGATCATAAATAAAAATATTTAAAAGAGAACCCAACATATAGCAACACAAAGTACTTGTTTATTACAAACAACATATGTAGTTTCACAAAAGGACAAGCTTAAGCAACATTTATAGCAACACAAACTATCTGTCGAAATCAGTTCTTAAAGTTCTACTCCGGGGGGATGATTTGTAGAACGCTTAATTATTTGATGCCTACGCTAGCATCACATGTGTGTAAAGATGTTGTACATAGGCGATGTGAGCATCATTTAACGTCGCGTACAAATCACCTCCCTTTTGACTCCAACTAAATCGCATAAATAAGATTTCGCTCAACAAGATCAAGATTTCCCTTGAAATAAGATAACAAATCCTCCACCCAGGTTACATCAAACTCGCACATCAACCTTACTTCCTCCAGCGAATGGCGCCAACATTTTTCTGGGTAAGACGCACAGCAAGAATGGTCCTGTGATATGCCCAAGATCTCACCATGCTTCATCTGTCATCATAACAAAGACACATTTATAAACTAAATAGAAGTGTATATTTAGAAAGTGTGTATGTAGTTAATATGGACATGCTAGAAATATAATAGGAACATATTCATACTTGTACTGATATAACACCGCGTTCCCTGCAGATAGTCACATCCTCAGCCCGTGGAGAGATCCAAAAAATAAAATCTAAAAGATCAGCAACAGATTCCGTCGCCTTGTCTATCTCTACCGTTAGTGTCTCCGGTCCAGCGCTAATCGGAGGAAAAAGGCTTCTTCTTGCTTCTTCCGGGATTACAAGACTCTATATTGAAGTATGAAAAACAACATTTTAAGTAAATATTTATTAATATCATGTCTTTCAAAACCAAATAAATGAACAAACAAATCCACACATTTTACTACCATACCTTGTCTGATTCAGCTTTGAGCAAGAGAGTATTAGAAGGCTTGAAAGCTTGAAGCATACGAACCAGTTTCTGAAACCACGAGTCATCTGGCTCCTGGTTGGTATGAGTATTAATCTCAATCATCGCATTCTGGACATTGGGAATGTTTGAATTTGAGAAATTATGAATCAAGTGATCTTTACACCGGATGCAAACCAGTGCCTCAGCATCAATGGTGATATCCACCTGCTTCTTGAGATCAAATAAAAATATGCTTTTCAGTGAACGGCTTGATATTTTTATACGATCTGGCATATAAGACGAACGACCAAGAGTCAAATCTTCAAGCACCGGAAATGTTGTGTCGCAATCTGAAAACATATTATCATCGATGATATATTCTCCATCAAACGTCAACTTTTTCAGTTTTTTGGTATCAATGAGCTCGAATACACATGGCTGGAGAACAGCTCCATAGAAATAAAATTGATGTAGATTTGGTGTACTCAGTTCTACTTTTTCCAGATCCCCGCATTTACACACTATAACATGCGATAGTTTATTATTAGCAATTTTCAGATTTTGTATTTCCCAACAGTCTTCTAGAACAAGGCTTTCAGCTGAGGGAAAGTATTCTTGAATACTCGTCGAAATTTGCTGCTCGTCTAGAGAAAAACACTCAGAGAAACAAAGGTTTTTTTGTGTTTGTGAATGTATAAGCCTCCATTTTCTCGAGAGGAGCTGCAGTTGCTCTTTGTCTTCAGTTTCTAGGAATGATATGATATGATGAATTACATCTTCGGGTAACGTTGATATTGTGTCTTGTGGATCAAGAATGTAATTCTTGCTGTTAAGAAACATTAGCCAAGACCTTTCACTTCGTGACATATTTATCTTGATACTTCAGCAAAACACAAAGCGAACACTTTTGTTAGATGCCAAATCTCTGTTTTTACTTATAGATCACGTAGAAGCAGAAAAGAGGATCAAGGTCGGGACCTAGACAGACATTGACATACAAGGAACAGTTAGTGTCAGTTGAGTCTAAAAATGGTTTATTATTATTAAGGGATACCTTAGCCGTATTTGATGCTATAAAAACCTGTCTATAATGGGCAAACTTGCATAAAAGCCTAAAAGGAAGCATACTGTAGAACAAAAAAACAAAAACAAAAACAAAAAAAAGCAAAGATTTTAAAGATACTCCCATAATTTTGGATCCCACAGGAAGATTATTTAGTAGAAAAAGATTCTAAGCAACACAGGGAAAGAATGTTAAAGTGTTCTAGTGAACGTGATGTTCACAACTGAAGCTAATCTCGTTCATATAGCTATACATTTTCACCTTGTTTCATATGTATATCAATCCTTTTCAAAAACAGTAGTTATTATTATTATTATTAAAACCTTAATGTATATGCTGGTAATTTAGTGCAATTGAGAGATATGGTGATACTTGGGATTGGAGGTACCGAGTCTACTCCATTAAATCACTCAACCATTCTGACTCAATAGTGGTGATGAAGGAGAAAAAAAACTAGTTGATGAGCTCATCAGAGAGTTCTACTCTTCAGTGAGTAAGACTCTCAGCAAATTCATCAGGGAGTAAGTCATCAGAAGGGACGACCCTTGAGTGAATAAACTTATAAGACAATATACTCTTTCAACAAGTATACTCATCAGCATGAGTATTCCATCAATAAGTGAACTCTTCAGTGAGTGAGTGAGTTGATAACGATGATGATGATTTTTTTTTCCTTTTGGGGTTGAATACGGTTTTTTCGACTTAATTAAAGTTTAGAAACTTTAAGTCTCCAAGTGCATATAAGTATATATGAGCAAAACAACTAAACACCACAATATAGAGATGGAGTAGAAATAGAGAGAGAGAAATCGACACCAAGATATATACTGGTTCGGGATGAGGGGTTTAGACCATCCGTACTATTCACTAGTACAATCCTTATGGTTGATTACAAACCGTTACAACTTCACTCCATCCATACGCACTAAGATCGGCGCTCACAAGGAAGAGCTATTTCTAACGGTATTCTGCTCCCGGAACCACCCACAAGAATTTCGCAATTCAACTTTCTACCTAAACCACAAATACTTGCCCCAAGCAAGTATCAAACCTTAACTATACCTTCACCCGATCTAGGCTTTACCACCAAGGTACAAGATTTTATACACCCTTGCTTATCCGCACCCGTATAAGACTTTACAAATGATTATAAGAGTTATTTTGTTTGAAATAGCCTAACATATCCTAGAAACTTGATTCTAGTAGAAAGGGTATAGATAAGAAGACCTTCGACACAACACACAAGAGTGTATTAAGTTCTTGTGTGCCTCTCTTGCAGAAGAAGTGTTCTTTCAACAGATGATATAAGAAGATGTTAGAACACAAGAAGATTAATATACATAGATGAATTAAAGAGAATAAAGTAGAGAGAAAGAAGGAATAACAAGAGGTGATAATGACACAATACAAGATAGGTTATTTATAGAAAAACCATGAGATGGGCCAGGCCCCGGCACGCTGGCGCGCCAAAGCCCCACTCTTGTTAAACCTCATGCGCACTTCACTTTTAACCTTTCCAAGTTCATTCTACCACTTAAAGTGGGATAAGGTCAACCAACTCATTGAACCAAGGTTCAGAAGGATTAAAAATATTTAGTGGAGTGTGTAATTAGATAGTTGGAGAGTTAGTCCATTTTGGATGAGAAAGAAAAGAACCAATGGACTAAGGGTTTATGTAAGAGTACGTGTTCCCCAAGGGTTGGGTAATACCTTGCCTCCCAAATTTGAAATTCAAATTTCAAATTCAAAATAGAAGTTGTGCGTATGTGAGCGGGAAGTGTGTTAGACAAGTTATGTCTAGGATGAAGGGACAAGATGATATTTGAATTTCAAATTTAAATATAAGAGTTGTGTGTTTGTGAGAGGGTATAGTGTAGAGGAAGCAAAGGTGTAAGAGATGTGTCTTGTAGTAGGGGACAAGAAGCATTTGAATTTCAAATTCAAATGTGAATGTGAGAGTGTGTGAGAGGGAAGTGTGTTGTGGAAGTTAGGGACTGAGAGAAGTTTCATTTGAATTCAAATTCAAATTTGAATTGTCATGAGTAGGTGAGAGGGAAGAGTGTAGAGGAAGCAAGTGTGTAAGATAATGTGAGCTGGCAATTTCAAATTCAAATATGAAAGAAGAGTGTGTAGGAAGTTTGAATGAAACTTGGTGATCATGGAGAGTGAATTAAGGGAATGTGCAGGTAGGAAAATGCTAGTTTATTGTGTGGGAATATATGGTGGCATTTTTCGAATGTGGGAAACAATGAGAATGAAGAGGAGATTGTGTTGGGGTGTTGGAGACAAGAATGTTGTAAAGCTCGATTGTGTAAGAAGTTGAGTGTTGGAGAAGTAAGCACATGCAAAAGACATTCACATTTGAAAATTTAAATTCAAATATTCAAATTTCATAATCCTCGATTAAGCCACAATTAGTATATTCATTAATCACCTTGATGCAAGTAAGATAAGTGTTTTGCATCTTAAGTAAAACATTAACCCATAAAGAGAAAGTTGCATTTACGCAAAGTGACTTTGACTTAATTGAACAATAAGGGAGTAAACCCATTACGTGATTAGTAAATACATACGTAAAGATTATAGACATTTGAATACTTTTCTTTGAAGTTTGAGTGAAAGTATGAATCTTTTATGTTTAAGAAAAAAAAAATTGGCCTTGGCTAATGGCTTTTAGAAAACATTTTTGAGTTGGCATTTTATAAAATGGAATGACTTGTTTTGGTCATCTCTCTACGTCCAAATGTTGTTGCTAGTTTACTAAACATCTTAAGTATCATGTACGAACTTGTATTGAGAGATCCACTTTAGTCGGGTAAGAGGAAAGCTGACTTAAAAAAACTGAAAGCACACCAACAAGCCCTTGGCACCCCACGTCTCGTGATAGTGTGTTTTCGGTTCTTGGCTACCGTTCATGATTTTAAATGTTTTATAATACAAATGTGTCATCACTAAAACATAAAGGAGACCTTGACCATCATTTGCACCAACAAACTTTGTTGGAGTTGTTTCTTTCTAAAATGTAACTTCTTTGACCTATTCAATGGACAGTTTAAACTCGGTTTGATGTCCCATGTTGAACTAGTCTTGTAACCAATTAACTATTGTGGATGGACATTATGAGAAGATTAATTGGAAATTAATTTTAATAATTCCACTGTTTCGGTACTCTCTATATAGTGAGAACAATAAGCATGAGATAAAGGGACATAAAACAAAAAATCACTCATAAGCAAAAAGGGTTCTTGTATTTGTGCCTAAATTAAGAACATAACTCTCTTGAATTATCCTAAAGAGATATTCGTGTAACTCAGGCGAATAGGGTCGAAAAGTTTCTTTTGGTAAGTAATTACACAATTCATTGAGATATCCGATTTGATTATCTTTACCCTATTGTTACCTATACTCCAACAGTATTCGATTTTTCCTTTATGTGAAGGCTAGGTTAGGGTAGTGATCGCACAATGGATTGCACCTAATGATGAGAGCCTACTTGATGACGTAAACCAGATACTTCAAGAGATAGTGGTGACCTGAAATAAGACAGATTAGCACACATGGGTTAGTCGGAGCGTAGGGGATGACTCTGCGGATTGGCTCCAGTATGAGAATAAGTCATCGAATTATGAGGTAATGTTTTAGAGAGATAAAGTAGTGATAGGCAGTGATTGCAAACCTGAAATGGATAAAATGAGATGGTATTTATAGGCAAACACTAGGAATGATCTAGGTCTTGCCACATGTCTCACTTGGATTGGTTGAAATGGAGCATATTCTCTTTAGCCAATAGAAGGACTTCGAGTATAAGCTCCGAGATCGTCCCCATGTGCGGTTGTTTGCACGAGCGGGAATAAAGGACAACCGTTATCCGTGTGGGGTCCTTGAGATCTTATGTTTGTCCTTTAGCAACGGAGCCTTGATCTCCTCAGAGGCTAGAGCTCTTCGGAGCATCGGGCTTCAAGGTTTGGGCTTCGTATATTGGCGGATTCCCTTACGGAAGCCTAGTAGGTTTTACGCCAACGAGCATTTCAAGTCTTTTTGTAAGTGTGCAACGTATGAATGTGTAGTCTTCAAGCCGTAGGATGGGGTACACCGTCATGTAGGGATTTAGTGAGACACAAATTTAACAAGTGATGAGAAGTAATATTAAAAATGCATTTGAAATGCAATGACTTAGAGTTTCACTATTTACTTAGATAGATCCTCTTCATTTTCGAAAGTGATTTTGAAAAAAGAATGAAAAATGATTTCTAAGATTACATGACATGTAGAGAAACACAAATTATAGATTTCACCTAATTTCATGAAATGCATCTTAATTAAAAGTTATAAAATACATTTTGATGCATTTTAAGTTAGAACTTATGTATTTAATTTAAATCATTGCATCTCAATTGTATTGTTAACATGACTTTTCATTCAATATATTATGAGCTATAATATATATTGTGATATTCTGGAACATCTTTTATACTTAACATTACAAACTGATTTTTTTAGTGAATATTTTGTTTTACATGTAAAGAGTAAAAATGCAGACAACGAAATAAACATATAAAAGATAATACTTAGGTTATGCTCCAGTAACATACCGTAGAAGTTAATATTAAGGTTATGATCTATAGTGATAACGTGATAATATGCACAATAATGTTTTGTATTTATAATTTTTATAAAATAACAGACAACATTATTTTATAAGAAAACTTAAAAAAGTGTTTGAGAAATTTAAATTGAATAATTAAGAAAGCTTGATTTTGTCATATGAAAAAAAATCAAGCATTGTTATTTGCAATAGCAATTCAGTTTGAAAAAAAATTAGCTTACACAAAGCATGAAGAAAAAAAAATCAAAATACTAATGTACTTGTGATGTGTTTAGCTTAAGTGTAAAATAACGTTATATTATGATAGACCTATAAAACTTACAATTATGTAAAAAAAATTATATTCAATATTATAGACTTAAATGTATAATTCCTAGTTATCATGATTAATAAATATATAAATTTAAAATATGCCCCCTAAACTTTAAATTTACAAAAAAACAATAGCTTTTATTATTGTTGTTGTTGTTATTATTATTATTATTATTTTAAATCACAGAATTTTACATAAAGTTGGATGAGAGTCTAAACACAAGTTATTATTATTATTATTATTATTGTTATTATTATTATTTATTTATTTTTTATTTTTTTTTAAACATCACTTTATTAGAAACTCAAAGGATTTACAAAAAATTAGTGGGGAGCCGCGATACTAGCTGTGCCCCCACTCCTCTAGCTATAGCAAAGCTAATCCTACTAAAGATATGAATAGCAGCACGTGCCCCAATGTCTTGGGTCACGGAAAACTTTCGGACCCGCTTCAGCAAGGTCACAAAAATAAAAGTTTGTGATATGTATACGTATACATGAAATTGTACCTTAGCATAATTCACGCCTAAATAACTTAATGTAAAATATTATATAGCAGTGCATTATTTAAAATCCCCACATGTGCATACATACGAATAAGTATGAAATGTGTAAAAGTTAAATGTATTTTATTACTATGATGTATCTTATAACTCGTTATTTCTCAGGTTATTATTTATCTTTTATGAATTTGTAACTTTAGTGTATACTTCCATAGACTGATTCCTTTTATTAACCGAAAGTTATTATTACCAAGTTAAATTAAGTTGCTTGTAAAAATCTTGTGTATATACAGAATTATAAGGTAGTATGCTTAAGGCAATAATAATGCACATACACATTAACTGATTTGGTCTTAGAAGATCATGTACATGAAGATTAGCACAAGTGCATATCTATAGTTATACTATAAATAAAGAAAATCCTTATTTACTAATATTTTCAAAGTTAGAAATGAAAATTACAAATCTACCCTTACTCCTTATTTCCATTAATATTATATTTTACACATGTATAATCTCCTTCTGTTATTACTTATAAGTTAAAAGTTTAACCCAATAAACAATATTCATCTATTTCCTACACGAGACACTTAACCACAATTTCCCAACTATAATTATTTACCATATTAAATTGTTAAGGCTTTGTGTGTGTACTCGCCTAGTATGTTGAATGCTGCTAACATGTATTAATGCATCATAGCTAAAACGTTTATATAGTAAACAAATATCTTCTATTTAATCAAATAAGAAGGTTTATTTAATAAACACAAATTTCTATTTAATTATCAAAAAATCCTATAGAAACAGACTAAACATAAATTACTTTATATAAATGCAATTCAAATTTAACAAACTCAAGTTTTTCCATTTAATTATACATTTATGTGATGCACATTATCAAAAACAAATATTTATGTATTGCTAATATCAGAAAGCTCTACGGCAAATCTAAATTTGATGCTAAAAAATCGAAGATATAAATTTCAGATATTAAAATTGATAGATCAATTCGAATAATAGCAAAGCAAACAAGAATTAGAGATGAATTCAACTTACATGATCTAAATGTCAAATTGATGAGTGATTTTTGTTGCTTTCGATTTCTTGACAAAATCTTCTTTGTTTGCCTTGTTTGGTGTCACTTCGCGATGAAATTAAGTAATTTGATATGGAGCAGGGGTGACCTAAAAGATTCAATCAAATTAATGTAAAGCGGTGCACAAAACCTAAAAAGTTAAATGGATTTAAGTGAATTGACATGAGGCGGTAGTGATAACCTAAACGATCTGATTGAATTTATGTAAATTGATGTAAAGCGGTGTCGAAAACCCAAAATGTTAATCAAATTTAATTGAATTTAGGTGAAAACGGCGATGACAATCTAAAAATTAGTAAAGACTGAATGATACCAAAATAGTATGCACCAAGAAAGTACTTGTTATAGTTCCAAAAAAAAGTAAGTACTTGTTAATGCCGGCCACGTCTTTGGGCCGTTGGTATGTAAATTTTACTCTACAACTAAGAGATTGTGAGTTAAAGTGTCACTGATCTGCGCTAAACAGTCAAGTCAAACAGACTTAAAACAGCTTAAACACAAATGCAATGAAGATCAGAGAATATAGTGAATTCCCGGGTCGTTTAGTCCCAAGGAGACTCAATGGTGTGTAAAACTGATTCAGATGAAGGAGTGATCACTAAGGATAGTGATCTGTAAAGGTTTTGATTAGAATTATAACACTACTGATTGATTGGAATAGAATGGAGTACAGATTTGGAAAGCACAACAATCGAAGAAAGAAACGAAAACGTAAGTTTAAAACTACGATACGCACAAAATAAAAAGTGAAAACTAAGAAATAAAAGACCTAAAAATATGAAAATGACATTTTTGAAATCCTAAAATAAAAGAAAATTATTAGAAAAATAAAATTATTTTTAACACTATTTAATTAATTATTATTAATTAAAAAATATTTTAACTATTTAATAAATACTCTAAAATAAAAGAAAATACGAAATAAGGCTAGAAAAATAAACTTATGATTTTGAAAAATCTAAAATACTATAAAACTAATTTTAAAACTAAAAATATATTTTTCACACTTTTTATCTAAATATTACTAATTAATTATTATTTAAAATACACTTAAATACTAGAAAATAGAAAATAAACCTGGAAAAATAAAATTTTAACTTTGAAAAATCTAAAATATGATAAAACTAATTTTAAAACAGAAAATATATTTTTTAGACTTTTTAATTATTTATTACTAATTAATTACTATTTTTAACTAATTTAAATTATAATAAATACTAAAAAGATAGAGAAAAATCTGAAACTTTTTCTAAAAATCCTATATGATGACAGAAACCTAAGAAAAATGGAAAAACAAGATTAGCTTATTAAAAAGATGAAAAGAAAAATCAAAAAGCTAGAAAACCTTAAATAAACACTATCACTGATTTTTATTTGGACTTTTTCTGGATTTTCTTTTTGAAAACTACTTTACTACTGATTATATGAAACTTTAATAAAGACTAAAAATTTACAACTCACAAATAAGCAGTTTTGATGAGCTTATGATCCAACAGTGGCCTTAATAGCTTATTTGGAGGCAATAAGCTCAAACAAGCTTGACAGATGAAACAAAAGCTCAAAGTAGATGTGAACAAGCTATAGGAACAGAAATGAAGCTAAAAGATACCAAGTAGCACTCTAAAAAGCTATGAACAAACAAATAAGCACTTGGCTTTGAAACAGAAATGGGACAAGATACAAGCTAGTAGCAGCCCTAGCTAATAAGCTCAAAAGTGAAAAACAAGACTTGATACTTCAAGAGGACCAGGTTGGCTTTCCAAAGAACTAGAGAACACAAGATTTGGAGCACTAATAAGCTCTATGAAAGCTTATCAATATGAGCTTAAAACTGCGCACAGGGCAGTTATATGAAACAGGTATCCACAAAAAGCAGTTGAATAAGCACTTAAAAGACTGAGAAACCAAGAACTAGCATTTTTCTATTTTTATACACCAACCAAACTTTAATACCCCAAGAGATTATAAGCTGAATCTATTTAATAAACCCACAGTGAAATTCCCAAGTTTATTCAAAAACGACCCATTGAGAATTTTGACTTTTTGACAGAAACTAAAAGTTGACCAAAATGAGATTTGATCTGATCTTAAGTACTTAATATGTTGTTTTAAGGTGAGATAAGACTAACTTAAGCAAGGTTAACAACTTTTGAACACAAAATGATGATCATGGATCATGAAATCTCAACAGTGACTGCATAAGGCACAATCAAATGAAATTTTGACTTTCAATGAACAAAGACTTGTTTTTATGACTGAACTTAAGTATTTAGACTTAGTTAGATGAATTCCAACAAAACCAAAGACCAAAGTACTTGCAAACTCAAAGAACCAAACACCCTCTTACTTGACTGTTTTGATGTTTTTCACACCAAATCACAATTGTAACCCATAAACTTGAGTGCAGACCTTATAGCATCATTAATTAGGACTAAAGAAACATGAACCAACAGTTACAACAACATAAAACTAGGAATTAAGACAAGAGCTATTTTGACAGTTATAAAGAAATTTATGTAAACTAACAATTTAAAAGATCAACCAACTGTTTTTAAGGATTAAATACACTTAATTACTACTAATGAACACTAAGAACAAGAAATTACAACAACTAATCAACCACAATAGTGAAATGCAAAATTACTTAAAAAGGCTTACAATAGCTTCCAAGCTTAAAATTTAGAACCAAGATCAATGAGCATCCCTATAAGCTTACCAATAAGCTACTAACCCAAGGCCATCCATTATATACCCTGCTCCAGCTGTGAACACTTCCATGGAACCCTTTTTTATTTTTCAAGTATTTAATTGGTATTTTTGTGATTTTTCTATTTTTTTTTTTTTTTGACTTTCAACTGAATTTTAAGATAACTAAAAGCTTCAATGAGCTTTCTAGGAGCTTAAGTGTACTAAATCAGTCCATACAAACTACTGAAAACAACATTTGATCCAACTTGAGATTTTGCATAAATATGAGAAATTGCATAAACTGAAATTTAACTTGACACTTGAATTAAAGGTTCACAAAAGCTTTATTATAACATAATAACTTGAAATACAAAGTTTTAAACTTAAAACATAAACTGAAATTGAAAATTACACTAATTCGACATGAAAAATAAATATTACACTAGATAGATCTTTTCTCCAATGCATCTCTCTCCCTTTATAGAATTTCTTGCATCTCTGATAACCTCTGAATGTATCCCACCAACATTTAGCCATTGGATCTCTCAAATTAATCAAAACCATACATGTGTCTTTTTGGCACCAAATATTTCTCATAGCAGGTTTAATCAATTAATGAATTTGGTTGAGGTAATTAAAGGTTTTGGAGTGTATAGGAGTTGGAGGGGACATGGTATGGGAGGAGGGTTGAAAAATGGGTGAAACCAGGTCCTGGTATTGGAGATTGAGGCTTGGAGAGACACTGCTACAGTATTTCTGGTTTTTGAGCGCGCAAAAGGGTGGGTTTGACTTGTTGACCGAGTGGTATTAATAACAAAAGGGTCAAATTGGTTTGTGGCAGGGCCAAAATGAGTTGTGACCTGGGGGTCAAGGTTCAAGGGTCAAAGGCAGTTGGGTTTGGGCTTGTATTTGGATTGGATTTGGGCCTTAGATATATGTTGATCCGTTTGGTTTAAGTAATAAACAAGGACCAATTTTGCAAATTTGCCAAACTTCAAGGACTGAAAGTGATCATTTCCAAACTTCTCACAAGGACCAATTTTGACAAACATTGATAAAACAAGGACCCTTTTTGCATAAAATCCATTTTTAAAGGTCTAAGGACTAATTTTGCAATTTTCCAAAGTTTAGGGACCTTTCTTGCCAATTGACCAAAGAATCATTCAAGGATCATTTTTAACAACTTAAAATACTTCAGGGACCTTGAATGATAAATTTCCACATTTTGAATTTCAGGGACTAGATTTGACAACTTTTAAAACTTGGGGACTAAAAGCGCCAATTTTGCAAACTTTATACATTTTTCATCTGATTTTGATATTTTTGCATTTAAGACACATAAAACACTGATTTGTGATATTTTGATCATTTTGATGTGTTTTTGAGTGTTTTCAGATGATTTTGCAGTTTAGATTATGTAAAAATGATGAGTATTTGGACACTCATCAATCCCCCACACTGAGATATTGCTAGTCCCTAGCAATGATTTGAGAAAACTTGATGGATTTTATCTCTTTACCAAAAGCCATCACTTCTGGAGTAGCCAATTGTTTTGATTCAAGTAAGAATCTTGGTACAACGATAACCAAATGATTTATTGGCAAATCATAAACCATATAACGGATTTGATGTGTCTTTACCAGAAGCCGTACCCTTCTGGACTAGCCAACTCTTAGATAAATTATCAGAATTATCTTTGGTGAGCTGAATACCAATTATGGATTTTCCACTGCCTTTACCACAAGCCATAACCTTGCGGGCTAGCCAACTCATTATCTTTTGAGGATGATGGGGAGCTGAGGAACCATACAATTTTGGGCAAATTGCAAGCCATATAAACGGATTTGAGAAATCTTTACCAAGAGCCGTTTGCTCCTGGATTAGCCAATCCTTTAGTCTTACAGACATGGCGGACTGATAACCAAATGAGAAAGTGTAGAACACTTGCTCCAAAAAAAAATTTTTGGCCAAAAACGGGGGAATTAGGTAATATATATGATAAAATTCGTGAGAATTCCCCCCCACACTTAGAAATGAATATTGCCCTCAATATTCAAAGTACCGGCGGTTATGCCGAAACAAAGAACGTAAAAGGGAAATACTACGGCCATTATTTTAAAAGATGATTTTTTTTTTTAGAAGACTTATATACACAACATGTGGGGCAACCCCCCCCCCCCCACACTAGGGTGGTAGAACAGAGAAAGAAGACAGAAATATGGGTGAAAACCCATATGGTGCGTGCTAATGTTTTTGATTACCGAGTCACTAACTTGACTCGACCCCGAATTCATTGGTTCATGGGGAAAGTAACGTGGAAAACCAATCTCGACCGGACTTTCATTCACAATGTTAAAAACATATGAACATCAGAAAGTTCCACTCCGACGAGACACAACCGGTATTTTAATAGTAGAAACTATAAAGCATAATACCGGGGTCAAAAATGGTGTCCTCATTCCCGGAAGAGAAAAGGGAAAGAGCAACCACACCATTTGTGAAGAATGGAATAAATATGTGCATCACAATGCATGTCCATTCTTCATTAGAAAGAAGCAAATCACCATTTTTTACATTTTTAAGCTTAAACTTTAAGCTTGTATGGTGATTATTAAAGGAGTTTCCGGAAGGGAGGATTGGGGACGATTCTTCGTTTAATAAACTGTTAAGAAAAAGGATGTCCCCCTCTGAATCAAAGTAATTATCATCAACCCCTGTTGGGATTGATTCATCACTTAGAAAAGCATCGACTTCTTTCCAAAAATTATCATCTTCCTCATCCGGATTGAAGGAAGGAATGGAAAAGTCGGAAACAATAGGATCAGGATATGAAATGGATGATGTATCTCCATGAAGCAACTTCTCAATGAGAAGAATGTCCCTTTCGATATCAATTGGAGCGTGATCAATCTCCCAAGGAACAGAATCACTAGCCAAGTATGCATCAATCTCTTCCAAGATTGAGTCACTTCCCTCAAAAGGAGTGATAGAAGGAGTAGAATTGGCTATGATAGGTTGATTTTCAAATATGATTGGATCCTTAGAAGAGAATTCAGCTTCATCCACAAAGTTAACAAGCTCAATACGACAAACTGATTCCGAAGGTGGGACAAGTGGAGTGCTCTTAGAGCTAGCAGTTTTCACCACTTCCGATGAAATCTCCGAATCAAGATCATCATCATCAAGAATACTCCTGACATCTTTGGTACAACATTCAAACCATTTGTTTGAACCAGGGTTGATTTTCATAGCTTTCAGCTCAGCACGTTTTTGGTGAACACTCTTAACCGTGAAATTAGAGAGTGTTGCATCGATTCTTTTGGATTTTTGATCGATTGTGGCAACACTATGTTTGTTCAGAGGTTTGGAGTTCTGTTTGATATTCAACGTGAGTTTTTCGTTATCAACCCGTAGAGTCAACTCTTCAGCAAATACATCGATTATAGCACGGCTCGTTCTCAAGAAAGCTCTCCCTAAGATGAGGGGAACTCTAGGATCTGCATCAAAGTTCACTACAACAAAGTCAGTGGGAAAATGAAACTTCCCTACTTTTACCACGACATCCTCAGCTATTCCAAGCGGACGAGTTATGGTACAGTCCGCTAGCTCGAGAGTCATACAAGTAGGAGTAAGTTCAGGGAGAGAAAGCTTCTTCCACACTGAGAGTGGCATGAGGTTAATGCTAGCGCCAAGATCGGCCAAGGCGGAGCATTGAACCATCCCCAAGAAATCACATGGGATTAAAAACTTGCCAGGGTCTTCAAGCTTTTCGGGAAGCTTTTTAAGAAGGACCGCCGAGCATTGCTCATTGAGAGGAGTTTTAGCCATCTCTGATAACTTATCTTTGTTGCTTAGTAACCCTTTAAGAGTGGATGCAAATTTGGGCATGAGAACGAGAGCATCAACGAAGCTTATATCAAAGTGCAATTCATTGAAAATTTGGAAAAATTTTTCCATTTGCTCTTTGTTTTTGTCTTGAAGCTTCTCATCATGCATTCTTGATGGGTAAGGAAGAGAAGATTTGGATTTCTGTTTCTCAACAGGAGCTACAGGAGGTTCAAAAACAACTCCTTGATTTGACTTGGGTTTCTGGACCACTTGAGGTTGGACTACCGAAGGTAGGACGTGTGCTGTACTTCGTGGGCTTGAATAATGCACTTTGTCCGTAGTTTCCTTGGTAACTTGACTCATTGGCACAGGTGGAGGTGGCATTGGAGTCGTAGGTCCATTGTGTTTCCTCGGTTCACTTTCCACTACCTTAGGGAGAGAAGAAGAAGAAGAGGTAGTAGGAACAGCAGGTCCAGTGTATGAAATACCACTTCGGGTTGTGATCGCCTTAGCATCGCCCCTCGGGTTAGCGATCGTGTTGCTCGGTAAAGTACCTGAGCCCGAGGGTCGATCATTTAAAGACTTCTTCAGATCAGCAATCTGACTGACCAACAACCTGTTCATTTCATCTTGGGATTTCATAAACTGCTTCAGTAACTCATCAGATGATGGTCCTGGAGGAGTAATGACGGGAGGAGCTGGAGGGATAATTTGGGGTCGTATGTTTTGATTATGACCAAAATTCCCTTGATTAGGATTCATATTCCCATGAAATTGATTCCCTCGATTGAAATTGTTTTGATGAAGGTTCCCCTGATGTTGGAAACCTTGATTGGGTGCAGG
Source organism: Chrysanthemum makinoi (assembly GCA_910596185.1). Taxonomy (NCBI): domain Eukaryota; kingdom Viridiplantae; phylum Streptophyta; class Magnoliopsida; order Asterales; family Asteraceae; genus Chrysanthemum; species Chrysanthemum makinoi. The sequence goes on along the minus strand of OU343220.1, from coordinate 310,081,280 downwards.
ATAGAAATTACCTTGGTTTTGATAACCTTGGTTCATTCTAGGTTGGTTTTGATTTCGGTTGTGCATGTTATGATTCTGGTTGAAACCGGGTGGTGCCTGATTAGTGTTAGCACGGTAGTGTGGTTCAGCATGTGGTCGGTATTGATTATGGTTTACCGAAGCTACGGGGGCTTGGTAAAAGGAAGCATCGGTTGCTTGACAATCATAGTACGCGTGTGGACCACTACAAGTTTCACACACCTTGTTTACGGCTTTGACTGGCTCAGGCTTATGAATTTCGCTTTTGATTTCCTTAACATCCTTAATCATACAACGGATGGCATCCGTTAGAGCAGCTATCGGAGCTGCTAATTCAGAAGAGTTACTGGATGAAGGAGCAGGAGTGTTAGGAGTATTGACTTTGTTGCGAGAAATAGGAACTTTTGATTTTTGCTCGCAAATCTCAATCACATCTTTAGGTCTAGGATTCAAGATATTGCCTACCTGCGGCTGCATTCAAGGAATCTTGATCATTACCGTTCAACCCATTGTAAAAGATATTGACTTGTTGAAGCTCTGTGAATTCATGATGGGGGCATTTCCTGAGGAGATCTTTGAATCTCTCCCATGCCTCTCCAAAGTTTTCATCGAAATTTTGACGAAATCCCGAAATTTCATTTTTAAGATTAGTCGTCTTTGATGGAGGAAAGAAGTAATTCACAAACTTTTGAACAAGATCCTCCCAAGTTTCGATAGATCGAGGGGGTTCTTGTTCCAGCCAAATCCGGCCGTCCCCTCAAGAGAGAATGGAAAAAGCATCAACTTGATGACTTTTTGTGGCACATCCTTGTAATTGATAGTTGAAGTCAATTTGTTAAACCAACGGATGTGTGCATACGGGTCTTCACGATCAAACCCGTGGAATTGATTTGTAGACACAAGTTGGATCAAATGTGTCTTCAATTCGAAGTGATCAGAATTGATTACGGGTAAAACGATGGCATCTCCATAACCCTCGGTGGGTGCTTGGAGCATTTCCGCCATAGTACGTTCGTCTGCCATTTCGACAGGAGGTGGTGGTGGTAGACGTTCCTCAGTCACGGCTGAAGGAGCTGAACGTCCTCTACGTCTTCGAGGAATCTTTCCTAGTTCAGAAAGTGGACTTTTAGAACTGGAAGAACGAGTGCGCATGCACTATGTATAAAAACCAATTTTCAAAACAAATGAGGCAAAACACAAGTGAACTTAACCAATAATCACAAATGAAATGGCTTCTTTGAAAAAGGTACACCAAATCACAAGTGACACACAGGCAAGTTTTAAATCGATGTTCGGAACTTATTAATGGTCGCACCCCAGTTAGGTAGCAATGCCTGCCTTGATTTGCGGTGGTTGATTTTTATGTATTCAATTAAGTACCACTGAAAAGACGTAGGTAAGATTTGTGCAGATGGGTTCAAAAACTTTTGGACAATATTTTTGTTATCGTCCCGTTTAACCAAATCGTATCTCTTCAAGAATCACCTTAAAAGAGGATACAAAATAGAAAACGTTCCGATTGTTTTGTTTTATATTTTTTTTGGTGTTTTAACACTTTAGGAAAAGTGCTAATGAACTTTTTGGTTTTCTTATAACTTTACAAAAACTTTTTACAAATGGTGGGTATGTGCAACAATGGATCTGAAAATGGCTAAACACACGCTAAAGCCTCCCCGGCAGCGGCGCCAAAAATTTGATCTGCGCTAAACAGTCAAGTCAAACAGACTTAAAACAGCTTAAACACAAATGCAATGAGGATCAGAGAATATAGTGAATTCCCGGGTCGTTTAGTCCCAAGGAGACTCAATGGTGTGTAAAACTGATTCAGATAATGGAATGATCACTAAGGATAGTGATCTGTAAAGGTTTTGATTAGAATTATAACACTACTGATTGATTGGAATAGAATGGAGTACAGATTTGGAAAGCACAACAATCAGAAGAAAGAAACGTAAACGTAAGTTTAAAAACTACGTATACGCACAAAATAAAAAGTGAAAACTAAGAAATAAAAGGCCTAAAAATATGAAAATAACATTTTTGGAATCCTAAAAATAAAAGAAAATTATTAGAAAAATAAAATTATTTTTAACACTATTTAATTAATTATTATTAATTAAAAACTATTTTAACTATTTAATAAATACTCTAAAATAAAAGAAAATACGAAATAAGGCTAGAAAAATAAACTTATGATTTTGAAAAATCTAAAATACTATAAAACTAATTTTAAAACTAAAAATATATTTTTCACACTTTTTATCTAAATATTACTAATTAATTATTATTTAAAATACACTTAAATACTAGAAAATAGAAAATAAACCTGGAAAAATAAAATTTTAACTTTGAAAAATCTAAAATATGATAAAACTAATTTTAAAACAGAAAATATATTTTTTAGACTTTTTAATTATTTATTACTAATTAATTACTATTTTTAACTAATTTAAATTATAATAAATACTAAAAAGATAGAGAAAAATCTGAAACTTTTTCTAAAAATCCTATATGATGACAGAAACCTAAGAAAAATGGAAAAACAAGATTAGCTTATTAAAAAGATGAAAAGAAAAATCAAAAAGCTAGAAAACCTTAAATAAACACTATCACTGATTTTTATTTGGACTTTTTCTGGATTTTCTTTTTGAAAACTACTTTACTACTGATTATATGAAACTTTAATAAAGACTAAAAATTTACAACTCACAAATAAGCAGTTTTGATGAGCTTATGATCCAACAGTGGCCTTAATAGCTTATTTGGAGGCAATAAGCTCAAACAAGCTTGACAGATGAAACAAAAGCTCAAAGTAGATGTGAACAAGCTATAGGAACAGAAATGAAGCTAAAAGATACCAAGTAGCACTCTAAAAAGCTATGAACAAACAAATAAGCACTTGGCTTTGAAACAGAAATGGGACAAGATACAAGCTAGTAGCAGCCCTAGCTAATAAGCTCAAAAGTGAAAAACAAGACTTGATACTTCAAGAGGACCAGGTTGGCTTTCCAAAGAACTAGAGAACACAAGAATTGGAGCACTAATAAGCTCTATGAAAGCTTATCAATATGAGCTTAAAAACTGTGCACAGGGCAGTTATATGAAACAGGTATCCACAAAAAGCAGTTGAATAAGCACTTAAAAGACTGAGAAACCAAGAACTAGCATTTTTCTATTTTTATACACCAACCAAACTTTAATACCCCAAGAGATTATAAGCTGAATCTATTTAATAAACCCACAGTGAAATTCCCAAGTTTATTCAAAAACGACCCATTGAGAATTTTGACTTTTTGACAGAAACTAAAAGTTGACCAAAATGAGATTTGATCTGATCTTAAGTACTTAATATGTTGTTTTAAGGTGAGATAAGACTAACTTAAGCAAGGTTAACAACTTTTGAACACAAAATGATGATCATGGATCATGAAATCTCAACAGTGACTGCATAAGGCACAATCAAATGAAATTTTGACTTTCAATGAACAAAGACTTGTTTTTATGACTGAACTTAAGTATTTAGACTTAGTTAGACAGAATTCCAACAAAACCAAAGACCAAAGTACTTGCAAACTCAAAGAACCAAACACCCTCTTACTTGACTGTTTTGATGTTTTTCACACCAAATCACAATTGTAACCCATAAACTTGAGTGCAGACCTTATAGCATCATTAATTAGGACTAAAGAAACATGAACCAACAGTTACAACAACATAAAACTAGGAATTAAGACAAGAGCTATTTTGACAGTTATAAAGAAATTTATGTAAACTAACAATTTAAAAGATCAACCAACTGTTTTTAAGGATTAAATACACTTAATTACTACTAATGAACACTAAGAACAAGAAATTACAACAACTAATCAACCACAATAGTGAAATGCAAAATTACTTAAAAAAGCTTACAATAGCTTCCAAGCTTAAAATTTAGAACCAAGATCAATGAGCATCCCTATAAGCTTACCAATAAGCTACTAACCCAAGGCCATCCATTATATACCCTGCTCCAGCTGTGAACACTTCCATGGAACCCTTTTTTATTTTTCAAGTATTTAATTGGTATTTTTGTGATTTTTCTATTTTTTTGACTTTCAACTGAATTTTAAGATAACTAAAAGCTTCAATGAGCTTTCTAGGAGCTTAAGTGTACTAAATCAGTCCATACAAACTACTGAAAACAACATTTGATCCAACTTGAGATTTTGCATAAATATGAGAAATTGCATAAACTGAAATTTAACTTGACACTTGAATTAAAGGTTCACAAAAGCTTTATTATAACATAATAACTTGAAATACAAAGTTTTAAACTTAAAACATAAACTGAAATTGAAAATTACACTAATTCGACATGAAAAATAAATATTACACTAGATAGATCTTTTCTCCAATGCATCTCTCTCCCTTTATAGAATTTCTTGCATCTCTGATAACCTCTGAATGTATCCCACCAACATTTAGCCATTGGATCTCTCAAATTAATCAAAACCATACATGTGTCTTTTTGGCGCCAAATATTTCTCATAGCAGGTTTAATCAATTAATGAATTTGGTTGAGGTAATTAAAGGTTTTGGAGTGTATAGGAGTTGGAGGGGACATGGTATGGGAGGAGGGTTGAAAAATGGGTGAAACCAGTGTCAGTATTGGAGATTCAGGGCTTGGAGAGACACTGCTACAAAGATTTCTGGTTTTGAGCGCGCAAAAGGGTGGGTTTGACTTGTTGACCGAGTGGTATTAATAACAAAAGGGTCAAATTGGTTTGTGGCAGGGCCAAAATGAGTTGTGACCTGGGGGTCAAGGTTCAAGGGTCAAAGGCAGTTGGGTTTGGGCTTGTATTTGGATTGGATTTGGGCCTTAGATATATGTTGATCCGTTTGGTTTAAGTAATAAACAAGGACCAATTTTGCAAATTTTCCAAACTTCAAGGACTGAAAGTGATCATTTCCAAACTTCTCACAAGGACCAATTTTGACAAACATTGATAAAACAAGGACCCTTTTTGCATAAAATCCATTTTTAAAGGTCTAAGGACTAATTTTGCAATTTTCCAAAGTTTAGGGACCTTTCTTGCCAATTGACCAAAGAATCATTCAAGGATCATTTTTAACAACTTAAAATACTTCAGGGACCTTGAATGATAAATTTCCACATTTTTGAATTCCAGGGACTAGATTTGACAACTTTTAAAACTTGGGGGACTAAAACTGCCAATTTTGCAAATTTTATACATTTTTCATCTGATTTTGATATTTTTGCATTTAAGACACATAAAACACTGATTTGTGATATTTTGATCATTTTGATGTGTTTTTGAGTGTTTTCAGATGATTTTGCAGTTTAGATTATGTAAAAATGATGAGTATTTGGACACTCATCAGTCACAAAGACATGTATGATATACATGCCCCATTTTGGGTTAGGGCGGGCTGGGTCGACGCATAGGGCCCTAATTTTCTGAGGGGCACCAGTTTATCAAAAGCCCATTATGTATATATGGTAATATAAAGCCTTTTTATAAGCCCAATATTGAGTCTAAGATTCAACAAGTCAGATATATTGATCAATGTCAGTGTATGTTATCCTTTTATCCTGGCTATGTCAGGTTGCAGCGGCGAGATATCATGCAATTAAAATATTCATCGAAATTTTTTTTAGTTCTATATTTTACAATATAATAGATATACACATGACGACAATTTTAGTTTTAAATAATTTTATGCAATAACTAAAATTTTCATATAAAAACTGTAGATTATTCACGTAATGTTGTGACAATACTGAGTTGGTATCAGGTATATTGTAAAGGTATGAGGTTAAAGTAATTGACAATGTCCCGTAGTCGTAAGCTATCACTAAATAATAACACCATTCGAATTTTAAAAATCACTTGCATAATACAAAGAAAATTTAGGTCTCTGAACACAATGTTTGTTATATTTGTCCCACATAGATGGATGATACAAGTACAAGATTACTTATAAAGATAAAGAAAAATTAAATATTTAAGAAATCATGTGGGTTACTTTAAAGAGTATAATAATTATTATACAAATATATAATATATATATATATATATAAATATAATATATATATATATATATATATAAATAGCACTTACAAATATATATATAATAAATATAATATATATATATATATATATATATATATATATATATATATATATATATATATATATATATATATATATATATATATATATTAAATATTTAAGAAATCATGTCCGATTTTTATAAAACAAAGTTTTTAGTTTTTACGATAAGTTTAATCAAAAAAATTCTAAAAGGTGTATATGTTGATTCTCGAGACACTCTTGCGATTTAATAATATTTTTTAAACATTGAAATTTAGTATGCATTTTTAAACTCTATTGATTTAAAAATATCATTTTCAAACGACTTTTATGCGCTAGCCGAACCGTTGGTGACTCCGGTTCCCGGTTGAACCCGTTGATCCGGTCCGTTTTGTAAAACTATATGTACCATCAACTCGTTTACATATAAAATGTATGAAGATTTGTGTGTTGTATTAGTTTGTACAATATGTATAATAACAAGTATTTTTCATATTAGGGTGTTTTAAAAATAACATTTATTAGGTATTTATTGTTATAGACGTTTTTTTCTTTTATTAAATTACTTTGTATTTTTTTTAAAACATGTATACAAAAAGTGCTTTAAAGTATTGCAACAAATGTTATTATAGATGCACTTGTTAAAAATTTTCCATTATAAACAAGTGTTGAATTTTAAATTTTAAGTTTTCCTTTTGAGGAATGTTCCAAATGCTTTATCTATACTATATAAAATGGAAAAATGGTCAAAGTGGAAAAGTGAAAAATGTTGAAAGTTGAATGTTGAAAACATGGTCAAAGGAGAGAGAAATAAATAATATAATTAATACTCTTATTAAAACACCCCATTACTTAAAAGTACAATAATTTATTCACATTGTACACCTAATTAAAAGCACATCTACCAAATTAAAAACAACCAATTGAAACCGATACCGGGTTGACCCGTTGAAACCGATACCGGGTTGACATGTTGAAACCGATACGGGTTGACCGGCGCTTCAAACCCGGCGGGCTGACCCGGTTTAATTTGCATTTTTTCGACCCAACCTATCGGTTTGACTCGGTTTAAATCGACCTGTGTTTTTATCGGAACGGTTCAACCAGTTGAACCACCCGGGTGAAATCGGGTTTCAAATTTGACAAAATTATATGAGAAATGATGAAGTAGTTGTGGAACCCGTGACAATTTTTTTGAAATGAGAGACCAAGTAATTGTAGTTTTTGGTTTATTTTGCTTTGACACATGTAATTTGTCATTTGTATAATGTTATTTTAAAAAATGTTGCTCTTGCACCATTTAAGGGACTAGCATATATGAATCATCGTTTAAAAGTTAATATATATTGTATAGCCCTTTGTCCAGTGTATCAATAATGTTATGTAAGTTTATTAAAATCACAAAAAATAAATAGTATTGTTATCTTTAGCGATAATTATTTGTACCTCAAACAAATAGCTTTGAACAATGCATAAATATCTATACAAATTGATAGTACAAAATAATCTTATATGGTGATATCCAATTTGCAAAGTTACAATTTTAAAAGCCAAACACCAAATGATAAACGTTACACATGTAAAAAAAATAGTTATCACTGCCTAAATTACTGACAAAACAAGAAAAGGCGGTCACACATGTTGCCTATACCTCTAAACTACAATATAATATTGCCAACTACATAATACCGTTGCTTTTTGTAATGCTTGAATCTATTATTACTAAAACTCTTAATAACTTAAAACAATCCTATTAGAAAACATACTCACACACTTAGATCAACTCCACATAATTTTTTAAAAAACTATATATTTATGCTGCTATGCAACCACGCATCAGAATTGTAGTTATTCAAAAACGATTCTCTAATGCTACAAATACAGCTTGTTGAAAGAAACTTATGGGTCATCGGAACTTTGCAAAAAACTAGACATCGCTGCCGCTAGGCGCGGGTACTCGTCTAGTACTGTAGTATAGATAAAATATAGTACCCTATCATACATACAATATCATATGTGCCACCATAAAGTTTAAAAGCAATGAATTGTTGCAGCAAGTACATGACTTGGCCAAAAAAAAAGTTTGATAATATGTCTATGGTTTTAATCCTTCGTTAGATTATGAATGATTTTTTATTTTCGATGCCACTCTTTGTTACTTGTCATGGTGAAAACACAAAAATTATAGAGAAAACTAACAACCTACCTCCATTTTACTGATCTATGATTATGAAAGTGCATGTTTGTTGCCCTGGCTACTAATTTGGTTCATATAATTAATTGTTGGCTATGACAGTTTCATACTATCTAAGCAATAAACCTTACATGTCTTTGCTACACCAATATGATTATATACCCCACATAGCCACACTAAAAATCCATATAGTGAAATGAAAACATACCTTCACTTTCGAGCATGTAAACCCCTCAGGTGTTTTCGTGTTTAATTAAATCCTCGTGGAATATACCATGGATCATTTGGTTACCCGTTTTGCAAACTGCTTCTTGAATCCTTAATAAGAGTATCGTGATTTAAGTTAACTGCAAGCACCTGCAATTCAACAAATAGCCGATCATAAACTGGAATTTGATTTTTTTCGAACATCTGTATAGCTAATAACAGTAAAAGAACGCATACCAGTATTAATAAATGATCCTGAATCATATATACCAAAAATCACTCGTTTTGGCTCGTTACCCTACCCACCTTGTTTTTCATCGTTGCATAGAATGTTGATACCAAAATTAAGTATTCACACACCATGGTTGTAAGTACCGATAAGTAAAAGTCTTAAAACTGACATTTGATGCAAATACCTGTATACTTGACTATCTTTGTTTGAAAAACAAAGACTGACCTTGTAAGACAACATTTTTTGGTGCAATCTACGTGGATCGAGCTCCAGTTCCGTGGCATCCACCGTCAAATGTTTTAGAAGTTGTACCCCAAAAACCGGCAAATTTCACAGTTGCTCAAGTCAAGTCCTTAAACGACTCCCCTCAATTCTTATCCTTTGACCCCCTGCCATTTCTCTTCCTCTCCTGGTGGTTCTGCTTTGGACTAAACGGGAGTGACACCCTTACGCTTCTGCTCATATGGATCAAATTCAGGCGAGTCTGGTTGCAATTGTTGTAGGGGTATGCAAACGCTTATGTTGCTGCAAGGAGTGCTCCTGTTGCAACTGCTGCTGATTTTGCTGCGACAACCCTTTCAAAATACACCCCAGTTGACCAGTTTGCACACGCACCCATGTTGCCACCCCCCCCCCCTTTGTAACTGTTTGGAGAACTTTATATTGTGAATTACAGGTTGCACTAAAAATAATTTGAGTTAGAGGTGGAACCGGGACTGAACTAAAACTGCTAAATTGAAAATTTTAGGACCGAATCATCTGTTAACATATTTATAAAACTATATGTATACATCTGAGTTTACACAGTGGTTTCGCAAAATGATTAAAGAAGAACAAATATTGAAATGGACAGCCCCAATTAAGTATAACTAGTTAATAACAATAAGCGATGTTGGCAATGTAAATACCGAACTGCAAGCATAGTTTCACTTGAATTCACCTTGAGTCATAGGATTTACACGTTCAATATATTCATGGGAACTGCAACCACTTATTAGAATGGCCAATTCCTCTTGAATTCAAACTTGACCATCTGTCCTCTAAGAATGTGTTTGTGTTTACCATTGTTGATAAACAATTGTGTGTTTGGTTTGAGTTTGAGAGGGTATGCAAAATGCAGTATGCAAAGTAGGCAAAAAGACAAAATTTGGAGGGAATTTAACTAACAATATAAACTGTAAATTAATGATCTTTAACTGTCATACAAAGTTACTATATATAGTTTTCTAAGAGGTGTTATGTGAAAGGGTATCATGGTTCAAAATTAACCAGTGGTCATGCCTTTTCACAATAACTACCAATAACCAACTTTTAACTAATTGTCTTAGGGTCTGCAAGCCTTTGGCCAAGACCAGTTGATTTTATGCAGCCTTATTGGCATATGTTACATGGCTGCAATCATCACAACTACTAAATAATGTACATAATAATGTGGCTAAATTTCTAAACATGATTAAAGTTGAATTGATCTTAACAGTTTTCAACATTCTCCCCCTTATGATCAAAATAACCTTTAATCTGTTTTTTCTTTATGCTTCCTTGATGTGATCAACTAATGATGATAAAATCATCACTAGAATTGCTGATGGTGTCCCTTTCTTCTTTCTTAACTGCTACACTTGTGCTTCCCTTTTCAAAATGGTCTTTTATCTTCATTTGGTAAGTAGCTTGATATTGGTTGCCCTTCTTTGTTTCTTCCATATCTACTAATTCAACTCCAAAGTGTTTAACTTTGTTCTTCTCTTAACATATTCAGTCTTGTCCAAAGGGTGTTGTCACTTGATCTTCTTGATCACCACAGTGACTTTGAGGGCAGCTATACTCTTTGCCTTGATCCACATATATTGTGGTCTTCTTTAGAACAGACTCTTGTTCCAATTGCGGCACCCTTGTAGTGCTATAGTAGCACTTAAATACATCTAAGTATTTGTTGTAACACTCTTTAATTTCTTCACCATCATATGAGAGACCAAACATCTCTGCTATATAACCGAACTCTTTTGCAAAATATACACTTAGGTATCCTCCTAAGCTTTCAACTATCTTATAGAGATCCATTAAATGTATCTCTATGCCATTTATCTTTGGGAGTATGGGACCAGGCATTTCCTTTTTCAAATATACATCATATAACCATTTGAAAGCATTGTAAAATTTGTCCCTAAATATGTCCCATTCTTGACTGACTAGATCATCATGTTTTATAAGATCAAGAAAAGAAATGTACTCATTAAAGGAACTCACTTTTGTTGGATATAACACACCTTTTACATAGACACCGTCTCCATATTTGGGTATGTATCCAGCTGTTGTTGCTTTTTTTGGACATTCATAGGCATGATGTCCAAATTCTTCACATCTATAACACTTTTGTGTCCAAACAATTTTCTTTTCTGACTTTCCTTCCTCACAATCAGAATTTTCCTCAAATGATTTGTAAAAATCATTCAAGTACTGATTTTACATCATTTTCATCTTGCTCTCTTCAAATTTGCAGTTTTCAAGATCTCTGAACATGTACACAGGTCTACACTTATTGTTCTTGAAGATCAAATCCATTCCTCGGGCTTCTAATTGATCTGTAGACAGTATGTTTAGAGTCACATCTGGTGTATATTGCACACCAGGTATGCAAAAAATTTATTTGCCAATTCTGATGTTGATTTCTCCAATTCCATGTATGAACAAGAATTTTCCCTTTCCTTGTAGTTTCTTCACATTGAATTTTTCTTTCAACTTTCCAAATAGATTCTTGTTTGAACATACATGCTTTCTAATATTCTTGCTGATATACCAGATTATGTCCCAATTTCCTTCATCAGTCCCTTCAATCATGAAGTCAGTCTGCATGTGTATACTTTCAGGATGTAAGGTCTGAGTATACACCTTTTGATCTGTATTTCCTTCTTTGACTTTTGGGTTTGCAGCCTCATAATTCCTTTTCTTGTTTGGAAAATTACTGATAATGTGTCCTCTTAGTCTGCATCCATAACACTTTTGTCTCTTGTATCTGTTTAAGACATTATGGGACTGTGTTTGAGGGATTGCAAAGTTGACACTTCAATTTCTTCCATCTTTTTCCTTAGCATCTCTTTGCAGTCATTGGTGATTTGTCTAATACTTCCAAGTCTTGACTCTCTTTCTCTTCTCAATTCTCTTTAAATAAAATCATATTGAAGTCTCTTTCTTAAAGGTCTCCCAAGAATTTTGCTATGATGTTAATTATTAGAATGGCCAATTCCTCTTGAATTCATACTTGACCATCTGTCCTCTAAGAATGTGTTTGCGTTCACCATTGTTGATAGAAAATTGTGTGTTTGGTTTGAGTTTGAGAGGGTATGCAAAATGCAATATGCAAAGTTGGCAAAAAGACAGAATTTGGAGGGAATTTAACTAACAATATAAACTGTAAATTGATGATCTTTAACTATCATACAAAGTTCCTATATATAGTTTTCTAAGAGGTGTTATGTGAAAGGGCATGATGGTTCAAATTTAACCAATGGTCATGCCTTTTCACAATAACTACCAATAACCAACTTTTAACTAACTGTCTTAGGGTCTGCAAGCCTTTGGCCCAGACCAGTCGATTTTATGCAGCCTTATTGGCATATGTTAAATGGTTGCAATCATTACAACTATTAAAAAAATGTACATAATAATGTGGCTAAGGTTCTAAACATGATTAAATTGAATTGATCTTAACATTTTCCAACACCACTTTCTTGTTGGATTTCATTAACACCTGTTACAAAATTACAACAACAACCGTAAACAATTAATATAATTTAGACTACCGAACGCATACAACAAGTTCCTATGGCAGTAATGTATTTATAAAGCAAGCATTCATATGCATAAAAGTTCATTGTTTAACATACCTTCGCATGATAGGCGTTTCTATCGGTTATGTATGTGCGACACGGAGCATCCATTTTTCTGCTTTTCGGTGACATTTACTACAATAGCAAGTCATTGGTCTTCAGTACAATTTAAAGAACGGCTTACATATAATATGCAGCAAGTAGAAAATGTGTACAAATAAATTTGCAAACCTTGATTGATAAGTTGATTCAATCTGTTGTTGGCACCACCGGCTTTTGAAGTGGTCGTCGTTTCTTTTTGCATACCTGTAATACCTGAACTGCCACGGGATTCAGTATAATCCAAAATGAGTCGTACACAATCAAGTATCCGAATTATGTATTACTATTAATAGTCATCAAACATACCCATATACAACATAGTTGAACGTTCAGTCGGTATGTATGTATCCGTCAAAGTATTTCCAGAAACCGTGTGCCAAAGAGAGACTACTCTTAGGTATTAACGAATATGGCAGTAAACAAAGGGCAAGCACTAATCTGATTACTTTCTGACGTCATAAACATATCGGTCTCGAAAGGCTCACAACTGATATCGTTCTAAGGAATCTGTCTAGCCTTTGAGAACGTCTGTAATGATTCTTTATCATTCATAGGCAGCACAAAAAAAAAGACAAATAAAAGAAAAAATTTTCCAAAGAGATACTGCTCTTAGGCATTAACAAATATGGCAGTAAACAAAGGGTGTGTGCCATATACGATTCATAACAATCGTCAGTAGCAGTTATAAAAAAATGTGGAAAAGCAGAAAACCTAAAACGAAAGTTGTATAGAATAACAACAAATATCACCTTGCAAAAAACTGTCGGCATACAAAAACCCCAGACGCCAAAAAATGCAAACGCCGAAATAAGTACTACGGAACTAAAATAATACATTGTGGCAAGAATAAACAGGTAAATAAATAGCTGTGAGAAAAAGGATATAATGAACTGGTTTTTTATTTTTTATTTTTTTTTTTTGGTTACTTGCAATAACTCCTCGAACCGTAATCTGTTGTGTCCATGGTTGCAGTCTCTTTGAAACTTCAGCAAGATCTTACTGCAAAGTTACACCTAAAGTAGTTGTAACCATCAGTAAGTGTTGGAATCACTCCTAGACCTAAATCAAGTGTTAGTGATTCATATGTAATAGTTAGCTTAATATGGCCTTTATGTTAGTAATTAGCCTTAGGCTTATGAAGAAGGCCCATAAGCCTAGGCCTAGTCCAATAAGGAAAAGGATGAGAACTAGGAGTGTTGCCCTAGCTTCCCTCCTATAAATACCTTGTTATAACCTTCACTTGAAGGTTGGTTGTTCAATTTATTTCTTTCACACATACTCTACGCGTAACCATCTTAGTATATCGTGTGTGTGTGTTTGGTTGATTGTTCATCCGCCTCTTTTCTCTTCTCTATTCTTTTTATTATTACTTGTGTTGCATATTTGGGAACCTAACAGTGGTATCAGACACTTTCATGTCTTTGATCATATTACAAAACGCCACAACAAAACACCATTTGAGCTTCTCCACAACCGTAAACCGAATCTCAAACACTTTCATGTCTTTGGATCTCTTTGCTATCCGAATAATGATCGTGATGACTTTGGAAAGCTCAAAGCCAAAGCTGACATTGGAATCTTTATTGGATATTGTGAGAATTCAAAAGGTTACCGGATATGGAATCGTCGTATAAAGCAGATTATGGAAACGATTGATGCTAATTTTGATGAACTTACTAAAATGGCTTCTGAGTATAACAACTTGGAACCCGGTCACAACCGCTTAAACTTTCCCCAAACCCCATCATCAGCTGATTCAAGCCCTCAGCTTACTCGTCAACAAATGGAAAGACTATTTTCTCCTCTGTTCAGTGACAATATTGATGAACGTGCTCCGTGTGTATCCGCGTTTCCGCTCAACCTGATAATACTCTAATACCTGATACACCTCGCTACAACAACTCTCGTTGAAGATGCACCACCAGTTGACTCTACAACAACAGTTGAACAAACTGCTTCCAATGACGCTGAACCAGCTGATGATGTTCTCAATGAAGTACCCCCACCTGCAGATTTTGATCCAAATGCGTTCTTTAACCCGTTTGCTAATGAAACTGCTGCATCTGATGTCGCGGAATCATCTACAAGCCATTTGAATCCTCGGAATCCGCATAATGTATATCAACATCAACCCTCTACACATCGATGGACAAAAGACCATCCTCTGGAAAATATTATTGGCAACCCGAATCAACCCGTCGTTACGAGACAACGTCTTCACACAGACGGTGAACATTGCATTTATGCACTCCCTGTCTGCCAAACTGAACCCAAAAACATTAAGGATGCAATGACAAAAGAAACCTGGATTGAATCCATGCAAGAAGAACTCAACCAATTCAAACGTCTTGAAGTATGGGAACTGGTTGAAAGACCATCAGGGTCTACGTCATTGGTCTAAAATGGATTTGGAAGTACAAATTGGATCTTTGAAGAGAATGTCATCGAAACAAGTCACGTCGGTGGCTAAGGGTTATAGACCGGAAGAGGGTATTGACTTTGAAGAATCATTTGCTCCGGTTGCTCGTCTTGAGTCTGTTCGGATATTTCTGGCGTTCGCAGCTCATATGAACATAACGGTCTTTCAAATGGACGTCAAAACTGCCTTTCTGAATGGTCAACTGAAAGAAACGGTTTATGTCAGCCAGCCAGAAGGATTCGTTGATCCCGCGCTTCCGAACCATGTCTACAAACTGAACAAAGCTCCGTATGGTCTCAAACAAGCTCCTCGGGCATGGTATGATAAGCTATCATCTTTCCTCATTGCCAATAATTTTACCAAAGGTTCGGTCGACCCAACTCTTTTCATACAATATCACGGGGAACATATTTTAATTGTTCAAATTTATGTGGATGACATCATTTTTGGGTCAACTCATAAAAAGTACTCAATCGCTTTTGCAAAACTAATGAAGAAACATTTTGAAATGTCCATGATGGGTGAACTTACGTTCTTTCTAGGACTGCAAATTCATCAATCACCCCGTGGTATTTTCTTGAGTCAGTCCAAATATGCCCTTGAAATTCTGAACAAATTCGGAATGAATACTTGTGATACTTATGCCACACCAATGGCACATACCAAGAAGCTGGACGCTGATTTGCATGGTCTCTCATGTATCTAACAGCTAGCAGACCTGATATTGTCTTTGCCGTTTATCTTTGCTCCCGTTATCAGTCGCGACCAACTGAAACCCACCTCTCAGAGGCTAAAAGAATCCTCCGATACATCAAGGGAACCATTAATTTGGGGATCTGGTATCCGAAGGATTCTGGTTTTGAACTAATAGCTTTTCAGACGCTGACCACGCAGGATGCTTAGATTCACGTAAAAGTACTTCAGGAGCTCTACAATTTCTTGGTGATAAACTGGTGTCATGGCAATCGAAGAAGCAGGACTGTACATCGCTGTCATCAACCGAAGCAGAATATGTAGCCATGTCGGCGTGTTGTGCTCAAGTCATTTGGATGAGAATACAACTCAAAGACTATGGTTACGTATTTGACAGAATCCCAATGTACTTTGACAATCGGAGTGCTATTGCGATCTCGTACAACTCTATTCAACACTCAAAGTCAAAGAACATCGATCTTCGATATCACTTCATCAAGGACCACGTGGAACAGGGTACTGTTGAATTATATTTTGTGGGTACAGAATACCAATTGGCAGATCTTCTCACCAAAGCCTTAGCTCCTGCTAGGTTTAATGAGTTGGTCCACCGAATTGGTATGCGGTGTTTGACTCAAGAGGAACTGGATGAACTCTTAAAGCATTCTTAAAAACCAGTCAAACACCAAAACCTCTTTTGTAAATATTTTTCAAAAACAAAATACAAAAATATAAAATCAGATAAAACAACAAAAACATTCTTCTATCTATATTTCTTTTAACATGACAAGTACATTTCTTCCGTCAACACTCTACTCTTTCAAAATTCAGTATTTTTCCGATCAAGTGTTGAGGGGGAGAAAATAAATTTTTAACTGTTTCAAAATAACCGTGTACTTGCATGTTACCTTTTCCCGATTGTTTCTTTTATCAATGGTGGTAAATTTTCTGGTTCAAATGACACTCCTCGGACTAAAATCCATAACCTTTCATTATTTCTAAAGTCGAGGGGGAGTGTCGTCAAAGTTATTTCCATGAATTCTTCGTTTGGTAACCAAAATGGATGTTAAAAGGCTTTGGATGAAAATGGAAAAGGTGGAAGGACTAAAACTGCCAAAAGCTTAAAGTTATTTTAATAAAAACACCTCCACCTAACTTTCACTTCACATTTATTACTCATACCAAACTCATCCTACGCCTAATATTCAAGCTTCAATTCCGTGTTTTTGATCATCAAATTGTAAGTGTTTTCGTAATCTAAACGTAATTACAAGCAAGGGTTTTGATTTTTATGCAAATCCAACGGCTAAAACGTGAGATATGAATGATTATGTGTTATACGCATAAGCGTATGAACACACAATCATTGGTGTGTGTTTGTGGTTAAAATATGTATGTCAAAACGTTTCAATAACATCTATGATACTATGTTTTTCCTCAAAATCCACCCAGAAACATGAATTGATTGTTTTTCAAAACTAGGGTTCATGAGTCGTTTTGGGTATTTTCAAATGAGAACGTTTTTGGTAATAAAGATTGTTGTAATAGATTGTTTTAAAGTTGAATTGATCATATTAAAACCCAGAACTTGCCCAGGAACATAAACAATGAAAGAATTGAAATTTAGGGTTTATGTTCATATGGTTTGGGTATTTTTGATTCATGACTTGTTTGATGTTAAAACTTGGCTAAAACAACTCTATAGGCTTCCTATACTTACCAGAAAAACTTTGGTGCAAATCCTATGGCTAAAAATCTTACGCGTAATCTTTGAACTTTTAGGGTTTTGGTTTACGCGTAAGACTTTTTACGCATAAACTGTTTGATGAGTTTCATGCCATGATCTGTTGTAGAATGAATGTTAATGTTAATATTGATGTTATGGTGATGTTATTTCAGGCTTGCTACTCATAAAACTCATAATCAAGGTTGTTAACCATCTACGCATAAGGATCACCTTACGCGTAGCATGTTATACGTAAGAGAAATCTTACGCGTAGCTTTATGCGTAAGGTTCTACAAAGGGACTACGCGTATCCTGTGAAGGATATGCGTAAACAGTGACCTCTACGCATAAGGTCTACTCTTACGAGTAAGCCTTACGCGTAAGGTTTTATATACGCCTACGCGTAAGCTTTACGCATAAGGTCCCCTTTTCCTACGCGTAATATTTCTTACGCGTAAGCAAGGATCCTACGCATAAGCTTGCATCTACGCGTATATTTCTCCTGTTTACGCATAAGCTACCATTTCTACGCATAAGCCTTGATCAAACCTTCATTATGAATTGTTACACGTGCAAACTTGTAAATAAATAAATCATAACGTCACGAAACCAATAATGTCACTAATAAGCTTAAACGTTCAATATGTTGTGTTAAATAAGTGATAACATAAACTTTAAAACTTAAAGTTAACTAACTCACGAAACTTATCGCGATGTCATTGGACTATTGAACAAACAAGTGACTTTGGACTCGTACCTATCATTGACATTGCACATTCAATAATTAGACAATAAAACCTTCTGTTGACTAACATTATGTCTTTTCGATATGTTGGTTCTTTTGGCTAATGTTATTTCAGATCACGACATGGCTGCTCAAATGAATGTGGATGCACCAAATGTTCTCACCATTGCTGATATCTTCCCACATGGCTATCCAATGAAGATTGGAAAGAACAATCTCAGAGTTGACTTTGAAACTCTCACCCGCTCGGAATCTTCTTGTCTCATTGCAGTGGATATTCTGAAGAATCATCCCTATCAGAACATGCTCACCAACTCTGCCACTGTTTCGGAAATCTACATACAGCAATTCTGGAATACAATGCAGCTGGTCAAAGGTCAAAATATTGTGACGGTGACGCTCAATCACAAGCAACTCACCATCACTCCTGCAGACTTACGGGCTGTTCTCCTCATTCCTGACATCATACCAACTGAATTCTCTGTTGCACCTACTGAAGAGACGGTTCTGCAATTCTTGATTGATATTGGGTACGACGAAGCTTCAGGAGTAATCATCAAACATTCTTATGTGGATCTGAAGAACATTCCTCAGCCTTGGAGAACCCTTTATATCATCATCACAAAATCCATTTCTGGTCGTGACAGCGGCTATGAGCATCCCAAGCTCGTGGAACTGCAAATCTTTTGGGCTCTAATCAACATGAAGCACATCGAAGTTGAAGCTCTGATTTGGGATGACATGATGACATTCCTCAAAAAGCTTGGCTCAAAGATTCTCTACATCAGATATACTAAACTGTTGATCCAGAGAGCACTTGGGTACAACCCTGACATCCACAAAAGAATCAATGACCCCGACAATCATGACATGTTGACTGAACCCACTCTAAGAGTCAGATTTAAGGAGTCAACGACTAAGAAACAAGGTGTTGTGTTGCCGGATCATCTTCTCTCAGATGAACTCAAAAAGCTCTACTCTTATAAAAGATATTTGGTTGCTGTGGAAGAGAACAAAGTTGGATTTCTTGATGAAAAATATTCTGGTACGCCTTTAAGGAAAACCAGAAGAGGAAGTGCAGGAAGTGCTGCAAGCACTGAGAGTCAGAGGAAGTTCCCCAGGAGGAATCCTCCACGTAAGAGGACAGTTCCCGCCAAGGAAGTTGTTCCTATTCCCGTACCTAAGTCTGAACCGCAAAGAAAGCTAACAGACGAAGACTCAGAGGGTACTGCATCAGATGAAGAGACTTTCTACTCTGAAACTGCTAAAGATGACACTACAACGGTATCTAAACCTCCTAGTCCTCCAGCTGACCAAGGAAAAGGGAAGACTCCAGTACTTGTGCCTTATAAAGAAAGCTCAGAAGAAGATGAAGAGCATCTGGATACATCATACAGGAAGAAGTTCAAATTCCTTAGACTCCAACACGTTGCAAAAGAATTTGCTAAAGATCAAATGGGTGGCCCCGGAGGGTCAAGTGGTGGAGTTCAACCTACACCAAATCCCGATGCGGTTAATCAACCCGATAAGGGATCTGGTGCCACCACTTTGGTACAACAACAAACACGTGTGGAGGACACTCTTGAGTATGACTTTGAAGAACCAGAAAAGGAAAAGACTGAAAAGACATCTGGTGATGATACTACTAAGTCTGGAAAAGATGATGACGCTGATTATGATAAGCTTCTTCTAGACAGTCCAACACCTCCCAAGGAGAAAACCTCGGAACCTCCTAAGGACCCCGAGTCTCCTCATGTCTCTTCGTCATCAGATTCTTCTTCTCATTCTTCACCACCACCATCAAAAAGACCAACCAAATCATCATCCAAATCAGTGAAAAATCCAACTGCATCTTGGATGTCTCATGCAAAGTCTCGAATCGTTAAAGCTGTCAAACAGGTCAGAGAGAAAAATATTACAAAGAAGAAGTTAGATTTTCTTGCTGACCAGATACAGTATCTTCATGATGAGCAAGACGAGATGAAAGTTGAAAGGGAGTATGTCCAGAAGCTCATGAAAGATGATCTTCAAGGGAAAATGGACGAGATGATCAAAGGATACTCTCACAAGTTCCTCATGAAGGTCGTTCCTAAACTGACAAAGGAGATGTATACCAGACAACTTTATCCGAATCTCTTACATCTAGCCAAGCAAGCCATGAAATCAACTCCAATGAATTTGAGCATCAATCCAGTTGAATCCACAATCTTCTTAGATGATGAATTGGTGAACCGGCTAGTATCTCAAATGTCAAAACGCTCTGCAACGTTTGCCTCCCACGAAGCTAAATTGTTTGAAGCATTGCTGGAATACCAACTCAGGTCAGCATTCAGAGAAGAAGCTGTAAGGCCTAAACATTCAAGAGACGGCGAAGACAAAGATCAGGATAAGGATAACGAGCCCAAACGCACGAAGAAGTCTGGTGAATCATCCTCCATTCAGTATTCAATGCAGCCTCCACCCCAAAGGACTCCAGCTCAACAACGATCCCCTCCTCGCTCTTCAACTGAAAAACCTCAGGATTCTGAGACACCACCCCGGACTCAGAAAACCGGTGATCACTTTGAGTATACGGGTGGTGACGATGAGGAAATCCCTGAGCCACAACAACAACCCATCTCTCTTGACACAGCTAAGAAACCAGAATCTTCAACCGGACCAAAGAAAAGAAGAAAAGGCGCCTATGACTGACGTCTTATCATGGCTGGACGAGGATGATACTGAATTTGAATGGTTCTCGAAGCTTGTTGATTCCACTCCCTACCAATCTGAAGGTCAAGAGGTTACAGAATGTAGTACATTGGAGCATGCGAAACTAGTGCAAGAAAAATTCCGTGTGAAAAAGATGACGAAATCCGAGTTGAAGCGAATCAAGAATGAAGCATTTCAACTGCTAAAAGACAGCTCGAAAAGTGCTATTGAAGTCGAATATCACCTTGATAATATAGCACGAGCCATGTCTAACAATATGGATTGGCTCAACCCAGAAGTAAACATCGACTTCACCAAACGGGACAATCCTCCATATTACACCGACTGGTCCAAACCTCTACCAACAATTGGCCAACCAGATCAGCCTAGGATTCCATTCAGATATTTCTTCAACAAAGAGTTGGAATTTCTTCTTCACGGTGGCGATGGTTCAAGGAAATACGCTACATCACTGACACTTCCATTCCCCGCAGCCATATACTCTAACTGCATAGCCATCGAGGAAAGAGCTAACCACATGTTCTCCAACAATGTGGAAGAGTATGACCGTGATGCATTGTATGGGATTCACCATTGGCCGGAACGCCGAAGAATCTACTACAGAAGCTGCCAGGTTCAGAAGTCTCAACATGAAGTGTTCAGTACTAAGAGTATCGTTGCCATCAAACATGTTGATCTTTCATCTAAATAGGACTACACTTTCCTCAAGAATATTGTGGTCAAAAGGCAAGACGAAAGGGATTATGCATTCTCTGAAGCGGACTTTGAGAATTTGTCTATCAACGACATTGAAGACATGTACCTTGCCAAAGTACAGGGTCGCATGAGACAATTTTCAACTGAAGTACAACGCGAATTCATCAAGTCCTTGCTTATCTTCATCAGACGCATAGTCATCAGAGAACGTGTAGAAGATCTCCAGCTTGCTGTTGAATCATATCAGACCCGTGTCAACTTCACTCCACCTCAGCTAGATCTTCCCGACATTAACCAGCTTTCACAATACACACTCATCAACCAACCATTCGGAGTGGTTTACCTTAGTGAAACACTACGCAATTGCTTGATGGCGTGTAGAGATCTTCACAAGTTTTGGGATCACACATTGAAGAAGGTTAGGGACGGATTAGCTTATAGGTTGAAGGAT
This sequence comes from Chrysanthemum makinoi, assembly GCA_910596185.1. Taxonomy (NCBI): domain Eukaryota; kingdom Viridiplantae; phylum Streptophyta; class Magnoliopsida; order Asterales; family Asteraceae; genus Chrysanthemum; species Chrysanthemum makinoi. Next base: position 310,059,166 of record OU343220.1, on the reverse strand, counting down.
ATTCATGAAGGAATTGGGTCTAAAAAGCGATGGAATTCTAAGGAAAGAAGGGATGTGAAGAGGATCATCACCATGATTTATGAAAGGTTGTATCGGAGGGATCAGTTCAGAACACTGGAAAGCTTTATAGGCGGTCGTCCCAGGATTCCTCTCGCCGGCTATCAACGCCCAATTCGCATTCCTGGAAACATTGATGGACTTCCTGGTACCCCTTGAACTGCTTCTATTTCATAATATTTTGGATGTGTGATTATTTATGTATATGGCTTGTGCACACATAACAGTGTACAACCCGCACTTGTAAATAAAGGACCCTGTGGTACGCTTCAGTGCCACAATCCTATAAAAGGAGCGAAAGCTTCTTACTTTTGCGTAAAACCTATCAAACCTTTCTCTTTTCAAGGTTTTGCTCAAAAGAACAAGTACTTCCCCTTATGATTTTCAAAACCTCAACCGTTTATATCACTTGTTGAGGGGGAGTATTTGACTTTAAAACTTTGTTCACAAATTTTTCACAGTGGTCATCTTCCCACAAAACTCAAAATGGTCATATTTATTCTCAACATTTCTTCAAAAATAACACTTATATGCCATTTTTTAGGGGGATAAAATTTATGTGATAAGAAATATGTTGTGTAACTGCAAATTAATCTTTGTGCTATAGACTTAACCAACGAATTGACGAGATCTTAATTGTTAGTAACTCGAAAAGACTTGTCCTGGACGGGTAATAATTTCAAGCTAGTTCGCTAGTGATGTAAACGTGTCTCGCAAAGGACTTGTCCGAGTAGAATGTACCATTCGAGAAACTCTTGGTAGACATGATCTTTGACGGGTTTGACAACCTTTCGAGGTTTGTCCACACCTTCAAGATATTTATTAGAGCTAGTTGTCACCTAAAAGCTACAATGTAACTCTTTAACTATTCAACGTAACCGTGTCTCGCGGGGGACTGTCTATCTTGAGTCAATCAATTCAAAAGTGCGTGCTTTTCTCTCACCGTGCAGATTTCTGACACTTAAGCACGTGTGGAGGGGAAGTATTTATGCTAAAAGATAAAACTCTCAAAGTGGTTCAAAATGTTTTTCATTCACAAACACTACGAGAGATTTTCTTGAAAATGGTTTTATGGCAATGGAGTTATAAGGTGATTAAGGTTAGGAATAATCATCCTATGATCCGCCAGAGCCGGAGGGATCTACCCAAGGACACTACAAATAGTTAGAATTAGAATTCCTTAGGTATGATTATAAAAAGGAGAAATTGAGAATCGGAGAAAGAAGGAGTTGAATAATTAAAAAGAAAGGCAAAGAAAAGGGTGAAAAGAAATAGCCCTCCAAATTATTCAACTTAGGGCAGACACCGGGTTCAATTCATATGCTACTGGTTGTCACTAGATGACACCGGTATTGAAGATTAAAAGTCGTCATGGACCCAGTGACGCATGCACTAAACCTTCTTAGCCACTCAAGTTTCTCTCAACAGAAGCTTGTTTCATTCTCACAGGGAACCCTACGTAATCTATCGGCTTTCTCTTAGAGATTGCTGATATTGAATAAGGAGCCCTCTCCCTAGTCTCCGCTCAGGAAAACCAAAACGCACTATTGAGTCTAGAGCCACGAGATTCATCAAAAGATCTCTTAGGTACACTTGACATTTCATCACTTGGTGTTCAACAATAAGAACATTAGTGGTACATTATCGAGTCCTTCTCAGATCTTAGCAATCTGTCGAGAACATTTATGAGAGGTTCACAATTGTGATCCTCAGTGATTTAATGGAAACTCCTCCGTGGTCAACATCAAACAGCCCTGACAGCAGGTCACTTCGGTAACTCCCCGAAGATTACGCTTATTGTGTCTCAAACGGTCTACAGGCGTGAGGTGATGCTTCGGTGTACCTCAGCGACTCATCTGAACCGTAGATGTACTTCGGTACATCGCGTTATCTCACTTGTGGGATTCCAGTTCAGGAACGGCCTTTGTGAGAATTAGAGTTGTGTTTTCACACTATGCTGTTAACACTCTCGAAGTTCAAACTTGTAAGTGCCGGAATCCGCTTATTACTAACCTTTCTTATGTTTACTTCTTATGGAAGCTCCGGAGCGGAATGATCGTGCAGATTCTTCACATGCTCATGCCAACATCATCACTAATGCAAGTTCTATCTAATTGCAACACAAAAGTCAGAATGATTCTTCGTCAAACTAAAGAATCTACAAAGTTAAAGACTTAAAGAACTTCATCAGTACTGAAATCCAACGTCAAAGAGCGTGTGAGCATGTTGAAGACTGAAGTGGAGACACTGGAGCAGCAGGCACTGAGGCAGACTTGATGCAGACAACAACAACATACTACCACTTTCATCACAAAAGAACAATGATCAAAGAACAAAGATAAAGATGACGTCAAAGCAGAACTGTTTAAAGAAAACAATTTCTCTACACTGGGGAGATTGTTCAAATCAAGGCAATTCTTCTCACAAGAAAGAAGAATGTCAGCAGACGTCAAAGCTTCTATTACATCAACGCATTCACCGTTCATATTCATTCATCACCAACACTTAGGGGGAGATTGTTGGAATCACTCCTAGACCTAAATCAAGTGTTAGTGATTCATATGTAATAGTTAGCTTAATATGGCCTTTATGTTAGTAATTAGCCTTAGGCTTATGAAGAAGGCCCATAAGCCTAGGCCTAGTCCAATAAGAAAAAGGATGGGAACTAGGAGTGTTGCCCTTGCTTCCCTCCTATAAATACCTTGTTATAACCTTCACTTGAAGGTTGGTTGTTCAATTTATTTCTTTCACACATACTCTACGCGTAACCATCTTAGTATATCGTGTGTGTGTGTTTGGTTGATTGTTCATCCACCTCTCTTCTCTTCTCTATTCTTTCTATTATTACTTGTGTTGCATATTTGGGAACCTAACAGTAAGTTTTCCTAACAAAACATTTTAGAGAGTTGCATTAAATTAGGGTTTGTAAAATAATAGATATAACATAAATTTTGCTTGATACAATGTTGCATGAGCTTTGACCTTATTGTTGTAAAGCTCCTTTGATGACCAATTCATTATAATTTCATGCATACGGTACTTGATAGTGAGCATAGATATGACTTCATTTCCATACAAACCTACAAGTTGTTCAAAGAGAGTCCTTCCCAAGCCCTTTTTCCGAGCTTCAAAACTTTGATTAGGGTTTTCTTCATGGAGAGTGTTCTGATGATTAGGGTTTCCTTTTGGAAAAATATACGTGGTTTTTTTTAATAATGGATAATGTAGTGATTAGCAAAAATCATTAGTTACCAATGTTTATAGATATGGTGTTGCAAAATATAATCCAAAAACAAATGTTAGTCTAATGGTTATCAACTATGTAAATGCTACAAACCACCAAGGTTCAAAACTCTACATTGGATTTTTTGAATTAAATGGAATAAAATAAATCTGGATTTAAAGGTCAAACATCCGAATTTTATTTGGTCAAACATTGCTTAGGTGGACTTTAAGGTGCTTATTTAGCATTAATGTAATTATAAAAATTGCTTACATCAGCCGAATTTAATTATAAAATAAAAACTGCTTACATGGTCAAAATGTGATGACATGGAGTTTAAGGTGATTATTTGGCGGTCAAAGGTGATGATGTGGCTTTAATGTGGTCAAACGCCTCCTGTTATATATAATGTAGAGATAGTGTTGGGTGAGTCATTATTGATTTTATTTATAAACAAAGATAGTGTTGGGTGAGTTGTTATTGATTTTATTTATAAACAGTTGAGGGACCCCACCGACTCCGCTGTTGGTAGAGACTTGATCGAGCTTTACAGGAGGAACCATACGAGAGGCGACGTCTTTGAATCTCCAGTGTCCGAGGCTAGATACGTAAGTATAAATTATTTCCAAAAACTCACCCACATTAATGCAATACTATAAATCACGACTTATATATTACTTTTCTTGTTTTTTTGTAACTAAACAGAATGAGATGGTACGGATGCGGACAGAGAGCACCTCCGCGGGGACGACTATGACTTACCTGGATATTATACGTCAGGTGATCGGTCGTAAGCAGCGCAGTCATATTCCTAGCGTAGGTCAAGTGTTACCCGGCGATGGTCACAAGACAACCCTTAGGGCCTCACGAGCCCACGAGCAAGCCTCCTCGTCCTCACTGCAGGCAACCGTGTAGAAGCAATCCGAGGATAACTCCACCAGAGGACACAACTTGATATTTTGATGAAGTGGGCCAAGACTCAGCCAGGTTGGATCGAGAGGCTAGTGAGTGGCATGCTGGGGACATCGGGATCACAAAATGCTTCACAGGGTGAGTCGTCTCAAGGTACCGGGGAGGAGAGTGGGGGTAGTGGGTGGAGTGAGGAGACTGGGGAGTAGCGTATGGCTTGTTTGGATCCCATGGGGCGGGTTATATTTGTTTTGGGGTTATGGACAAATTTATGGATATTTACATGGATTATTATGTGCTTATGTAGTTTATGTGTTAGGATTCTTGCTAAATTGTTCCCCATGTATAGTTTTGGACCATTTTGCGGATAGCTATCTTATGAATAGTTTTGTAGATGATCATGTGATCACGGTTTTTTAACCGTTTTTGGCGAATTTTGATACTAATGCATGATTATGTTAATTTAGCGAATTTTGATACTAATGCATGATTATGTTAATTTAGCGAATTTGGATATGTATGACATTATGTTTAGCGAATCTGTAATGTGAGAGTCTTTTGTGGTGTTGTAGCATTTGGATATACAGGTTGTGATGAGTTGATTTTAAAAGTGGATAACTCTTTTCGCGGGGACACGTCCCCGCCAAAAGAGGTGATTAATTTAGTGAATTATTATTAATCATAATAATCTCATAAGTGGATTCCACTTTTGGCGGGGACATGTCCCCGCCAAAAGAAGTGCGATGCTGGACATTGTTTCACCAGCCCAAAGGCTGCAGGACCCACATGTCCCAGCCAAAAAAGGCATCTGTCCACGCCGAAAGTATCAGCGATGAGGTGTTGGCGGGGACGTTTCGGCGGGGACATGTACCCGCAGAAATTTATTGGCGGGGACATGTCTCCGCCGAAAGCGTCAAAAAGTCCCCTCGAAAAGCATTGAATGTTGTAGTGTTTCTTCACATTAATAAACATGCACGCCTCTTGTATTTCTTTAGGTTTATTATCAGTTTTTAGAACGTGTTAATGAGATAGTATGCATGTTCTAATAACCAAAGCAAAACGTACACCACACATAATCGAATGACCCCAAAACAGAAGTAATGATCGACACATTTATGTTTCATAGTTTCGTGATTTTATGTGGTCTTTGTATATATGTTATTCATATATAGTTTTAACGAAACAAGCAATTAGGGGGCGTTTGGTTGGGGTAATTTTAAATTCTAGAAATTCTGGAATTTTAAATTCTATAAAATTTAAATTCTTGAGAATTTAAAATTTTGAAATTTAAAATACCTTGGCATGTTTGGTTGACAGAAATTTATAAATATATTTTTATTTTTTTAATATAAATTTTATAAATATTCTATTTAAAAGTTTATAAAAAAATAAAAAAATAAAGTTTATAAAAAATTTATAAAAAAAGTTTATAAATTTATGAAAAAAGTTTGTAAAAAGTTTATAAAAAAAGTTTATAAAAAAATTATAAGAAATTTATAAAAAATATTATAAAAAAAAGTTTATAAAAAGTTTATAAAAAAAAGTTTGTTAAAAAAGTTTATAAAAAAAAAGTTTATAAAAAGTTTATAAAAATTTATAAAAAAAGTTTATAAATAATTTATAAAAAAAGTTTAAAAAAAATCATAAATATTCTATTTAAAAGTTTATAAAAAAACAATAAGAAAAAAAGTTTATAATTTTTTTTTCAAGTATATTAAAATTCCTCACTTTTTGGATACATTCTAATTCTCTCCATTTTAGCAATTCGAGGAATTGTAAATTACTTCAAATGCCTCCATTTGAGTTGCCAAACAGGACATTCGAAGGGAATTAAAATGCAAATGCCCCCAATATCCTCCAAATTGCCCCAACCAAACGCCCCCTTAGATTAACATGTTATAAACGTTTGTATAGGTTTCATATTTTGAACAAGAACACAAGGACGATTATAAGAGATACCTCTTGGGTCGGATGTAAGGAACGAACAAAGAACACAAGAGACCAAAACCAACACCTATCGAATCAACCCCGCGAACGAAACTAATGCCACACCAAAGTCGATCACCTCACCGCGATCACACCAATCCAATCTGATGCTACACCTTCGTACATTCTTTCTTTTCGAAAGCAAAATGAAACTGCCGTCACTAGTACTTGTTTATTAGGGTTTTGTATGTGAAGTTTGAAGTGGGATATGCGTTTGGAAATAGGTAGCTAATGGTGTGGCCGATTCTTTTGGGAGATATGGGACTCATTCTTCTTCAACTTTCAAATAATATTTTTGGTATCATATCAGATAGTTTGAATCGTGTGCAATATATATGTACAAAGGTTTGAAATTGGTCCAACATAATATATTTACGTGTGATAAGTATTTAGGAGTGTATGTCGAGTACAAACTTTAATTATATGTTCGACCCTTTTGGACTTGTTATACGTGTAAGATTCAAAGTGAAAAAAAGTGTGAGCCAAAATTCATTTATACTTAAGTTACTTATTTCTTACTTGTGGTTTATATATAACATATAGTTCAAATCTTGTATTAGATTCGTATTGAAAAGATCAAATATGTCGACTCGTATTTCAGGTTATTATAATGAAACCCATAACCTCATTCCCATATACCTATACCAAACGCACCCTAAGTGTTTTTCTTAAAACCCATGAGCCTGGATTGAGTTTTTACAATAATTTCATTACTTGATTATCCAATCCGTGTACCAAACTGTTTTATCTAGGCCCATTCCAATTTTTTTGTCAACACCCATGTAACAAAGAGCGCCTTAACCACTAGACGACCACTTGCACTTGCAATTTTGAGTTTATAAAAAATTTCATCTATGCTACATTATAATGCATTTGGGATTATTTTCTATAATTAGAAAAGCTTGAAATTCATACTTTTTACTTACTAATTATGGCATCATAAATACAGAACCTGCAGACAATTTACAGAACCAGCTGCAGACAGTTTGTTATCTCTACTTAAAAAGCATATAGACAACTAAACGTGTAACCGAATAACGTAAAATATAGTTACAGGATACCCGCTGCCGCATTGCGCGGGTACCGTTCTAGTTAAAATAAAGAGCTCTTTTTGCAATTTACTGATCAAAAAAAAAAAAAAAGGTTATTTTTGCAATTTACTAATCATAAAAAAACAAAGAAAAACATATAAAGGGCTATTTTGCAATTTACTAACTACAAGCCCTATATATATTAATATTAATCGATCATCCCTTGTTGCGTAGGTGATTTTAGCGATCGACAAACAAAGCATGGACATCCAGATGAAAACGGAGGGTGAAATTAAAGAGATAATTAAGGAGCTTGAAGATGAACTCCAACGTAGAAACAAGCATGGACAATCAGACGAGGAAGAAGTAGAACAGCAAGTGGTGAATCCATGGGAAGTATCTTCCAAAGGGAAGATTGATTACAACAAACTGATTGACAAATTTGGTTTGCAAAGACTCGACCAATCTTTCCTTGACCGTGTTTCTAAGCTCACTAATCGAGAACCTCATATCTTTTTACGCCGTAATGTCTTTTTCGCACACAGGTTGTTACTTTTACAACCTACCCATCTCAAATACGCATCTCTAATGGAAGTAGTAGAACTTGATATATATGTATCTTTTTGCATTATGCAACAGGTGCTTCGATGAGATACTGGATGCTTATGAATGCGGGGAAAAGTTTTATTTGTACACAGGCAGAGGCCCTTCTTCTGAAGCTTTGCATATCGGCCATCTTGTTCCTTTTATGTTCACCAAGTAATTCTTTCAGTTATATATTAACTGTATCTCAATCATGCAAATTCAACTGCATGATATTCATAATATCCTTATTTCTTTACATGAACTTTTTTATTGCAGATATTTGCAAGAAGCCTTTAAGGTTCCCCTAGTCATACAGTTGACAGATGATGAAAAGTGCATGTGGAAGAAACTTTCTGTAGAAGAAAGTAAGAGACTTGCTCGTGAGAATGCTAAAGATATAATTGCTTGTGGATTTGATGTCTCGAGGACCTTCATTTTCTCAGATTTTGATTATGTTGGTGGGTAAGTAAAGCGTTCATCATGATGCTTATTATTATATTATTTAGACATACTAAAATGAGGGTATTGTGATTAAATGTTTCTGTTGTGGGATACCTTTTAATTCCATGGAAATAATATGCAACGTGACACGGTTAGATTAAAAAGGGTGGTGTGTATATATTAACTCTTATTGACAAGCTGTATTCCATTATGCCTCTTATGCGAATTTATTTTGTGCAGTGCTTTCTATGAAAACATGGTGAAGGTTGCCAAATGTGTAACCTACAACCAGGTGATTATTATTAGTGAATCAGTTGCTGCATATTCAATATTACTGTTTTTGAGACTTATTCGAGTATTTGATCCTACTAAGGTTCTTTGCTGATGTTATGCAGATAAAAAAGATATTTGGCTTCACTGGGGAAGACCATATAGGAAAAGTTAGTTTTCCACCCATCCAGGTTAGGATTTTTCTTCCAACTCCTCCATTAAACTTGTCTTTTACTAAAGAAAGTGGTTTCCTAGTGATTATCTCTGTTGATTAATATATCCATTTGCATCGACATAAATTCTTGCAAAAACTTGCCTTCTTGTTTATATATGCTGAGTTGAGTGCAGTTGTTGAAGGAAATTTTAGTATAGTTTAATACCTTTGTTGTGAATAAGGAGATTAATAAATAATATTAAAAGAACATTCATAAGACAATGTTAGCTCTAAAATCTTACATTAGTTAAGAGTTAGTACAATATCCTTCATTCTTGCAATTTGTTAATTTTGACACACTCAGATATTTAAATTATTTGGTAAGGTCGTGAATGTAGCAAGTATTGAAACTTTAGTATTAACAAAAAAAAGTGTTTCAAATTCAGTATCGTCTAAATACTGTATATCTGTTTGTTTTAACTATATTAAGGACGGTAACTGGAGCGTGAATATAAGATTGTTCTATAGACATCAAGACAGCTAAATGACCAGTTTTGATTCACACCCGAACGTATAACGTGCATCCAACTCGCCAATATTGCTATCGAATATTTGTTAGTTATAAATATATGCTGTAAAAGTATATACCTTGGTGTAAGAAAATGATTAAAGGTTTCCATGTGGCTCAGCTAGTTTCTGGGATTTGATTTGGAGTATCTGCTTCTGCTACTAATATACATTTTTCAGTAGTAATATTTCGTTTTCTTGATTTATAGAGTAGCTATTCAAGTTAAGCAAACATTTTTTTTGCAGGCGGTTCCATCATTCCCCAGTTCATTTCCACACTTGTTTCCTGGCCAAGATAAACTCCGCTGCTTAGTTCCATGTGCAATTGATCAGGTTGGAGTTATATGTTATTTGGTTATATGGCTGTACTATATGGTCTTTTTACATCATTTAATATTTCAACGAATTTTTTTTACATGTTCTTGTATCCTCTAGACTTCATATTCATCATTGAGTAAACGTTATTGTCACAGAGGTGATATGCTTAATTAGTGTTTAATATGAGAGAAACTAAGAAAACAGTTGCATAAATTGGATAATAGAATGCTTATATAACTAAATAAGAAAATGTATGAGGAATAGGAACTTTTTTCTTTGTTGATATTGTATATCCACCTAGCTTCACAATGTGAAAATATGTGATTGCAAAATCTTCTCTTTTTTCCCCACCTTTTCTCATTCCACTTATGTGCTACTAGTGTCTCTAATATCAGTTTGGTAATTGCCTCAGGATCCATATTTCAGGATGGCACGAGATGTTGCTCCTCGGATAGGGTATAACAAGCCGGCACTAATAGAATCCATATTCTTTCCAGCCCTTCAGGTAACTTATATGCGCTGATCATTGTGTTTTTTACTTCATCTACATTTAGTTCATATTGTAGCTGATTTAGATTTGCAAATTCTTTGCATTTATAGATGTTCTGAGCTTCCATTCTGCTTTTAACTGTATTGATTATAAACATTTACTTTGTTTGCTAAATATTGCAGGGAGAGACAGGCAAAATGTCTGCCAGTGATGCCAATTCTGCAATCTACGTGACAGACTCTAAAAAACACATAAAGGACAAGGTTTTTTAATTTTCTTTTGTATATCCGTGTACTTTAACTTCAATTGTGCTAAAGGTTTGCTCAAGCTATATATTATGGAATGTCAATGTTAAATGTTTTAAGGGGACCTTTGATACTTTAGCATCTGCATACAGTTAGATTGTCTCTTCTCTTTTGTTTACTTTCTGGTAATGGTAAGGTGATAAAATAAATGTGCTGTACAGGTAAACAAATACGCTTTCTCGGGAGGACAAGATTCTATTAAGAATCATAGGAATTGTGGAGCTAATCTTGAGGTACATCAACGGTTTCTAGCTAAAACTAGTGATGAGATTATACTCCTTTACTCTTAAAATTTTAAATAGCTACTTTGGGATGATGATGAATCATTGTAACATGTCATTCTTTTATGAAGTGTGAAACTATGTTACATATTCGCCACTATTGTCGTTGTAATTACTTGAAATTGTTTTTCTACCCGTTTTATTTTTATCAAAGTTGTAAATCTTGCCTATTTGACCCGCTAACAATATAAAATGTAACTGCTGTTTTCACATTAACTGGGTATCATTTCCTTTTTAATATTGTCTCTTTTAAATATTGACATTAACTGCAAAGTGAAAGGCCGTGATTTAAGTCGTTCAACCCATTATCCTTTTTTTTTTTAATTTATCTTTTTTTAGTTTTTCAACAAGTGCAAAGTTGAGAATTTTTTGAATTATTAAAATAATGAACTCCATTTTGACTTATTTTGTGGATGTTTTGCAGGTGGATATACCCTTCAAATACCTTAGTTTCTTTTTGGAGGATGATGAAGAACTTGAACATATTAGGAGGGTAAGAACTGTTAAAACTGGTACCTTAAAATTGCTCTAAAGATGCAAATTCTGTCAGTCTAATCTTGCAGAAGTATAATGCTCCATTATATACCTTTTTAGGAATATGGTTCGGGACGCATGCTTACAGGTGATATAAAAAAGAGACTAATTGAAGTTTTATCAGAATTGGTGGAAAGACACCGAGCAGCTAGGGCATTGGTGACTGAGGAGGTATTTACATGTGAAATCATTTCACTTTATATGAACCGGTCTTACAACACTCCATGTCATATACCTGGTTACTTTGCCTTTTTTTCAAGTGTTAGTTTTACTTTGTCAATAATGGGATCATTTTGAAAATACTCAAAATAGTAAGTTAGTTTGAATATTGGGCGGGCTTTTAGATGTTGGTTTTTAAAATCACCTTGAATAATGAATTTATACAATTAACTTGATAAAAACATGTAGAACGTGAATGAACTCCTTAAAGTTGTAATAATCACTGTTGCTGGCAGTGATTGTTTGCAAATAGATACAGTATGAAAATGAAAATAATAGTCGAAACAAGGGTGTAAGTAATCCACTCTTCTTTTTCTTACTTGTTTTCTTTAAGCTAGTGCCAAACTAAATACTTAGAGCAGCATATTATATAACACTCTAATAATGTTTAAGTAATTATAAGCAGCAGGTTTCCTAGCTTCTTGCTGCTATTGCTACTTATATATAGAAGCACAACTATGAAACACCACCTTAGCTCAATTTGAAATTTTTGTTGTAATATTACACCACTTTGTCCTTTGAACAAATTTCCTGCCAATATTTATACTCATCAAACACAAGTGCATGCTATTTTCATAGAATGGATATGTAGCCTCCTAACATTACCCAATTACTCAATGTTTTTATGCAGATGGTGGATGCATTCATGGCAGTAAGGCCACTTCCTAACATGTTTAAATAATGGCAAGGTGATGGCGTCACAGGCGCCGTGACACCCTGTTTTCTGTATATATATTACTGGTGTGTTTTCATAATTCTTTTGATAGACAAACTGTAACCATTTTAAGGATGTTTTCAATTCTTTTTATCATATAAGTGTGTGATAATGAACTAGTTTTCTAATCTCTGTTTGTGCCTGACATCCGTGAAACAAGATTGTAAGTGTTCTTTCTTGTTTAAGTTTATGTTAATATTTACTCTGTTGTAATTAATATTAACATGTTAATATATATGACTATCATGACTATCGTTGATTTACATAATACATTAAGGTCCTAATATTGTATAAGCCAGTATTGTATATGTTGAAAGAGTGAAGTTTTTCTAAATTTAGATTAGCTTTCATGTGTTAACTACACTCGTCGCGGTAAATATAACTAAGTTTTTTCAATGATTCTTTTGCTTTTTAAGAGGTAACTCTTAATCTTGTTTTTTTACAAGTTTCACTTTCAAATCTTTTATGTTAAGGTATATCTTTGATGTTATATATCACTCGTATATTTAATTGCTTAATATTTATCAAATTAACTCTATACAACAGTCTTTCCATTATGGAAGATTTGTCTTTCATTATCTTTTTTTTTGGTCGAGATATTGATTTATGCAACTTAGTATGCATGTAGACTGAGTTTTAGTCGATAGTCTTAAGTTGAGTTAAATGACCTTTCAAGATTGTATAATCTTAGGGCCCGTTTGGTTTCCTACTTTGGTATGGGTTTTATTTTGATTTGACACTAATTAATTGTTTGGTTGGTGTTTTGGGTTTAGAATTTGTCTTTCAAACCCTCAAATAAAAGTTTACACAAAAGATGATGTGATAATGGGTTTTTAACAAAACATGTGGGGCCCTCTTTTTCTCTACTCACATCACTTTTAATATTAAGATTAAAATATAATATTTAAATGTAATTTAATTATAATAGCAATAAAAATATTTTTTCTTTTTAATCCTTACAAATTCAAATCTAAATCCAAATCCAAAACCAAATTCAAATCTTAAACCAAATCTAAATCCTAAACCCATCTACAAACCAAACGGACCCTTAGTTATTTGGAGTTATTCAATAACTTTGCTTATAATTAAAGCTGAAATCAAGTCATCAAATAGTAATCAATGGGCCTTTAGTCCAATGGTAAGAGCTTCCAACCTTGTGTCAATAGACCTGGGTTCGAATTTCTCCATTGGTCTAAAAACTTTCAATTGGTATCATTCCTCCACCGCAAATGCTCAGATTGACTAATCAACAAGGGGCCTATTGGAGAAAATGGTCAGGGTTCAAAGCCCACATTCTGATAAGTACAGTCATTGGGACAGATGCTCATTGCCTGAGGCCGGGTCCTTGGGGGAGGGTCCGGTTGGCATCCTTAGGATGTATGTGACCATAGTGATCCCACCGTTTTGAAGATGTCATCAAATAATAATATACTCATTTTATTAACATATCCATACCCCTATAACATGTTCGTCGTATTATTGAACCTTCTTACTTCGACACAAAAAATTTCATACTAACGAGGCCTATTTTATGGTTATCGCCTAGGGCCATCAAAATTCACGTGACGGCCCTTACGATATATAGCTAAATAGGTAATATATGTATGTGAAAAGTGGATGTTCTAAAAAAACTTGTTAATTTCATCAAACAAGATACTAAAAAATCATGTTGATATAAAAAAAAGGAAAACAAGAATTGGAATAAGTATGAAACTCTAAACATTTACAACTCTTTAGATGTAATTTATATCAACTTAACCTTTTTGCAACTTTCTATAAATTACTTTTAATTAAATAGAGTATAATAATCATATTATGGATGTTAATTCTTGTTTAATTGCTTGTTATTTCATAACCATTTTAAGTTGTTGATAGCTATGAACTCAAAGTTGTAAAGTAATTATTTCGTCCCAAAATCAATGTTCATGTTTCTATTTAAAGATGTCGTAAGATAAATGTTTACTTTGTGTTGTAACCAATCAAATTTGGAGTTTAGTGGGTAGGAATGATATTTGATCGGTAGATAGTGTAGTTAACGGGATTTCCTAAAACTTTGTGCAATTTGAAAGTGGACATTTATTTTGGGACGAATATAGTATGAAATTATGTTTTAACCTTTCAAACAAGTTTGTAATATTATGTTTAACAACACTTTTTAAGAGGGTGTCACGAATAGCTTATTTAGTCGACTTATTCGTATTTGGAGTGACTCAAAGATCTCAGTGTTGATCTCATATGGGGATTGGGATCATTGGTTTATGTCTTGGCCTGATTCTAAGGAGACTAAAGAGCGTGTGTATATCATTTTTGTTGCAGCTTGTTGGATGTTATGGTGATATAAAAAATAATGTCGCTTTCAACTCTCAATGTTTGAGAAAGTGTGACATTTTTTATAACATTCATTTTTTTCTTTTTTATTTTTGCTTAAGTATAGAGGTAACAAATGTAGTAGTTGGAACGATTGGTTAAAATCGCCTTTGTAATTTGATAACTCCTTGCTAGTTTCTCTTTAATATACATCACCGTTAAAAAAAACTTATTTGAACTTTAAAAAAAATTATAATTTTTTTAGGAGTTAATTACATAAATGGTCACTGTGGTTTGGTTGTTTTTTCACTTTCAGTCACTGAATTTTTTTTTTATAGGTTCAGTCACTGTGGTTTTATGTTATTACGGATCCAAGCCATTTTCGTTAACTCTGTTAAAACACTCGTTCACACACATGACAATCACGTGAGAGCTATTTTAGTCATTTAATTCTTCCCCTTTTTCCCCCGTTTTTCCACTTGGATACTTATTTAGGGTATTGACTTGCCATAGTCAAAATCCCTAATTAAAAAAAGTCGTTAAACACACACACAATTAGCAGAACACAAAAACACATCACCAAATCCTAATAACACCTTGTGAAGCTCATGGATGATGAATGCCCCATTTGTCATTTTTCCCCTTTGAAGGTTGTAACATCTTGGACAGCAAGGAATCCAGGAAGGAGATTCAAAAGTTGTGCTAACATAGTAAGTTTTTGATATTTTGTTATCTTATAAGTTTGGTTTTGTTGATTTTGACCTAATTGATAAATGTAGCCAAGTTGTGGGTTTGTCTCTTGGTTTGATCCACCTATGTGTCGAAGAGCTGTTCAGATCATTCCTGGCTTGTTGCAAAGAATGAACCACCTTGAAGATACAGTGACAACACAAGAGAATCAAGTTCAAAGATTGAATATGCTTTTGGGTCTCAGTTGGGTCTTATTTGTTGCATACTTTCTTAGTCATTGACATATGTGGATGATGTTTTAATTCTAGGTTTTAGGTCTCAGTTGGGTCTTGTAATTAAAGCTTTTGGGTGATGTTTTAATTCTAGGTTTTAGATGATGTGGTAAAATGTTGTAATCCCAAGCTTTAACCTATATGGATGTTGTAATTCCAAATTTTGAAGTTAATGAAATGGTTTGGTTGGTTAAATGTTACAAAAAAACTATATTGATTGTTTGATCCTTAGTGCAAAGTGAATCTTTTGGTTTGGTTCGGTTTGGTTAAATGGTCAAAGGCTCCAAAGTGAAAAGCCAAAACAAACCAAATGCTGCAAGGTTTAACACAGCCTGCAAAGTGAAAACAACATGCAAATTGCAAAAGTCAATATGGTCAATTTGCAAATGCAAAGTCCAGAACCACAACCACAATCTGTAATTATCATATCCTTATAGCTAAACACATAAATTACCACAACCTGCAAATTATCCAAACACAAAACTCATGCAAAGTGAAAACAACATGCAAAATGCAAAAGTCAAAATGGTCGATTTGCAAATGCAAAGTCCAGAACCACAACCACAATCTGTAATTATCCGTATTCTTATATCTAAACACAAAACTGACCACAACTTGCAAAGTTTAACACATACTGCATTTTGCAGATCATCCATATCCAAAGTTTAACACATACTGCATTTTGCAAAGTTTAAACACAAAACCAAAGTACTTAACATAGGAGCCAAAGTTTAACACATACTGCAAATTATCCATATCCAAAACACACTAAGGTTTAACACATGAACCAAAGTACTTAAAATAGGAACCAAAGTACCAGATTTAACAAAGTACTTGGTGTTGCAACTTGCAAAGTTCTACACTTAACACATACTGCAATACAGACAAAAAAAAGTAGACAACAAATACGAAATGTTCACCCCACAATCTTTCCCTTTCCTTTATCTTTTGCAGATTCTTGTGAAAGTTTTGCAGCTTGTGAACTTCTTGTATTTGCAGGTGGTGAGTCTCTAATGATGATACCTTGTGAAGGTCTTGGTGTTGGTGACCTTGGACTATCAGTTGCAGCAGAAGCTTGTATGGTGCCATTCATCATTGGAGTAACAGTTGCAAAAGGAGCTTGTTTTTTGCCTCTTGCAGATGCAGAAGGAGCTTCTTTGGTGCCTTTCTTCATTGGAGTACCACTTGCATTATCTTTTAGTTTACATGATCTCTGATTGTGTCCTAACTGCTTGCATATCTTACAAGTTACTGATTTTCCAGACCTACTCAACTTGCCATTTTTCACCATTTTATCACTCAATTCAGAGGCACTCATCTTCTTTTTCTTTGGGGGTCTACCTATTGGAGTGTGATAATCTAGTGGACTCAAATTAATTGGAACACTTGACTTAGACCAAAACTCTCGACTATCCATAGGATTAATCTTAAAACTATACATCTTTTTCCAAGTGGACAACCAATAACAAGATTTTACCCATGCTTCTGCTATCCCAACTTCCATACCATTGTTACACATGTCATTGATGGTTGCAACTGAATGTTTGCAGGGCATGCCTGTTATCTCCCATTTTCTACATTAGCATGTCTTGGTTGAAATATCCATTACACACTGCTCTCCCCAAGGCCCATTCACTTTGTATTTCTCACTTCCATTCCATGTAACCTATAAAAATAGTTAAGACATATTTAATACATGATTACCCTTTAGTTTCAACAATAGTTAAGACATGATTTATTACCCTGTATTTAGAAGATTCCTTTTTCATAGCTTTAAACAATCTTGATGCATTTGGTGTAAGAGACCCATCATACTTGTCAATAATTTTTTGGACATTAACAATCTTCTTCATTAAATACTCCCTTATGAACTCTAAGCAAGTAATAATGGGTTTATCCCTTCCATCAAGTAGTTGTCTATTCAAAACCTCACACATGTTATTTAGCAGGACATCTCATTTTGCTCTTCCTGAAACATAAGTATTTACATTATAAAGTACAAAAAAATTTGAAAAATATAAGTTAAATGGTGAATATTTGCATACCAAAGAAATAAGATCTAGACCAATGGCATGGAGCAATCTTTTTCAACCACAAGTATGCATCTTTATATTATGCTTTTAGCTCATCCATATGCCTTTCAAATGCTTGAGGTGTGGTTGCTATGGCACACTTCCATAGCAAATCTTTATACAACTGACCCCTCCAAAGCAGCTTCATATTATCATAAATGTGTTTCAAGCAGAATCTATGCTCAACACTTGGGAATACACTAGCTAAGGCTGGGATTATACCCTACAACAGTATATAAAATTACATGTTATTTTAGTTTCAGTTGAAATTTCATTAAGTAATTAAAGTAATTAAATTAGGTAATAGTAAGTAGTACCTTTTGTCTATCTGATATAAATTTGAATTTTGACCTTTGATTCAGGTCAAGATCATCCCCTAAGCACTCAAGTAACCACATCCATGAATCTTTTGTTTCAGATTCTACAATGGCGTATGCAACTGGGTAGGTTCCATTGTTTGGGTCTACTCCAACAGGAGTCAAAATCTGACCAGGCCAAGGTCTAGATAAAAAACACCCATCAAGACCCAATAAATCTATGTTCCCATGCTTGAATCCCTTTTTCAATGCTACTAAACATATGTATATCCTCTTGAATTCAATTGTGTTACTACTAATGTCTATGTTGTCTCTTACAACTTCCAGCTTAACTGTTGTATTGGATTATCTTTTTGTAATTCTGAAGCATAAGTTTTTAGTTGATAATATTGATAAGAACAATCACTAAAAACTTTATCCTTTGCTATCTTTTTTTCCCTATAAGCTTTCATTATGGAAACTCCTAAGTGGTATTTTTTTGCAGTTGGTCTCTGAGAGCAGCTGTTGGTATTTTAGGGTTAGGAACTATAGACTCTTCAACATCTTTTTTCTAAAAATGAGGTTGTGCGTTTTTTTACTTCTCTAGTTTGAAGGCACTTGTGGGTAGTCTTATAAGTCTTAACTATCCATGACTTATCCTGTGGCCCTTTTGAAATATGTAAAAGCCATGGAGAGCCTTGCTTGTTATCTATAACAAGCCCATTATCTGGCCCACTAGCTTCATTTGTATTTTTAACAGGCCCAGTACCTTCATTTGAATCTGGAATATCACTAAAAACTAGTGTTTTACCCTTGCATATAACCCTTACTCTAGTCTTATCACTTCTATCAAGATGCAATTGTCTCCTTTCCTCAACAGCTAGTTTACTAACCATTTTCTTTATAATTTCTTTGCTAGCTATTTTTTTTTTCCCAAATGAAAATTCCACTCAGAAGTCATACCTGCAAGTGATCTTTTTTTTTTTTTTGTTATCTTTCTCAATGCCTGATTTCTTTCAACTTCAATATCACCTTCCTCATCTGTTGTACTATCAAAGTATTCATGGTCTAATTCTACATCACTGCATACAACATCATTTTCTACTTCAGCTTCACTACCACCAACAGATTCCACATTCTTGTCTAAGTTATCCCTAATCTCATCCATATTAACCTCTACATCAAGATTTGGGTTCTCATCAAATTCCATGAAATCACTATCTTCATCTTGTTGATTCTTATTCCCAATAAATTGACCTATTTCCTTATCTTTATCAACATGCACCTCACTTAACTGACCAGTTACATCACCACTAGAAAAAAAAGGGGACAAATTCAGGGGGCATATCAAATTCAGTTGGTAACTCATCAAAGGTGACCTTGGGCTTGTTAGCATATTTTTGAGCTATGTCCAAACTAGAAAGCCAAAGTTCCAAGTATACCTCAATCACCTTATTCTTTCCTACATATTTTGCCAAACTTAAAACATCATTGTCACAAGCTAAGGGCATAAGTCCACTACTAAATCCCTATTAGGTATTCTAAAGTGGAAGTACATAGTGTCTTCTTCTTTGTAACCTAACTTTGTGAACATATCCTTAATTTCAATTACTGAAAAAACATCAATATCAACTCCATCAACCCAAGACACCTTACCATTCATATAACGCCTTCCAGAACCCATTGTAAAAAACCCCCCATGGTGCAGCTCCAATGTAAAATGTGTATTTGACTTACCTGGTGAATTGATAAAAAAAAAAAGCAAGTTAATAAACAAAAACAACTAATCAACAATTGTTTTCACATGTTCAATTTAAGCTAAAAACATTCAATTTTAATTAGCCCTAAAAATTATACCATATGCTTTTTTAGGATCAAATGTGACTCCTTCTTTTCGTAACGAACATCCATTTAGATCATCCATTATAGCCAAACCACATTAAATCTTTATTTAGATTATACCTTTGAAACAGAGTGGTGAGCACAGCAGAGGGATAAAAGATGAAGTTAGGTTTGTGCTTTTTTAATCGTCTTTGGGAACTATTATATCAAAAGAGAGGGAAAAAGGAATTTACAAAGATACCCTCACGTTATTGTCACGTGAGTGTATTTAACGAGATTATTAACGGAGATAACGGAAATGGCTTGGATATGTAATAACATGAAACCATAGTGACTGAATTAGTAAAAAAAACTCAGTGACTGAAAGTGAAAAAATAGCCAAACCACAGTGACCATTTATGTAATTAACTCTTTTTTTAGAGTAACTAGTTTTATCAATTTCAACTTACAACTCATTTCTTGATAAACTTATAAATAAATAAAAAAGGAATAACTTTATATTTTATAGATTTAACATTGCGATGTAGCACGCACCATCATTGTTAGTCTACTGGTTAGGCACCTTAATGTGCTCGCAAAAGTTTTAGGTTTAAACCTTACTAGATATATACACATTTGTGGGGTGGACTGGTAAAGGACAAGAAATGGTCATGGGTAACTAGTTAGGCTTACATACATTTAAGTTAAAGTCTCTCCCTTTTCAAGTAACCTAAACAAAGAAAAGCGTAAATTATGTATTTAACCACCACCAAATGACTTAGTGTTAAGTCATTGACTTTCTCACACAAAATCCGGTGTTCAAACTTAACTAAATACACATGTTGGTGACCATTTAAAATACCATAAACGGTCATAAGATGTGCCTCCTCACATGTTTAAATTCACTAAATGCACATTCGAAAGTGACTAGAAAAATATCACAATCCCTCAGAGAACGATTTCTTTATGTTGGTTGAGCTTCAGGTCAAAATCAAACTGACCTAAAAACCGATTTGTTGGATTCCTTTTCAGTTTTTTTGGTTTTCAACAAACCCGACCCCGAACCACAAAAAAATAAGAAAAACATAGAACCAAACCGAGCTGAAGGTTGGTATGTTCGATTTGGTTTCCTTAGATCGGTTTTGCTCAAACTTAGCTCAGGTAAAAAAAAAAAAAAAAAAAAAAAAAAAAACTTACTTAAGTAATCCAAACACATGCTCTGTGTATTTAGTGAATATGGGAGGAAATATGTCAGCCTAATTTTGGAAGAAAACATTTTACTTCAAAATCAATCAAATCACCTTTATTTTTTAGTCATTTTCCTTTTCTTTTCCTCCTTAAGTAATTTTCAAGAACATGACTTTTTTGTTTTCCTTCGTTTTCTTTACTTTCCTTGATTAAAGGGATGTTTGTTTAAGCTTTAAACTTATATGTGTCTTATGAGCTTATTTGTTTTTCGACTTATATTTCATAAGCCTCATTATTCCTGCTTAATTTGAGACTTGTGGTTTATATAATTTATTATAATATACTTTTCCGTCCCAAAATAATTGTTCACAAACAAAAAATACTAAGTTTAAGAAAAGCATCATGATTACAGTTTTATCTTTCTTACTTTTTGTAGAATGACAGTTTTACACTTATATAATTAATTTAAAACTTCTTGAATGTTTGTAATAATAACCTCAAGTAATGGTAATATGGTAAAATCAAACAAAATTCAATATCTATTTTTGAAAATGGACAATTAATTTGTGGCAATTAGAAATGTGGACAATAAATATGAGATGGAGAGAGTAATAAACTTATATAAGCTCGTAAGTTTCAAATTAAGCTAGAAAATTAAGGCTTATCTATACAACATATAATACATTTTAGCACTTCCCTCTTATTTAATTTTAAGATTTCCAAAAATACATTTTAAGCATAACAAGTGAAAATGCAATGTTTACAACTATTTAAAGGACACATACAGTTATTCAACATATACAATTAATACTCTTTTTAAACCACTCCTCACTCAAAAGTACAATCATTTTACCACATGATACAATCTAATCAAGTTGTTAAACACTATCTTCCTAATATTTGTCAGACATTTCATGATTCTTTTTTAAATAATAACCTTTCTTACATATACTATAAACTTATGAAACACAAAAAATAATAGATTCATATATCTCGAGAGTTTTTAGGCCCAAAAATAACAAAACTACTTTTAAAATACATGGTTTCGTATGTTCGAACTTTTAAAATAAGAAAAGAAAATAAGTTGGAAGTGGTATTAGATAAGATATCATCATCAACCTCAGAACTTCAATATTTTACCATGCATGAAAAAAATAATAATAAAATAAAATCGTCATATGTAAAGTAATTGTCTCCGTAAATAAATATTATAAAAAAAACATTGTTCATTATACCCGTTGGCGCAACGTGCATATACCATCAACTTATTATATAGTAAGTCTCATAATCCCTTAAAACAAACACCTCTGACCGATAGTATTAGGGGTGTTTATTTCGGCTTATATGTGGGCTTATGAGCTTATTTGATTTCGGCTTATAGTATAACATAAGCCTCAATTTTGTGTCTTATATTGAGACTTATGGGCTTATATAAGTTTATCATATCGTAATCAAACTTTTTTTTTGGTAAACCCGGTGAAAAATATATTATGTCAAACAAAGAACCACAAATACAAAGCATTCACAAAGGTGAAAGGACAATCCCAAACACCCTTAAGAAGCTAAACTGAGACATACAATCAACATACAAAGTTAGAATCAAACATGATCAAACAGAATGAACAAAACAATTCACCAATACAATCCATGCATCCACCCTTAGTGCTGTATTTAACACTATCACTTTGAAAAGTTAAATTCTTCAATAATCCTTCCGCTTCCTTCCATTTTGAACTATCCAATTTCCATAACTTTTCTCCTAATTCTTCCAGATTATTCTCAGTAATACATTTTGCAATTCCATCCAATTCATTTGCTATTATCTTTTGAGCCATACCTGAATTATCTTCAAATACATCTTCTGAATCAACATCTTCACCATTACCACTTTGTAAAACTACAAACTGATTCACTTTGTACTGGTGAGTTATGACCACTGGTTTGCCCATCTTTAGCCTCCTTGTTCTTTTCCTTTTGCTTGGGTTGAAATTCATACTTAGTACCAGCCTTTTCCTTATTATTTCCTTGCTTACTTGGCCCAAATTTTTGTGATTGAGTGTTTGGTTTATAACTAGGGCTTTTAACTTTTTCACCAAAACCACCATTTTTCCTTTTTGTTACTTCCATAAATCCATCATTATCAGCAACATCCTTCTTACCATTACCTGAATTACCCACTTCCTTATCCAAACTACCATTTTTTCCACCTTCCACAGTTACATCCATTCCACATTCTTTTGTTGTATGCCCAAACACACAACACTTATTGCATATAGGAGGTCTCCAATCATAAACCACCTTAACTGTTTTCATACATAGTTCTTCTTTTTGACCATTTCTATACACTACCTCTACCAACTCAGGTAACTCTTTACTAGCAACCACCTTAACTAACACTCTCTACCAACTCAGGTAACTCTTTACTAGCAACCACCTCAACTAACACTCTAGCATACCCTACTTTTCCCACGTCCAACTTACACACAGAAGCAGTCACATTATCCATAACCATGGGCTTACCAACTCTACTTGCTAGTGCACTAATCCCATTTATGGTCCATGCTTCCAGGGGAATATTACATAACTTGATCCATAACGGCAATTTCTCTGGTTCAGTTTTATCCAAACACACATTTATATCCCACTTTTGCATAACTAGAGGTTTGTTGTTAACCATCCAAGGACCATTATCGACTATGAAATTTAACCCATTTAGATGATGAAACTTCATAAAAAAGATACCATTATTGCTATCAATAATGTCCTTAAAGCCATACCTATACACATTTTCCTTAAATTGTATCTCAATTCATTAACAGTCATCTTACAACCCACAAAGTACCCACACACAGTGATATCCCATTTCTTACTCCCTTCTACAATCATTACTTCATCAAATATCACCACCTCATGACCATTACTATCAATCTCAGTGGGGATTGTTTTCAGCATCTTGTCATCTTTAGTAGCAGGGGACTCATTAGGTTTGTTAATCAAGTAGTCCTGTTTACTCTTAGTCATATTAACATAACTAATTCTAGCATCCTTTCCATTACTACAATCACACCACTAGTTTTAACAGCCTCAGACTGTACATTCACAGGTAATGTTGATAGACTTACATTGCAATTTGGAAGTTGAAAATCTTGTGATTCCCCTGTTTTTTCATTCAAACCACTATTGACTTCAGCTTTATTCATCCCTTCCATATTACTTCCTTCCTTATTGCCATCAGAGCTTGATGCTTGACTACACTCATCTGTTGCATTCCCCTTAACAACTCCTTTTTGTACCTTATTCTCACTACCCTCCCCAATACCCTCACTAAGCTTCTCAATTGTATTCTTAACATTTTTCCCCAATTCACCATTAACCTTCCTCACTACTGAGCTTCCTTCATTATTCACAACATTTTCACCATCATCTTTCTTACCATCATCTTTCTTATTCAAAACACATACAGTGTCTTTATACCTTTGATGAATCCTAATTATCCTTTTTGAATTTTCACCTTTTGCCAACATGATTTTGCTCAATTGGCCCTCAATACGGTGTTAAATTTCAATCAAAAAGGTTAAGGATATGATCAGGATGGTGATTATAGAGATTTTGTAAAAAACATTTGAAAAACAGATTTTGGTGCCAAATTACAAAATCGCCATATTCAGAACTCCTGAATTAGTGGTTGAAAGATGATGAAATTTATATCAAACTGTGTAGAATATAATTCTGAATCTAACGCACAATTTGAGTTTGAAGATTACACATAATTTAGTATAAAAATGAAGCTTTTAGAGGTTTTTTAATAGTGGAAAAAAAAAAGGAAAAAAAAATAGTTGAAGGAGAGAGAGAAAAAGAAGCGTTAATTTGTTTGATAGTTAGTTTTATCGTAATAAAACTTATATAAATTCACAAGTCTCAAATAAGCCAGAAAATTAAGGCTACATAAGCCGAAACCAAATAAGCTCTTCCCATACACAAACACCCCTGAACAAAAGAAAGGAAAAGATAAAAAAGTAAAAGTAACTCCCAATACCATCTTTCACGAGTTATGAGTCCCAATACCGTTTTCCACGGTGTATGAGGGAGGTTAAGACGTAGACAACCTTACCCCTACCTAAGGTAGAGAGGCTGCTTCCGGTTCTACTAGAGGTAGAAAAGGACCTCTGGCCTTGCAAAGGGTGAGGATCGAACCCTTGACCTCTGTCTCCAGAGACAATAGTGTTAACCACTTGATCCAACCTCGCTAACAAACAAAAAGAAAGGAAAAGATGATGACCTAAAATCACTCAACAAAAAACACCTCACACTCACACAAAGGAACTAACTGTGTGTAGTTCAAAAATGCTGAACGCACTTTCTCTCCGCAGAGCTCCACACCTCTCAGAATCCTCCTCCTCCTCATCCCAAAACAATGAAGACGGATCCAAAGCCCGAAAATATCCATCATTCACTACCCGGATCTCAAACTACTTGACCCGAACCGGATACATCTGTCCCGTTCTCCTTCTAGTTATCACCACCGTGTTTATAATCTCGTCTGTTGTAGTGAAATCTCGCGACATGATATGTGTGAGTAAGATAACGTCATTTGATCGAGTTTCTCGTGCGCGGTATTTTGGATTGGAGGGAGTTGAGGATGATTTTGGAGCGTTGGGTGTTCCATGGTGTAAGCTCCTTATTAGATCTGGATTAGTGTCATTGTGATTGTTTATATATGTTTATTTTAATACAGTTAGTAGTAGCTGTTAGCAGTAGTAGTAGTATATATTGTGAGATAATTAGTTGCGTTCAAAAAATAATATAATAAAAGTAGGAGTAGTAGTAGCAGTTAGTAGTAGCTGTTTATTTTATAAAAGCGTTTGGTAATATAACCATAGGTCTACCCTTCTTTTTTGGTGTGTTAGGTTGTTGACTAGGTGGATTGTTCACCTGTTTCCTTAGGTTTCTTGCACCCCTTTTTATTATGACCAACTTCACCACAATTATGACAAGTCATTAATCTTGGAGGCTTTAACATGTTTTTGGTTTTTCATTTCAGACTTATCATTTTTCCAATTAATAGGTGGTCTACCTGACATCCTTCTTTCTAAAGTTGGTTTCATTAGCACATGTTTTACTTTTCTCCACATATCTGAACCACCAACCGGCAAAATATTGTATTGATAAATACCTTTGTATGTGCTTACCTTGAATAATTCACTAACATAATCATCTGGATTCAAATTGATGAAGTACATGGTAGTGATAGAATGAGGGCATGGTATGCCAGTTAATTGCCACTGTCTACAACTGCACTCCCTCTTATGTATGTCCACACTAAATGCCTCAACACCATTCCCTTGCCTTACTTCAAATTGATGTCATCCACTTGGATTCAAACTCCATTTCCTATTAATTTAATGGCAACTAAGCAGTTAGGTAAAAGTGTGTATATATATATATATATATATAATGGTAAGCTGCTACAAATGTTAAGAATATACCTTTGAATTTTCTTATGCAACTCCAAAACCTTCCTTATGTTAGGGCAAATATCATCTATCCAATTCTGACAATCCTTCATTAATGTATAATTCCTTGTCATGACATGAGATCTGATATCTTCAAGCATACCAATTATTGGTTTTCTCCTTGAATCCTTAATATGAGCATTAAATGATTCACTAAGACCATTTTCTACAGCATCACAATCCATTCCTGTCAACATAATGCAAGTAACCAGTTAGGTCAAAATATATCAATATACTAATAAGCTACTACAAATATAAAGAATATACCTTCTTTAAAATATGATATTGACCATGTCTCTGGATTTTTCCCCATCAAATACTGGTAAGCTCCTGCACTTTCATTTTTGATTTCTTCCATTGTATTTAGGAACTTCTGATGATAAGATGCCTTTGATGCTTGCCAAAACAGGTTTTTAAATAGAACACCAGGGTATAACTTGTTAAAATTGGCATAAATATGCCTAGTACACAACCTATGTTCTACCAATGGCACCGCTCTCTTAACTGCTTGAAAAAGTCCTTTATGCCCATCTGATATAATTGTCACCCCTTACACATTTCCTAAATCTAGATCTTTTGTTAATAATTTCACAAACCATTCCCAATTATCTATGTTCTCAACTTACACAACAGCCCATGCAATTGGGTATACTTGATTGTTTCCATCCCGCCCAATAGCTGCCAACAATTCTCCTTGGCACACACCTTTTAAAAAACAGTCATCCAATCCTATAACCTTTCTACAACCTGTTTTCCAACCCACTTTTAAATTGTGAAAACAAATATAAAAATTGTTAAACATGTGTATACCATCTACAAGAGGATCAATACACAACTGCACTGTGGTACCCGGGTTTGTTTTTCTCAATTCACCAGCATAATCAACCAACCTGTCATATTGGTTTCCAACATTTTGCTTAAGATTATAAAGTGCAATCCTTCTAGCTCTACTACACTGATTGTGTGATGTCTTTACCATATATTTTTTCATAACCATTTCTTGCAGATCAACTACTTTTATATCAGGACTTATTCTTATTTTATTTTCAATTTTCTGGCAATCCATTTAGAAGTCACTAAACACCCAAGGTTATATTGTCTAGTGCAACTGTGCTTATCAACCAGGCTTCTTATATGCCAAGACCTCCCATCATGCATCTTAACAGATCTTAACCTAAAAGGACAACAAGGTTTATTGGGATCTCTTGAAAGTTTTTTCTTTCTTCTAGCCTTTTCATCAAACCCACACCTAACCAACAACTTTTCACTATCACTTTTTTCATACCAAAGTTGGTATCCATTGGCAACAGAATAAAAGGTCAGATAGTCTTTAACTTGATCAAGTCTGCATACAATTCACCTAATTTTAGTTTTTTTTAACTTCCAATGGGTGTTTGGGTCATGGATAGGGTAATCTCTTTTGCTAGGGTCAAACACAATCTCATCCTAATCCTCATCCTCATCTATGATGGGAATATCCTCATCTGAGTTACATTCTGGTTCAACATTATCATATTCTTTTTGAGTTCATTACCTAGGTTTTAAAATAAATGATCCACTTCATGGTCATTATCATTAATATCATTTTCTAACACTAGCTTACTTTCATCATATGGATTTTCATTTGATTTTTTCTGTTCCTCTAAACCTTTTCTTTTTTTATCCTAACCTGCCTCAACTCTTCTTCACCCTCAGATAGATGATCAAGTGATGCAACATCACTACATTAATCATCTGAGCCACCTAAATGACACTCAGGTTTTAACTCAACAAGAATACAATCATTTGTGACTTTACCAATATAATCACCTAAATCTTCATTATTGTGACTAACATATAACTGTATGATACACAAATGGAGAAGGTTTTCTCGCACCTTATAGAGGCTAAAGGTATCATTTGAATGAATGGCGTAATGAACATCAACCAACTATGGCTAAAGAGTTCTATAATATGAAACATTCATCCACAAGAAATGTTATAGAAAGGTGTTTTGGTATTTGAAGGCGAGATGGGGAATCTCAAAAAACAACTCATATTATCCGGTTTAATTAAAGATTAAGATCATAATGGCATGTTGTCTCCTCCATAATTACATAAGACAAGAAATGCCAATTGATCCATTCGAGGACGATAATCAACCGGATGAGGGAACTGAAGACCTTGGAGTTCAACAAGAAAATGATAATATCACAAATGTCGGGACTTTAAACGAGTGGACTTCATTTCGAGATAATTTAGCACAAACTATGTTTGAATCTTGGAATGCTAATGCTTGATCCATGTTGATATGTAGTTTTTTGAAAGCAACCATTTACTAATGGATAGTTCCTGCTACTTTTTGTGGTTTATGAAATATGGGTCTGTTTTAAAGGCAATCATCAAGTGTTACTTTTGTGGTTTATGGATAGTTCATGCAAAGAACAAACAGTGTGTGCATTGTTTCTTACATTAGCAAATATAATTTTAGAATACAACAACTTACAAGAGTTGTATGAAGTTATGAACATTGTCATCTAAAAAATATGTATATAAAGAATATAAATAAAATAGGGGGCAATTTTGTCATCTACCATTGGGTTTAGGTCATAAAATAGCAACGTACTTTTTCAAATGTACCGTTTTGATATGTGTACTATTTATTGTTCCACTTAATGTTGTGTACTTTCATGTTTTGTTCTATTTTGTACATTTTGATGACGTGTTACAGTTGAAAGTTTGACACGTGTCACCATTTATAATATGACACATCATCAAAATGTGCAAAATGGAACAAAAAATGAGAGTACACAACATTAAGTGGAACAATAAATAGTACACATACCAAAACGGTACATTTGAAAAAGTACGTTGCTATTTTACGACCTAAACCATTTTATTCATATATTAGTCTTTATAAATTTCTGCAACCAAACAAATAACAAAATTTTAAATTCCTAATTCTAAATCTATCAGAATTTAAAACTTCTCGGAATTTAGAATTCCAAAATTTTAAATTCTTAAACCAAACGCCCCTTAGACTAATTCCACTATGAGTTGGTGAGTTTTGGTCGAATACTTGTATGTCATGTCTAGGGGTGGAAACGAGCCGAGCCGCTCGTGAAAAGCTCGGGATCGGATCGGTAAAAAGCTCGAACGAGCCGAGCCTAAACGAGCTCGAGCCCGAGCTCGAGCCTAAGTTTGGGCTCATTTAATGATCGAGCTCGAGCCCGAAGCTCTATAAGGCTCGTTTAGGCTCGCGAGCCTAAACGAGCCCTAAAAATATATACGTATATATATTTTCTATATGTATAACCGTGTTAACGAGCTCGAGCCTTGTGTTAACGAGTCCAGCTTTGTGTTAACGAGCCGAGCTCGAGCTTGTGACAAATTTCACGAGCCGAGCTCGAGCTCAAAATGTGAGGCTCGAAACGAGCTCGAGCTTTTTATATATAAACGAGCCGAGCTCGAGCCTAAACGAGCTCGAGCTCGGCTCGGCTCGTTTTCACCCCTAGTCATGTCTTTACAAAAAATCTCCACCACAAGTTTGAGTTTTTTTTATATTATTTGACATACTTTTATACTATAAATATTAATTCAAAACAATAAAAAAACGTATATAAATACTACCTCCGTCCCAAAATATAAGTCCATAATTGACTTTTCAAAGTCTTTGTTTTCTGACTTTGACCGTATTTATATTTTTTCGTGTTATATAATAATTGATGCAACATATATAAACGGATCCGTGTTTCAAATATATTTTCATTGGTATATTTTTCATCAAGTATCATATAGCACGAAAAAATATAAATGCGGTCAAAGTCAGAAAACAAAGACTTTGAAAAGTCAATTATGAACTTATATTTTGGGACGGAGGGAGTAATAATTTTCTTTTGTCCCCATCATCTTTCTCTTTCCTCCTTTTTTTCCTAACTATACCAAGTCCGAATCATATTCTAAATATTCTAAACCTGTGATCATCATAGGGGTGTTGATCGGTTCGGTTATCGAGTTGTTCGTTTTTTTTTTGGGTCAACATGAAAACCGAACCGAACTGAACTAGAATTTAACCGAACCGAACCGACAACCGAATTTGAATTCGGTTCGGTTCTTTGGTTGACCCGAATAACCCGAATTTCACTATTTATTTTTTAAAAATTAATAATTACATAAATATTTAGCCAAAAAAAAAATATTTCAAGCATAATTTTTTTTATATTAAGATAACATTTTAATAGAATTTATATATATAAATATGTAATATATATATATATATATATATATATATATATATATATATATATATATATATATATATATATATATATATATAGGCTCCGGTTTCATTGAGAAGGTTTTATTTTGAGAAGATTGAGAAATCTTTGTTTGAGCAAATTGATTCATGTTTTTTATTTGATTCACAAGTAAACATCATTCTATGGTGAATCGAATCCATAAATCAAAAATTTGATTCACAAATAATTGTTAAAATCGAGTTATGATGATGATTCATTAAATTTGTACAGATGATTCAATATTCTACATATATCGCAAAATCGAGATATTTTTAACATTAATTCAAATTTGTTTACACATTTTGAATTTTAATCACATTAAAATGAGTTTTACGCTTGAAAAACATGAATCAAAGTTAAAAATCTATAGTTTTTGAAAACCTTCTCAATCTTCTCAAAATAAAAACCTTCTCATATATATATATATATATATATATATATATATATATATATATATATTTATATATATATATATCCAACCCGAGAACGCGGTATTAATAGTTCTATTCGATTCGATTTTAGCAAAATTCGGTCAGTTATTAATTCGATTTAATTATTTTCTGTTCGGTTCAATTTTGGATTTATTCGATCATTTCAGTTTTTTTCTCACCCTAGATCATCATCATACGAAACACACCCTTGATTTCTCAAAAAAAAAAAAAAAAAGGAAAAGATGATGACCTGAAATCACTCAACAAAAAACACCTCACACTCACACAGTGAACTAACTCTGTGTATTTCAAAAATGCTGAACGCACTATCTCTCCGCAGAGCTCCACACCTCTCAGACTCCTCCTCCTCCTCCTCATCCCAAAACAACGACGACGGATCCAAAGCCCGAAAATATCCATCATTCACGAACCGGATCTCAAACTACTTGACCCGAACCGGTTACATCTGTCCCGTTCTCCTTCTCGTTATCACCACCGTGTTTGTAATCTCGTCTGTTGTAGTGAAGTCTCGCGGTATGATATGTGTGAGTGAGATAACGTCGTTTGATCGAGTTTCTCGTGCGCGGTATTTTGGATTGGAGGGAGTTGAGGATGATTTTGGAGCGTTGGGTGTTCCGTGGTGTAAGCTCCTTATTAGATCTGGATTAATATGTTTATTTAGTTTGTGTAGTGCGTTAAATGATTGTTTGTTGAAAGGCGTAGCAGCAGCAGTAGTAGTAGGAACGGTAATATATATTGTGAGATAATCAGTTGCATTCAAAAAATAATAAAATAAAACGTAGGAGCAGTAGTAGTAGTAGCTGTTTGTTGTTTGTTAGTAGTAGTAGCTGTTAGCGGTAGTACTAGTAGTAGTAGTTAGTAGTAGCTGTCTATTTTATAAATGCATTAGTTAGCGGTAGTCGTTGTTAGCGGTAGTAGTAGTAGTAGAGGTAGTATATATTGTAATATAATTAGTTGCGTTCAAAAAATAATAAAATAAAAGTAGGAGCGATAGTAGCCGTTTGTTGTTTGTTAGTAGTAGTAGCAGCAGCAGCTGTTAGCGGTAGAGTATATATTGTGAGATATTAGTTGCGTTCAAAAAATAATAAAATAAAAGTAATAGTTGTTTATGAGATGTTAGTTAGTAGTAGTTGTTAGCAGTAGTAGTAGCGGTAGTATATATTGTGAGATAATTAGTTGCGTTCAAAAAATAATAAAATGAAAGTAGTAGCAGTAGTAGCTGTTTGTTGTTTGTTACTAGTAGTAGAAGGAACAGTTAGTAGTAGTAGCCAGATATTTCTAAATTTTCACACTACATTTTTTTTCGCTAGGGGGCGTGCACCCTGCCCTCCCCCTCCTGTCTCTGCCTATGGCGTTAATGAGATGTTTTATGTTTGGCAAAACTAGGAATAGTAGCAGTTAGTAGTAATTGTTGCAGGTGGTTAGTTGTAGCCGTTAGCAATAGTTGTTAGCTAGCCGTTAAGTAGTAGTTGGAGTAGTAGTAGTACTAGCAGTTGGTAGTACAAGCTACCTCACCTCAGTAAGTCCCGTGACCACGTCTATGCACCCGGATAGAGCTATAAAATTATGGTTCTGAAGTAGTAGTAGCAGTTTAGGGCACAAGGGTGAGCGGTGTGGAAAAAACGTCCGGAAAAACCTGCTGCGGAACTACCGAGTAGGGGTAATAATATGATAAGTAGGGGTAATAATATGATAAGTAGATACATGCTGGAGTAGTAGTAGCATTTAGTAGTAGTTGTAGTTGTCTGTTTTATAAAAGTTAAACAATAGCGCTAGATGCTTCTTCAAGTATGGA
Source organism: Chrysanthemum makinoi (assembly GCA_910596185.1). Taxonomy (NCBI): domain Eukaryota; kingdom Viridiplantae; phylum Streptophyta; class Magnoliopsida; order Asterales; family Asteraceae; genus Chrysanthemum; species Chrysanthemum makinoi. The sequence goes on along the minus strand of OU343220.1, from coordinate 310,026,398 downwards.
AATTAGCGTTGAGAAAAGATGAACGCTAGTTGCCAAACGAGCTTTTAGTTCAAGGCGCTAAACGCTAACAAAAATATTACAGCTAGGAGTATTCGTTAGTATTGTTCAGTTAAGGTTTAGTTTTATTAGTTCTGGATGAACTGTTTAAATATTTGTACGTTTAAATAAATTTAAATGTTTATATGCATTTGATTGAATTAAGTATGTGATGAATGCTGATAAGATGTTTAGGTTTAATAGTTGATTTAAGCTGTTTTAGAATAGCTTATGTGAACTTAGTTAATCGAAACGCATCATAAGCTAATAAGTTGTTATGTAATAAGGTTTCTAGGCACCCCTAGCTTACATAGAAAGCAGATGTAATTGAGATTTGAGGAGTGACTAGCATTTTGAACGATTGTAGAAGGTGTTTTGAGTGTTTGGATAGGGGGTAATGGATTAGGTCAATAAGCTGTTTTGGACTAGCTTATGTGAAATAAGTTGATGAGCCAATCTAAACACTATGTTCTAAATGCTTCATTGTATTTAATTGAAGTAGATCTGTAATGAATGCTGCTGAGATGTTTAGTTGGATAGTTATGGTGGAGAACTTGAGTTGTAGGTTTAGATTTGATCTCTATGATTTAGATGTGATCCACTTTAGTATTAAAGGGGTGTTTTCCTAAGCTTATTTAGACAGCTTATTAGTTTATTGCATTATTGGGATACCATAAGCTGTTTTGAGTATCCACACAGTTTATGGCTTAGCAGCTTATTCAAATTACATAGCTGTTTTGTAGAAGTTATACTGGAGGAGCTTAGCTATAAAGACTTATTCAGCTCATAAATAATTAGAACAAATTCAAATAGGCTAATCCAAACACCCTCTCAGGTTTTGTCACTTTATGAGCTTACTTTTGTGTAGTGAGCTGTTTTGGAGTAGCTTATTTGTAAACAGTTGACAAGTGAATCCAGACACTATCTTCCGCATTGTCTTATGATACTTCATGATAAGCTAATAACCTGTTTTATATAAATTGGCATAAGCTGTTTTAACCTAAAACGCAGTATAGCTGAGATTTTAAGGATTGACTAGCATTTTGAACACTTGTAGATGGCAGTCTATTTTCTAGATGACTGAAGGTATGTCTAAGCAATGCACCAAATCAAGAAAACACTAAACTATTCATGGCTTGCTGCATTAGTTTTGGTCTTAGTCTGGCCAAAAAAATGGTTGTAAATATCGCTCGGCGGTCGACCACCGCCAAGCGCCATATCGGTCTTGGCGGTGACATATCATTGATATATCGGAGACCATAAATTATAAAGGAATTTATTTAAAAAAAATAAATATTAGCAATATCATAACAAAATAAGTCAATAACCACAAAAAAACTAAAAAGTTTAACATCCTTGATAAATAAAAGCCGCAAGTCCATAAGTATTTATCAATTTATATAAAAAATAAAATTAAAAAATATAAAAAAATACGAGTTTGACCGATTTTTGACCGATATTTGACCAATTTTGACCGATTTTGACCGATTTATCACCGATTTTGACCAAACCGATAAATTGACCGATAAGCGAAATATCGTATCGGTCGACCGCCGATAAGCGATATATCACTGATATATCGGCCGCCAAGACCGATATTTACAACACTAGAAAAAAGTTATAATGATGTTATCATCTTGTGTCCCCGTCTTTGTCATCTTGCCAAGAATACTTTTTTAGCTATTTGATGAAGGTATGTTAGGTCCAGAACTCCAGATGGTGATAGTCTATTAGGGATGGATTATATAAATTTAATGCTTGGTCTTTTGGTGAACATGCGCTTATTAGATGCCATTTACATTTATCTTTCTGGTTTTTCAATTTCCAATGGGTTATGCTTATTTGCTGATTCGTTTTGCTTCCTAACACCAATTAACACACCCTGTTGACAGTCGTATATGTATCTATTTGAAGTGTGTATTTCAGTTCCCAGCTCTATAATATGTCTTCTAATGCACCTTTTTCCATGCATAGCTCTAGATTGTTATGTGCAGAACAGTAATTATAAAATCGTAATTCAGTAGTATGCTGCTGATAAGTATATGCTAAGCTTGGTTATAAAATTCCAATCTATCTGTTTTTTTAATTCTAATTTTGTATCCTTTTTAAAAGGCAGATCGAAACTTGGAAAAACTGTTGAATGGACAACTAAGGATTTGCTCAAAGGTCTGGAAGAGTTCGTACCCATATATGAGACACGACCCATCAAGAATAATATGTACGGGATGGGGTTTGACCACAGCTTTGGACTCTGGTTTATTGCACGATGGCTAAAACCAGACCTAATGATTGAGAGTGGGGCTTTCAAGGGACATTCAACATGGGTTTTAAGGCAAGCAATGCCTGACACCCGAATTATCTCAGTTACGCCCCGCCATCCTGAGAAATACCTGAAGAAAGGCCCTGCTTATGTTGATGGGAACTGCACATATTTTGCTGGGAAGGACTTTGTTGACTTTGGGAAAGTTAACTGGGCAACAGTAATGAAGAAATATGGCATAACTGACCTGAGTCGTGTTCTTATATTCTTTGATGATCATCAAAATGAGTTGAAAAGGTAACCGCATTGTTAGTAATGAGTATACTTTTTAGCTTATGTGTTTGCATGCTCTGTAGTTCGCGGGAAATAAGGAGTTCACGTTTCTTATATTGCAATTTTTTGATGCAGACTTAAGCAGGCACTTAAAGCTGGCTTCTCACATCTTGTATTCGAAGACAACTATGATACTGGAACGGGTGATCACTATTCCCTAAGACAGATATGTGATCAATCTTATATACTAGGTTAGTATGCTATATCAAGCTATATTATCATGGCCGCTTGCATATCTGAATTCCCTTACAGAGAACTGTGTCCCTGTCTGAAATCATTTACTTGACTGTCATAGAACAATGTTGATTTTGATGTGTGTTGTACAGAGCAGTAACTGTGATTCCTTCTAGCATGTCTCTATCAAATACGTATGATTTTGCACTAGTTGCTTTTTCTATTATTTATTGTTACTATTCCTTTTAGCCCTAGCACACTCTCAAGAGTCAAGTCTGAACAGTATGGCTCACTTATTTAGGCATGTTTTAAGCATACGTAGAGCATCCTAACTCAAAATCTAACTATGAAAAAGAAGCATATACTTCAACTAGATGAGTAATTGTTTTTGCTAAGCTTGCATTCAAATTAGAAGATATATATATGTATAGTTTTACTAAGAGAAGATAAGGTGGGACAAGCTGGTCAATTGCCTCTTTGTCTTGCTTAGCATATTCACGTCCATTATAATGCCTGTTGCTAGCTAGTTCAGTTTACTGGTTTTTAAAACAATGGTTTTTACGCGTGACTTGTGTTATGTACAGCTTTAGGCATCATTATCTAGTTTCTGTTTCCACTTCAGTGATCATCCCACCTTTTCATCTTGCGATAACCTTTTAAGACATTGAGTATTTTGTAGAGGTGGCAAGATGTTTGGGTTGGGTTGCAGGTTGAAACAGGTCTTTTTGGTATGCGTCGAAACAACTCAGGCTGTTTTCACCTGGAAATACCTTATGTCTCTTTATAATTATATTGATAAATACATATGGCATTACAATAATAGACTTTATCTTCGAATAAAGTGATAGAAGGTTGCATGCAGTCAAAATAAATCATGGGCGACTTATAATATGTTTGACCCGTTCGACCCATTTGAGCGGCTCTCTTTCTAGCTTTTTTTTTTTTTTGCTTGGCCCACTTGACTTATCTGAGATTAAAAAGAACCCAAAATCAACTTTCATCAGTTTATGGATTAATGTCCCACCTTCACTGCTCTCTTTCTAGCTTTTTTTTTTTTTTTGCTTGGCCCACTTGACTTATCTGAGATTAAAAAGAACCCAAAATCAACTTTCATTAGTTTATGGATTAATGTCCCACCTTCACTATTTCGGTTATGATTACTATTAACATGATTATATTTGATTATGACTATGTGCTGTTAATCTTTTATTTAGGAGGTGGTCACAGCTGCTTTAAAGATAGTGATGAAGCCAGACAACGATCAAAAAGGAAGAAATTTTGGGAAAAGGCAGTGGACGTAAAAGAACTATGCGGGCCAGGAGAAGCATGGTGGGGAGTTAGAGGGTATATGCGGGACGACTTCAACCACAGCAACAAACCGATATCATACAATGACCATTTCCAAAACAGCAGGTTTGTGGAATCCATACTTGATGTTTATTGGGAACTTCCACCAGTTGCCGGTCCATCACTTACTCATCAAACACGATACGATCCAGTGCGTGCAACCAGTCCTATCGTAGAAGATGGTCGATTCCGCTTGTTTCAAAGACTTGGTTTATCAAGACTCGAGACTTCTGTATTTAACGGGTATACTCAAATGGTGTATGTTCAGATTTCTCCAAAACAATCATAGAAACTAACGTCTTAGATCAAACATTTATACGCGGTTCCTGTGTATGTCAATATAGTGTTCTTGTAACAAGTTTAAACTCTTTTCTTTTGCTATATTGGTTCATTTTTTTATGCTTGGAATATTGTGTAACCTAAAAATGGGGCCTGCATCTTTATTAACCAAAACAGGATACAATGTTAGCTATGCTTCAATGCTGGTCTGCTTAAATTGGGAAATTAGTTGGTCAACATTTGAATAGTCAGTAGTCAAAGATTCAATGCATGCGGCTCTCAACAAACATTAGTCAGAATGGGACCCAATATATGTGAAAATGAATATGCAAAGTCTGTTTCATGGTCATGTTGAATTGTTGATCACTTGATCAAGACTCCAAATGATAGATAGTTGGCGAAAACAGTTGAAGCTACTCGAGAAGCCCGGAATGGAGTGCAGGTCCCTTTCTTGTTTGCGAGAAGATGAAGTGAAGGTCACTTTCTTGCGTGGCGCCATCCATGTCGGGGTACACTGAACCCGTATTTGTTAATGAATTGAAGGTCACTTTCTTGCATGCGCCATCGGTGTTGGCGTACTTTGAACCCGTATTCTGAAACAAAGTGTGGGTCAATTTCTTGTAATGTGCCATGCGTGTTGGCGTTCATTGAACCCGAAACGAAAGATATTGTTGAAAATGATACATCGAACCCGAAACAGAAAGATAGTTGAAAATGATAAAAATGGAGCAAGTAGTCCATTATTTTTAGAAAAGTGGCACATGCTTAACTGAAAAGTCAGAAACAAATGATGAAGGAGAACAACAAAGCCATTTACAAGTTACATTAACAAAGGTCAAGTGGTTCACAACAAACAACTGGATGGTTCCTTCCAGTTATGACTAATCATTCTGCCATCAAGGAAGATGAAATAAGAAAAACTTCAACCAAAATTATCGAAGCACATATATGAACTCGTGAAGGAGATGCAAAACTCGATCGAACAACCCTTTTTTCGTGTAAAATGGGATCTTCGGTTAGTTTCTGTTCTTGCCTTTATCCATTGACCTTGGAGCTGTAATCAACACATATGTATACATATCAAGATCCATAAAAACTTCAAAATCAGATGTGAAACATAACGTCAAAAACTTTTCAAGAGTTTAACGACGAACGCTAGAATTTTGTTCTAAGCATTTTTGCATACCTAATCCGATTGCTTCAGAGCCTTTCATTATCCTTAATCTCTTGCATGAATCAATGAACATCCTACAAAATCAGAATCACATTTTGATATCGGTTGTTAAATCATAAATGAACACGAATTCTGTTAAACTTTGAGCAAGAACTCACTCCCAAGGAACATCGCCAACAAGCATCCAATCACTGTCTTTATCTTCATAAGTTAATACGCATTCAGAGCCATGAAGAAGGTCCTTCAAGTTACTTTCGCTAAGCCCTTCACGCCTGCGAATTCCATTAGAAGTACATTGACCTAATCCACAAATCAAGAAATTTATCAAATTTAACAGTCATATTGCATTTTGAACTTCAAAGATGGTAAAACGAAGGAACATACCAAGAGTAAAGCAACTGAACATTTTCTCAAGAGCCTTTGAAAGTTCAGCATAGTTACGGTAAACCTTGAGATCAATCTTCCTTAAATATGGAGCACCATCCATGCTCACTTTAACATAGAGACACCCTCCTGATCCTGAACTACCTTCGCGGGCATCCCCGTTTTTCGACACATTTGTGGCCATTGTGTTTTTGCGGAAAGATCGAATAGGTGGCCATCCTACCACCTGTGCCCTGTTACATAATTTAACACGCCTGTTATTGAACCAATTCGCGCAATCTTGAACAAACATTTATCATAATTTCAAGTTCAAAACATAAGGTAAACAGCAAAATTTTCCCACCATAAAGCTAAATGCTTGTTCTTTGATGGTTCATAGAGAAAAAATACAAATCAACTACTCAATATTTTGACTTTCTTGGTTTAAGCACATATACCTTTCAAGAAAAACAAGCAAATAAGCATAATAGTAGAAAATCAACCCCTAATTCAACAAATATGCATTCAGAAATTCAGATTATAAAAGATAGAGATTTCTTGAAACTTGCTTAGCAGAAGTTTGAAAAGCAATACCACAATTTGAACATTCATTATTAAACTTAAGGTTAAAACTCAAGTAAATCATAAGAAAAAGTACTAATTAACTCAAGATTCCAACTCTTATCAAAAGCTAAATTCTCCAAGATTAGTGCTTTAAACACAAAAAATTTCCAAGAAACAAAAGTCACATAAACATGAAATCTAGCCCCAATTCAGCAAAACATGCATAAAGATGATAAAAGGGGTTAAAGAAAACTAAAGCCAATAGTTTGTTCTTTGGTGATTCTTTATGAAAAGAATACAAACCAACTCAAGATTCCAACTTTTTTTTAGCTAAATTTTTTCAAGCACATATAACTTTCAAGAAACAATATATAATTTTTGGACATAAAAACAACAAAACACTCATATAAACAACAATTTAAACTTTAAACAAGCTAACAATCCATTCAAACAACAAAAGGGACTCTAAAAACTTACTTAGCAGAAGGAACAACATCTTTCTTCTTCTCATCACCAACCTTCACACCACCATCAACCAAATTACCTTTTTGCCCTTGAACTTTCTCAAAGCCACCATTAACAACATCAAGATTAACATCACTAAACCCTCTTTTAGCACCTAGCATAAAGTTCTTAGCAACAACAACATCATTTTCCTCAAAATTCTTGGAAAAACCAGGCAAGCCAAGACTAAGCTCAGTTGCTTTAAGGTTAAGAACATTGTTTGTCTCAGAATCTGATGAAATGTTTGATGATTCAACAGAGCTTCTTGAAGCATCTGATAAACCTATGTAGTCATGTTCTTCAAGTGGCACAGACATTAAGAACACTTTGACTCGAGATATATTCTAAGAAACTGTTGAAGATGGAGATGAGCTAGAATAGGTTTGCTTTAAGTGTGTGTATGTGTTTGTGTTTGTAGGTGGTGGTGTTGCAGAAAAGAAGCTTCACTTTGTAGTAGTATTTATTTTCTGTTTTTTCTTTATGTCTTGTGTCTAATGATGGCATTAAGTATTTAATGTTTTGGTTAAGATAAATATATTCATTAATTCTCCCACCACTAGTATATCAAGCATCTATCTTTTGGAAAAGAATCTGAGAATAATACTAGTAAGATATGGATGGCTTCTTTTTTTTTTGTTTCATAAACATGCTTTTTTATATACTCTTTTCATTTTTGTGTTACAGTTTAATTATAAATCACTAAAAATCAAGGTTCTAAAAAGCTCGCAAAAGTATGAGAATTAGTCGTGCCGTCACACTATACCGTCACGTCACTTTATGTCATACGTTTTGTAAACTCGATATATATGAATTATGATATGAATATATAAATATTTTCATACTTTGCACCGCCTTATGTCACGTCTTATAAACGCAAAAACTTCGCTTTAACCGTAAAAGCGTGAAGCTTGGTCATGACACCACACCACGCCTCGCATTATTCATAACCTTGTTATATGCTAAAGATAGACAAGAAAATATTAATTTCATTAAAATATTCATAATCAAAACTAAAATTAAAAATCTCAGACAAATCATTAAATAATTCATAGATGGTAAACCAATTACGGAGTATTTAATAAAAGGAAAATGTAATTGTTATGTTTTTATGTTTTTTTAAAATTATATCCATTTCGTCTCATATTTATTGTTTATTTTTTTTTAATTTATGTTGTCTCAAAGTAATTGTTCACTTTCAAAATAAATAAAGAATTTAGTTCGAGTTTATTATATTACACTCACTTGAAATTATTATTACAAACATTAAATAAGTTTTAAATTAGTTAAAGATAAAATTGTTATTCGTCAAAAAGTAAGAAAGAAAATGTTGTAATGATGATTTTTTTTAAACTGTGCGTTTTTTATCTGTGAACAATTATTTTAAAACGGATGGTCTATAAAAATAAGTAAGAACCGGATATAAAAAAGAATTAAGATACAACGAAGCATCAAGGATTTAGTGTTTCACCATATTTGATGTAAACATGCATTTAGTCCACATCAAAAGTTGCACCCAGTTTAGCCTTTTGGTTGGAAGTGAATTTTCACATTAAAACTTGTGTTCTGGTGGATACATTGAAACGTCATTGAATGAAATTATATATGATCTAAATTTTATAAATCATAAACACAAACTTCATAAATTTCATAGTGATTTAGATAAAGATTTTAGTGTTACAAATAAACCTCCACTATATGAATAGTAAAAAAGATAAATACTTCATTTTCCAATCTACTAATTGGTTCATGCCGTACTGAATGATCGTAATAAAGTCTTAGATCAAGATAATTTCTCATCCATTTAGTGGCAAAAAACCGTGGATTTCTCTCGTATAAGCTCCTCGTGTGTCAGTAAGTTGCTAGATATCTTTTCTGAATCCTTTTAAGTGCATTCTTAGTGATTGGTTCTCTTTGTATAGCTTGAGTTGTCCGACTAGGGTATGTTTGCTTCTTTTTTTTCTTTTCACTGTATGATGTTATTTGGACCTCTTTGTTGGAGCCGTTGTTAATATATGTTTTTTTTAAAACTAAAATAGGAATAATTATTACAAAAATAGTTACTCAATGATATCACAACGATATCACATAAACCGTTTCAAGGTGAGTTAATCCGATATCACAAGTCGAGAAAACTAAATAACACATTCAATAAGTGGCTACTTAAGCTTTCTCTAAACTATAAAGCTCATACATGCAATGTATACTTTAAAGTTCTTAAGATCAAGATCCTATTTAGGATTGCTTTTGTTTTTGCAAGATCGAAACTTTAAAATCGGATCGAGATCTTAAAATATTACTATAATGTCATTTATTTAATAGTCTTTGTAATATTTTTTAAATCTATAAACTATTATATACAATAAATACAAAATTATATAAATGTTTTATGAAAATGTTGTCTTAAACTATGAATACGGAATGTTTAATAAGATTAATATATTGTTCTTAAATTCTATACAATATAACCTATAACTTTGTATTTTTTTTAGTTTGTTGTTCTAGAAAAGTAAGATCGAATCGGATCGGATTTGATTTTAAAATCTTATGTATGGTCAAGAACGTGATCTTATAAGATGTTAAGTTTGTTAAGATTTTACACAGAATTGTTTTTGATTTGTAGTATCATAAAATCTTAAGATTATGATTGAAATCTTAACAACTATTTTATAACCAACGCTATCAATGTAATTTTTGCACCAACAACTTGAAAGTTTGTAGAGCATTCACTAGTTAACTCACTCTAACTTTTGATATCATACATGCAATTCCGTAACTACATTAAGATCAAATATTAAAATGCACCAACAAAGTAGTAGTAAATAATTATTGACAAAAAATTAAATGCTGGACCAAAAATAGACTACATTATTTTCAATAAACTAACTTGCTAGTCTCACAACATTTAAGGCCACACTGCCTTTATTAATGTTGGTTTGACGAATCAATAGTATTAGCCCTGTATTACATGAAGTAATTATATATAGAATGTGCTAGCTAAATGAAATAATGTGAATAGAGAAAGAACATTATTTGAAGAGACGTTTTAATCCATTAAAGTGTGAAATGATAGGGAGCAGCACATTATTACTTTCTTTTATTTAATTGTACAGCCAATAAGTGTACTCTACCACCAAACAAACCAAAATCATTTTCTGCTTTTTTTCTCAAACGAGGGCCTATCTTTTTTGTACTACTTAGTACTATCTTTGATATGATATCTAAAAAATAAATGTCAATATTAATATTATGTCAGAAAATTGATAAATGTTTATATTACAAGCAATAAAAAAAAAATATTAGTTGAGGCCTTAGGGAGGGAGGAGTGGAAGCCTAATACCCTAATACCCAGGGGGTGTCACATCACCTCTATCCAATAAAAACCTTCCAACTCAAAACTACCCCAATACCCTAACACTACCCTAACTAGACGGAGTGGTACCCGATCCTACCCTAACACTACCTTTCATAAAAAGACAAAAAAAAAATAGAGAACAAAGCTTAAATCGAGCAGGTTCCGAGCTCGATTTGGTACAAAAGCTCAAGTACCCTAACTAGTGGGGGCGGTGTACCCTAATACCCTAACACTACTTTATCATCTACCCGATGACCACTCCGTCCACCCTTAGTGTCATGTTAGTTTTGCTTACGTCAATTTAAACAAAAAAATATTTTAGCAAGTGTCCCTAAACTTCTGGGATCATCGAATTTATTAGTCATGAGTCAACTAAATAGTTTTCGAAATTTTCTAAGATTTTGGCTAGTTCGGTGATAGACTCAATTCTTAATTTCAGTAAGAAATAAGGAATTGACAATCAATTAACTAGAAATCCTAATGAGAAGAATAGGATTTGAAGTTATTGATTAGTGTGTGTTTTATAATGTTTTTAGTGTGTGTGTTGAGAGAGAATTCAGAGAGAAAGTTCTGATTTTTATTCATGAAATGAAATGAAGTACATTGGTGGTATTTATACAAGTTGAGAGGCAGGGAAAGATTTGTAACAAACTTTCACTCCAAATCGTTGAAACTTCTAGAAACTTCCTAACAAACTACTACAACTACTAATGGTTCTTATCAATCCATCCCCTTTAAAATCTGCTTGTCCCTAAGTAGAAGTAGTAGCTTGATCCAAATCAAATGTAGGGAATCTTTGAACAAAGTTGTCATAGGGTTCCCATGTAGCATCATCTTTATCACCATTGTTCCACTGGACCAACAAGTAGACCACTGCCCTATTGCCTTCTTTTGCCAGCTTCCTATCCAAAACTTGGACTGGTTCAGGCTTAATCAATCCTTCTGCATCACAAGTAGGTAACTTTTCAGGTTCTGCAGGCTCACTTTTGCAAATCTTAAGTTGAGACACATGAAACACGTTGTGTATCTCTGAAGTACTTGGCAGTTCCAATTTGTAGGCCACATTTCCCACCCTTGCACAGATCTTGAATGGTCCATAGTACTTATGTGAGAGGTTGTGTTGTTGGCCTTTCCTCATGCTTACTTGCCTATGTGGTTGCAATTTCAGATACACCCACATACCAACTTCAAAGCTCCTATCAGTCCTTCCTTTATCTGCAAAAGATTTCATTATGTTTTGAGCCCTTTCTAAATGGAACTGTAGGACCTTAATAGTCTTTTCTCTTGCAGTCAAAGTCCTGTCCACAATTTCATTTGCACTATCACCAGCCAAATAGGGAACATGATAGGTAGGTGGCTGCCCATACAAAACCTCAAATGGGGTATTTTTGGTAGAAGTATGGTAATTAGTGTTGTACCAATACTCTGCCAATGGTAACCATGCCACCCAATCCTTTGGTTTATCCCCTGTCATGCACCTTAGATACACTTCCAAACACCTATTTACTACCTCGGTTTGCCCATCTGACTGAGGGTGATAAGTTGTGGAGTAATGCAGACCGACTTTGAGCTTTTTGAACAACTCCTTCCAAAACAAGCTAAGGAAGACCCTTGTCTCTATCACTGACAATTGTTGCAGGCAGTCCATGCAGCTTGTACACATTATCCATGAAAGTTGTAGCCACACTAGAAGTTGTATATGGATGTGAGAGAGCAATGAAGTGACTGTACTTGCTAAGCTTGTCAACAACCACCATAATCACTGATTTCCCTTGTGACTTTGGCAACTACTCAATGAAGTCCATTTGATATATCATTCCAAACTTTGTCAGGAATGGGCAAAGGTTGCATCAGTCCAGGATAAGCTGCCATATCTGAATTATTCCTTTGACAGATGTCACATTCAGCCACCAATTTCTTGACATCACCCTTGAGTCCTTTCCAAAAGAATACTGCCCCAATCTTTTTGTAAGTTGCCAATACCCCTGAATGACCTCCAACTGAGTCACCATGAAAGGAGAGTAACAATTCCTTCCTGAGCTCAGTGTCTTTACCAATAACCAATCTCCCTTTTTCTCCTCAACTAGTCATGCACCCATGTGTACATTGGACAAGAAGCAGGATCATGCCTTCAAATTCTGAATGATCTTTTGCACCTTGTCATCTCCTTCCCAACTTTGGAGCACTCTAGGTAGCAAGTTAGGTTGCACATTAGTAAGAATCAAAGCTGCAAGCTCACCACTGTTTTGGACTCTTGACAAAGGCATCAGCTGCAACATTGTCCTTCCCCTTCTTATATGAGATCTCATAATCAAATCCTAACAACTTCGGCAACCATTCGGTTTGTGCTTGGGTACTAATTCTCTGCTCCAACAAGTATTTAAGACTGAAATAGTCTGTTTTAATCTTGAAGTGTCTGTCTAATAAGTATCCCCTCCATTTCTCCAAGGCATGGACCACAACTAATAGCTCCTTCTCATAAGTGGACAAGCTAAAATGTTTAGGAGCTAAGGCTTTGCTCAAATAGGCAATTGGATGTCCTTATTGTTGCAAGACTGCTCAAAGGCCAGTATCTAATGCATCAGTTTCTATGACAAATTCCTCATTGAAATTTGGCAATTTAAGGACTGGTGCAGTTGTGGTTTAAAAGTCTCAAATGCCTTTTGTGCTCCATCATTCCACTGAAATCCTCCGTTTTTCAACAATTCAGTGAGAGGCTTACTAATCATTGCATATCCTTTGATAAATCTTCTATAATACCCAGTTGAACCAAGGAATCACCTTAATTGCTTGATATTAACTGGTATAGGCCACTGTTCCATTGTGTGATCTTAGCAGGATCTGTTGCCACTCCAATTCCTAATATGACATGACCCAAGTATTCCACTTGTGAAGTGGAAAACACACACTTGATTAGTTTAGCATACAACTGATGCTTCCTCATAGTACTTAGCACCATCTGTAAGTGGACTTCATGAGTGGCTAAATCAGGACTGTAGACAAGTATGTCATCAAAGAATACCAGAGTAAACTTCCTCAAACAAGGCTCAAATACCTCATTCATCAAGGCTTGGAATGTGGAGGGTGCATTTGTAAGTCCAAATGGCATTACCAAGAACTCATAGTAACCATGATGAGTTTTGAAAGCTGTCTTATGCACATCACTATTCACCATTCTAATTTGGTGGTACCCACTCCTCATATCAAGCTTTGTAAAGACTGTAGACCCATGTAACTCATCAATTAACTCCTCTATGATGGGTATAGGGAACTTGTCCTTAATGATATTCTTATTGAGTTCCCTATAGTCTATGCACATCCTCCATATGCCATCCTTTTTCTTAACCATAACTACAGGGGAAGCAAATGAGCTATTACTAGTCCTTATGACCCCTGTGTCAAGCAACTCTTTCACCATTGTTTCAATTGCATCCTTTTGACTAGGAGGATGCCTATAGGGTCTTATATTAATTGACTGACTACCTTCCTTAAGAGGAATCTTATGATCATGGGCTCTATGAGGTAGCAGTTCAGTAGGCACACTGAAAACATCCTCATATTGCTTAAGCACTTCATCAATTGGTTCAGGTATCTTATCAGTACCTCTATCCTCAGTGTGCATACTCATTATAGTGGCTAGGTAAACATACACGTACCATAAAAGACAACTGAGATGAAGTACCTGTGAGGATTTTGTTTGATTGTTTGTTAGTTACCCATTGCGCGGGCATCTTTTGGGTACCTCTCAGTGCTACCTTTCTTCCCTTGTACTCAAACTCCATTCTCAGATGCTTAAAGTTCCCTTGTATGTTGCCCAAAGTAGTCAACCATTGCACTACCGATACCATTTCACTCCCACCTAGTGGTAACAACATCACATCTGAAGTGAAAATTTCACCACCCAATCTCCATTGGAACCTTCTGCATACATGAGTACTCAACATCTGTGTTCCACCAGGCACATCAATTAAGAGAGGGTTTATTTGACTGATATGACACCCTAACCTCTTAGCCATTCTTACATCCAAGAAGTTATGTGTACTACCAGAGTCTACAAGGATATGCACAGATTCTTTGCCCACATGCCCTTGTACCCTCATTGTTTTGTATGCAGTCACCCCTGTCAAAGCATTCAATGAGATCAGTGGTTGCATTTCTTCAGGTTCATTGGACCCCTGACAGTCATAAAATTCTCCATTCTCCTCCCCTAGTCTTCCATCATCTTCCTCTGCTTCCACTTCAGCTACTATATCTAGTGATGAAAACTGTCCACTACACTTGTGTCTAGGTGTACAGGTCTGATCACAGTAGAAGCACTGGTTCCTTTGCCCTCTTCTCTTGCATTTCCTTTTGACTTAACACCTTTCTTTGAGGCAAATTGATGTTTCTAGTGTAAGGAACCAAAGTAGTAGTGTTAGTCTTTTGAATAGGAGCAATGGAGTTGTTTTTATAAACTGAAGGTTGTGAAGTGGATTTGTAAGGAGTGTTTGGGTTAAAACTATATTTAGGTGTTGACAGTATAGGTTTCAGCTTCCTTCTAGCTGCTGCAACTGTGGCGTCTTGCAGTTTAGCTAGGAAATAGGCATTAAATATAGTAACAGGTTTGAACATCCTAACTGCCATTTGTATGTCATCCTGCAGCCCTGCCAAGAACAGACTAATGGCATGTGGTTCAGGTATGTCCAGTTTGTTGTACAACACAACAAAGGCATCCTGATAGACTTGGACTGATCCATCATGTCTCAAATTCTTTATCTCAGCCATGGGATCCTCAAACACTGATGTAAACCTCTCAAACACAGCAGTCTCATATTGATCCCAAGTCACATTGGCTCCCATCACATTCATGAACTTCTGATGCCATACCAAAGCTCTATAATACAAATGCACTCCAACTATGCCTAGCTTGCCTTGTTCAACCACATTGTCAATCAGAAAGAACTATTTGCACCTGTACAACCATCCTCTTACATCTTCCCCACTGAACTTTGGGAACTCAACCTTTGAGAGCCTTGTGTAGGGAGCTTGTGGTGCTCTGTTATTGTTACCATTCATTCCCCCTTCTTGAGCTCTCACAGTAGTTGTTTGTTGCAAGCTAAGTCCTTGAATCCTTTCCATTAGCTCAACACCAGCTTCTGTAACAAGCCTTGTAACTAATTCAACCAAATTAGCATCCATAGTTGTGTTAGCACTGCTGCTCCCATTCACAGTCCTTGTATTCACCATCATTTACAATCTAAACAGCTCAGTCGTAATTCCTTACCAGAAGGCTAACAAACTTCGCCAGAATCTCAACAAACTCACCTGAAAGCTAACATAATTTATGGAATTCAACAATTTCGCCGAAAAACTCGCCGGAAAATGATAACGGAGTGCCAGAACCGCGCTTTGATACCAAATGATAGACTCAATTCCTAATTTCAGTAAGAAATAAGGAATTGACAATCAATTAACCAGAAATCCTAATGAGAAGAATATGATTTGAAGTTATTGATTAGTGTGTGTTTTATGGTGTTTTTAGTGTGTGTGCTGAGAGAGAATTCAGATAGAAAGTTGTGATTTTTATTCATGAAATGAAATAAAGTACATTGGTGGTATTTATACAAGTTGAGAAGCAGGGAAAGGTTTGTAACAAACTTTCCCTCCAAATCCTTGAAAACTTCTAGAAACTTCCTAACAAACTAATACAACTACTAATGGTTGTTATCATTCGGACTAACATAGTTACTACAAATAACGAGTACGAATAATTTTGTTTGTGTTTTCATTGTTGAGTAGTCACTTGACGATGTTTTGTTGTGATCTTAATACGACACTTAAAACCATAGTTGTTAAGATTCCGATCCTGATCTTAGGATGTTACGATTTTACGATTCTACAAAGCAAAAACGATCCGGAATCTACGTAGGATCTTAACAAGCTTAAGATCTTATAGGATCCCGACCTTGACCATAAGATCTTAAGATCTACTCCGATCCGATTTTACTTTTCTCGAATCACAAACCAAAAAATTACATATTCATGGTTTATGTTTTTATATAATTTAAAAAATAACATGTGATTAGTATTAAACATTCCATATTCATATTTAGGACAACTTTTTTCATGAAACATTCATATAATTTCGTGTTTATAATATATAATAATAATAATTTGTAGATTTGAATAATACTACAATGATCAGTAAAAAATGACATTATTGTAGGATCTTAATATCCCGATTTGATCTTATGATCACGATCTTGTAAAAACGAAAACGATCCTAAGTAAGATCCCGATCTTAAAAGTCTTGCTTAAAACGGTTGTTATAATCTTCCATATATCTTGTAAGATATTACATACTCATATGTATTGAAAGATATAACTAGTTTTTGCATAACTTGTAGTAAATAAAGTCGGTTGAGATATTTTAAATGTAGGAAGGGACCGATTAGTATAAAAAGTACAAATAATTTAGGCTATGTTTAGCATTTTTACAAAACTATTGCATAATAACTTTAACTATTAAACCCAATGAAAGTTTAGAGATTAGATTATATATGTAACTAGATTTCAGACCCGTTCCATGGACGAGTTAGTTTAAGGAAGTTATATATAATGAAGTTGATATATTACAATTTTATATTATACTAATTTTAACTTAGACAATTCTAATAGATGAAACATTACACGGTAATTGAAAGTTGAAATCTTTAAAAAGGTATTACACCAGTTAGATGATTTTATATAAAGATTGAACGTTTTACATATGTTAGAAATTATATACTTATATTTGTATTAATCGTGACGAAAAAACAAACATGACGAATGTAATTTTGCATATTACAAATAGGAATTAATGTGTGTTTTAAACATATATATTTTGATTGTTATTACTCCTTCCGTCTCAATATAATTGTTCATATTTTTATTTTTTAATGTCTAAAAAATATTGTCTACTTTCTATTTTTAGTAAAAACTAGAGAATATATTAAGGGAATATTCTCTTTGAATGGTTAAGATTTATAGTGGCCTCATTTTTAGTAAAACTTAGGGGGCATTTGGTTCACAGAATGTTTTTGAAGGAATTGTAATCTTTGGAAGGAATTGTAATTTGATGTAATTGTAATTTAAAGAATTAGAATGTGTTGTAATTGTAATGTGTTGTAATTGTAATTGATGAAATCTGTCAATGTGTTTAGTTGACTCGCAACGTAATGTAATTCAATTTTTTTTATAAAACTTAAAAAGTTAATACAATAATAATAATAATAATCAAATAATAATAATAACAATAATGATAAATAGTAATAATAATAATAATAAGAAGAAAATAATAATAATAATAATAATAATAATAATAATAAAATAAGAATATTAATAATAAAAATATAATAATAATAATAATAATAATAATAATAATAATAGCAATAAAATAATAAAAATATAATATTAATAATAATAATAATTATAAGAAGAAATAAAATAATAATAATAATAATAATAATAATTAATAATAATATAATAAATAGTAATAATAATAATAAAAAATGATAATTAATAATTAATAATAATAATATTAAAAATAAATAATAAAATAATAATAATTATTATTATTTTATTTATTATTATTATTACTATTTATTATATTATTATTATTATTATTATTTTATTTATTATTATTTTATTATTATTATTATTATTATTATTATTATTTTATTATTATAATTAATATTTTATTTTTTATTATTATTATTATTATTATTATTATTATTATTATTATTTTTTTTATTATTTTTATTTTTATTATTATTTTTTTTATAATTATTATAATTATTATTATTATTATTATTTTATTATTATATTATTATTATTATTATTTATTAGTTTTATTATTATTATTAAAGTAAACAAATTCTGAATTACGACGTAATTCAAAACTTTCCATCCAACTTCCTATGTAATCTAGATTCCTTCACTTGATGTAATTGTAATGACTGAATTACAATTACAATGCAAACCAAACAAGCATCAGAATGTAATCAATTAAAATTCCTTTCACCTGCCATTAACCAAACACGACAGAATGTAATTCGATTACATAATTACAACTAATTACAATAACCAAACGCCCCCTAGTGATTTCTTTCTCATGATAATAATTTTGAGACGGATGGAGTATCTTTGGAATATAAAAAACATTGAAAGTTTAATAGTTAAAGGATATGAAAAAAAAAATATGCACTAATTTCCAAAGTTAACTAAAATTGTTTTTCAAATTATGTCCACGTTAAATGTATCCAACAATGCTATGTGACATTTCTTTTTGTCATGTCACATTTGAATAGTTCACTGTTATTCATTGTTGGACTCATTTATAGGAGATTAAAAGAAAACTGTAAACTCTTTATAATAGTTTGGATACATAATAATAATCGATACCAGAGGAAGAAGAAATTTAGTTGAGATCAGTGTAAATACATTAGTTATTAAGTACTTATGGGCACATCGTCGAAATCGTTTTCTCAAGTAGATATATCAACACTGCAACCTTTAATGACTCCGTTCCAAATAACGGAAGAGCAAATATTTGCACCGTCAGTCCTTAGGACTAATGATGCAATAAAATAAATTGCGTCGTTACTTAAGACTAACGATGCAATAAAATAAATTGCACCGTTAGTCCTAAGGACTAACGGTGCACTCCACCGCCACCTACCACCACCAGCCACCTTCACCGCCACCACTTCCATCACCACACACCTCCACCGCCACCTACCACCTCAACCGCCACCTCCACCCACCACCACCCAACGCCACCACCCCCCACCTCCACTGCCGCCACCCACCGCCACTACATCCATCACCACCCCTTCCACCGCCACCCACCACTTCCACCACACCACCACGCCACCACCACTTCCATCGCCGCTACCTCCACCCACCACCACCCAACGCCACCACCCCACCTCCATCGCTGCCACCACGCTTACCACCACCACCACCACCGCCACCTACCACCAACGCCACCACCACTACCACCATCACTTCACACACAACCACCACCCGCCACCGCAACCACCTCCACGCCACCACCACCATCACCACCACCCACCACCACCATCACCGGTGGCGGTGTAGGTGGCGTTGATGGTGGTGGTGGGCAGCAGTGATGGTGGTGGTGGCAGTGGAGGTGGGTGGCGGTGATGGTGGTGGTGGAGGTGGGTGGCGGTGATGGTGGTGGTGGCGTTGGGTGGAGGTGGTTGCGGTGGCGGGTGGTGGTTGTGTGTGGAGGTGGTGGGTGGTAGGTGGTGGCGGCGTTGGGTGGTAGGTGGCGGCGGGAAGGTGGCCGGTATGGTGGTGGCGCGGTGGTAGCGCGGCGGTGGAGCGGGGTGGTGGCGCTGGGTGGGGGGTGGTGGTAGTGGAGGTAGGGGGCGGTGAAGGTGGCTGGTGGTGGTAGGCGGCAGTGGAGGTGGGGGTGGTGGCGTTGGGTGGAGGTGGCGGTGGAGGTGGGTGGTGGTGGAAGTGGTGGCGGTGGGTGGCGGCAGTGGAGGTGGGGGGTGGTGGCGTTGGGTGGTGGTGGGTGGCGGTGGAGGTGGTAGGTGGCGGTGAAGGTGGCTAGTGGTGGTAGGTGGCGGTGGAGTGCACCGTTAGTCCTTAGGACTAACGGTGCAAATTATTTTATTGCATCGTCAGTTCTAAGGACTAACGGTGCAAATATTTATTGCACCATTAGTCCCCACTAACTGATTTTACTAACAGAGGGATGTATTTGTGCCAACTTTACTAACGGATGGATGATTTTGTGCCAAAAAAAAGTTTAGGGTTGTAAAGCGATACACAAGACAAACCACATGGATGTATTTTGGACTTTACTCTTTATTTATTTTTGAGTGTGTGTTGGGTTCTTGGGGGTATATTATGTGGTATGTTTGTATAAAGTAAGATATTAATATGTGTTTGGTTAGGTGGTTACCACTACAGCTATTAGATGATGTGTTGAAAACATGATGTGACGCTGAAATGCAGGTGCAACGGTTTGGTCGGGGTGATTATTAAACCGAGTTTTATTGTTTGTTGTTGTTAATGTTGGTGGTTACAAGACAAACCAACGTAAAACCCCGTAGCATCATGAATTTTACGTTCTGCATGCTGATAAGAGAGAACAAACTTAAAAGAGTTACTGTACTTTCTTCTCAGTTAATGCCAACCAAACTAGCTCAAAAATTAATCTAGTTACTCCTAAAACAATCGTTAAAAAGATGCTACAGTATAAACCATGGCGTCTTAAAGTAAATGCCAAAGTTGATGGAATATAATCTTTGTATTCTAGGGACCAATAAGATTATTTAACAAATTGTTTCTTGTCACCTTTTAAAAATCACACCGACAAGTCACTGCAGAAATCCGGCAAAGTTTCTTAAAGTAATGTTTATCGTTTTCTTCCATAAAACACCATTACTTTATTAATCTTATTAAAACGAACCAACTTGCGCTTGGTATCGACCCGTGAACAGCGCTTACGTTAGTTTAAAAACGCACGGAAATAGCAGAGATAGATGCTATAAAAAAAAAATGAACCACAGAGAGGAGAAAGTGACTTATCAAATAATCAAAACATGCATAAACACACGCACAAATTTTGGCTCTAGCTGTCTTTGGAGATTTTATAAGATTTGTGTTTTTTGTCTTGCTTTGAATATCGAGTCAGAAGAATCATATTTGAGCAGGGCTTGTTTGGTCGTCACGATTAATGTTTAATCATGTCTAGTGTCATAAACTCTGTTTGACAATTTTATACTGTACATTTGCATAGTGATCCAGGAAAATACTATAGATATATATGTTTTTTTTTTTTTTTTTTTTTGCCGTAAATTTGTTCTTCATTTGTCTCCGCAACTAAATGGTTATTGGTTCGAGTTCTGCTTAAGACACGTGAGATAAATTTGCGGTATAAGTATTGGGAGATAGTTAAAAATTTTCATTCTAAAAAGAAAAACAAAAACATAAAATGAACTCGGCGAGTTATTTCTTGTTCGGGTGATATAAATAAAAACGTGTTAAAAAGAAAGATTACGAAATGGACCAAACAAAAATACCTCCATGATCCATTTTGTAACCATTTGTTCAAAGGAATTTTCTTCAAGTTTAGTTATACTTTGTTGAAAAATGAAACATATTGTAGTTAATGCTATATCAATCTTAACAGACTTTTAAGAAAGTGTGTAATCGCGCTTGGACCGACTAACACAATATTATCTAATATTTTCTCGGTTTGAGCTGAGAAATCACGATATCTTTAGGCGAACAAAATAACCATATCTATTAAAGATAAAGCAAAACATAGACTAATGATAAAGACTTTGATGGCAACCAATCGCAGCGGATATGCGTAGATATGAAAGAAATGTGATTTTTTCAGCGATTGTCGGCTCACGGAAACGCGGTGTGTGGCGTCAAGTTGGCGGAGGCGACGATCTAAGTAGCATTTTCTTTGGAGTTTAATTACAAGTTTACTTACTGTAACATAGCATTAGTTAACTCTAAATGGCTTCAGAGTTATACATAAATGAACCATTTTCTTCACTTTTAGAACCAGACTACTTGTCACATTCCCGCCTCCGGTTTGCTTTTCTTCGGAATTTGAATACGAAGCTAATAACGCTGACATCGTCAGTTAAGTCTCAACATACGTGCTGCTAAGATTTGTGATCATAATAGTTATTGGTTAAAGTTTTTGGCGAAAATTAAATAGTGAGACGATAAGGATACTTCTTTTTAAAGTTAACATTTGATGATGTTGGCTTCACCCAACAACTCAAGTTGACCGACCAGGTCTGATCAACTATTAATTTATATATTATATGAATACAATGAAAAACTAAAATCAACGAGCGGGTTAACCCGCGCGTTGCTGCGGGAGTGCGTTGGCCTCTATTATTTTATTACTGGACTAAATTTGCAAAAGAATTTTTTTTTTTCGCTTTGGCCTCTATTATTTTATGTATGAGAGTCTTTGTCATAATCTTTTTGTATTAAGTACTTGGTAATGGGTCAAAATGACTCATCCGGATTGCCTTATCGATAGTGTCATTTTTTATTTTTTTTCTGTTTTGATGTTTATTGTTTGTTGTTGCTTAGGCGTCCTAAAATTTGCTAGTATTATTAAGCTGAAAAAGTAAGCAAAGGTCAAAATATACTATGCAAAATATTTGAACACGCTGCGTTCAGCTGGAGGTTTTATGCGTTTTCATACAAAATATTAACAGATCTGAAAACCTGTTTGATTCGGTATGTGACCTGGTTCTAATTTACTTCAATTACAAGAACGCATACATTATTCATTTATCGAGCAACCACAATCTTAAAAGCAAGAAACGGTTTAATTTGCCAAATAAATTGATTTCGATAAATTTATGCGTAGTTATATTTGTTTTTATTGGTAAAATTATTTCGAAAACAATGGCTAAGTTGCATAATTTTTCGAGTCCGTTTGGCATGTCCAATGAGTCCTGAGTGATTTTACTAAAAGTTTTGCTATTTGTCCCTTCTAGTCCCTCCACCCTATTTTTAATAATAACCTTTGAGTTTTTATTGTACACATTTTATCTCTCAAGTTTTTATAAAACTAATTTATTACTTGTCCCACTCTCTCACTAAAACACACCATAAAAAAAAACATTGTCTCTCTCTCACTTCGCCGGCCGGCGTCATCTGCGGTCACCACCGTTGCCGGAAAATTTTCCGGCGACGTCTTTTTTCTTCCAAATCGTTAGATCAAGTCACCAACTTTCTTTCTGGAGCTTTTCGGCCTGTGACTCGGATCGTACCACCGTCACGCGCCACCTACCACCGCTATCAACGGACCGCAGCCACCGTCATCCCCCTGTTTTTCTCTCGACGGTAAGACCATTCACGCGTTCCCTTTCCCCT